>RYFJ01001354.1:0-523723 GCA_003991445.1 Oryza meyeriana var. granulata | reverse complement strand
CTGTTAGTTTATGAGGTCAGCTCATCCAACTCCTCCAAAGCATTGATTTCTTCTCTTTGATTCTGGACGCAAAGCCTCTTAAAAAGATCCCATAAGGTGCTTATTCTTACATTGTCTGTAGAATTAGCACCCATTATGACGCATGCAACCCCATACCTGCCCCTCCAATTGGACATCAGACCACCTTGGTGGGTACCTTCTCACAAAAAATCATATCTCAATTCCTCAATTGCACGCAGCAAGCCGGCGTGACGGTGCCATGTATAAGGCATACTCCGTCTCATCCGTACAACTGCAGACTTAAAAGCCTTTCTAGAAACCAATACCAGCTATCAGTGTTCTCATCTAAACAAAGCAAAAGCACTGGTAGACTTGGTTGTTCATCCACATTTCCCAATTGGCTGGTTAAGATTGCCCTCTTTTGTACTTTCACGGTCAGAAATGTCCATCGATGCAGAGGATGGGACGACAATGGACAAATGCTGAATGCAAGCACCTAATGCAAAGAAATACTTGTGCACCACAACACTTTTATTACCATGGTGAATTGATGGAAAGGCTTTTAGGTCGTAGCACGTCTCCGGATTCCTCTGAAGAATAGCCTAACAGACGAGGCAAATTGAATCATAGGATGCTTCAAATGTCCACATCCATCTTACAACCTTCTGTTTTACCTCCAAGCCTTAGCATAGCTAATTGTGTATTTAAATTTCTCTTCAATATGTCTACAATTGACCTTGGTTCGTACCCCATCTTGTTAATAATCATGTGGAGTCTCATCTGAACAAGTAATGCGATGTCATGTTTCTGTGATATTTTTTTTCAAACACACGCCTCTGGCTAGAACCTCAAGAAGATGCATTTAGCATATTTGTTTCAAGTCTTGAAAATCGTTTCCCAAAAAAAATCTTCTTCTTCACTTGCAGATTCATATTCACCTCCCTCGGTTATAAGCATTGCTGGCGGTTGTTTGGGCACTGCCTTGAGATATGTTCCTCGCCCCAACACTTGACAACATTGAACAGCACTACTCTTTGCTGTAGAGCCCATAGAAGAAGAAGAACTAACCGATGGACCTTGCTTCGCATTTTGGTTAGATTGCTCCTTTCCACTTCGAGCTGCATTTTGGACTAGAAAAGCACTTGCAGTAGAACTGTTAGCTCGATAAAGAATTGAACCAGGAGGTGGGTTTACCTGCTGTTGGTTGTAAATTGTTTTGAGCTGAACGGGAAACAATAAAGGATTCTTTGTTATCTTGGAGTCTTGCTGCAGCTTGTTCTTTCAGTTTGGTTGCTTGATGCAACTAATTCCACCACATTATTGTATGGTGAAATTCAGTGATGCGCTTGATAGGATAGTTCAAACCAGCAAGAAACGTGCCATGGTTTGCTCTTCATGTTCATACACATTGGCACGAATCATGGCCATCTCCATCTCCTGTTGTAGTATCATCACCGTGCGGTTTCCTTGTTTCAATACCTGCTTTAGCCAAATAGATACGTTTGTAAAATGACGAGGGACAAACTTGCTCTCATCCAACTTCATTTCAGCCCATCGGACGCTACGGAGGCATCATGATCTTCTCTTTGATTTTGAATTTGTTCCACCAAATCAGTGCATATTCTTCATAATTCAAGCGAGGCATTGCAAAGTTTCTTTTCTTCGGTGTAGTTGTGCATCCGAAAGATTTTTGTCAACTTTTAGTTCCAAGTCAGGTAGTCTTCAGGATTATTTGTCACTGCAATTTAGGCATAGAAAATTTAAGTTTTCAACTTGTTCATCATGACGATTGTTGTTGTTGCGGTTATGGCGTTGATTGGCTTCATTGCACGGCGGTATATTAGATGAATTGGCTCATATGCAGCTTTCCCACGACCATGCACGTCCACCCCCTTCCATTGTTATGATCATCACCGACCTCTGGCAGGCCTAGGAGGTTTTGATTATTAGCAGCACGAGCCCTTCGAGCAGCGGCTTCACATCAGTCTCATCCTACAACAGGGCCTTGTTCATCTTGTGGTCGTAGTTGCCCGTACAATGTAGCAACTATGTTGGTGTGGAGTAGTTCAGTTGTTGATGTCGCTTCAATCTGAAGATTTGAATGGAGTTATGCAGTTCTTCTCTCAACTGCTCATTTCCAGCGGTGATCTGCTCGTCGGTAGTGTGTCCCTCAATGCACCCAATATTCAGTCCAGTTGACTGGGGAATCAGAAGCACGTCGATCATTTCTCTGAATTTTCTCCTTGACCTGACATTGTTAGTTGTGCGAACACAGCAAAGAGAGAAAAATATATATGTATATATAATGTATGAGTAGTACTCTCAACCTCACTTATCCTTACCACCGAATTCTTACTTGCTCTTTGTTGATTGATAGAGGAGTACACTTTAGTGGTGAGGAAACAACATGAGGTTAAGCGACTCACAGCTGAATCAAAGCTACAACGATTTTATTTGTGGAGCTTGGTAGAGAAGTATAAGTCTAAACAATCTGAATTCTCGATATAGTCTCGTTAAGTAATATCCAAATGAGAACACAATCCTAGTTGTGAATCCACAAAGTCAAGAAAGGTGAACAAAGCAACTCACACACAAGGATAGGAAACAAAAATGCAATCAAAAGGGGGTGAGCTAGCAGAGATATGAGTGTAATACTAAATAGCTCAATTGCAATGGTTTATGGAAAGACGCTAGCTGATTGAAATGATTAAAAAGGGCACAAGATTGCACAACAGAACGATTCTCCAATATTGCAACTATTTCAACAACGCTTTTTCTTTTTTTTTTTTCACATAGCAACAGCCACTTTAATTCTTTTTTTTTAATAATATTGTCAGTGTTTTTTTTATTTTAACAATGATTCATAGCTTTCTTTTCTATCGCAAACTGAGAGAACAAATCACCAAGTGCCAGCCCTATGTAACAGATCAGCTAGTCTTTATGGGATAAAGTATTCGCAAAGGAGAGATTGGCTATCAAAAATAGAATTCAGGTTTTTTTTTTCAGTATAACCATAGCAAGATCCCACCAAATTTGTAAACTATACTGGGAAAAAGATCTACAGTCAATTGGTAAGAAAATTTATGATCTTCAACAAGGATGAGAAAACAATATCTGACTTTGCATGTCGGAAATGTAACTAAAAATTGAACTGAACATAGGAATAAAACAAGGCAGGAAAGAAAAGATGAACTGTTCAGCAACAAGAGCACGATCTCTTGGATTAAAACTTAGCAAAATGCACAAGATCAACAGATCGTCAAACAAGGTTCAATATTTTTGTGAGGCAATTTTCAGATAGGCAATGAATATGAAAACTACAACTAGGGATAAAGATACCAAATGATACGAGGGTGCGCCGACTTCACGGCGTAGAAATCGAAAATACTCGTGAAACCTGACGAATGTGGTGCAGCCAACGTTGCATGTGCAACAAGCCTGCAGCACAGGGTTCGCCCAACTCACGTTGTCCACTCAACCAAGTCAAGTGGATACAATCCTCGTGCAATCACAAAGAACTTGCAAGAACAACGGGAAGGAATGCACAATCTCAGAGATGAATTCAGCCTCTGCTAGACACTCAAGAAAATGCATTTAGCATATTGTTTCAATCTGAAATGGTTTTCCCAAAAAAATCATCCCCCTTACACATCCGAGAAAGATTCTATTATATAAGAGGATGGATAGAGATGGAGGGGTGTCCAGATCTGATCTGGACTGTTTCAATGCATTAAAACATATTGGTGCACAGCAGCCCTAATTAAGGCAAATAAAAGGTTGACAGTTCTAGGATCCAAATTCATTCGATGATAATTCTGCTCTGGTGGATTATTGGATGGGGCCAGATCTGTTGGAAAGCTTATCTCATAAGCTTTCCAAGCTGTGGTCGAACACATTTTTTGGATTTAGATGCACTTCTATGAACATTTATTCCCCAGCTGCTCACTGAAAACCGAATGGCCTTCATGGCATTCTTGCTTGATTGATGGATGTTGATGATTGGTGCTGCTCCTTTTGAGATTCTTCGTATTCATACTGAGAACAATTTAAATTATAGGCTTAGGTAGCAGCTGATTCTCACATGTGTAATGCTATTCTATTAGGAGCGAGTTCACCTGTTTATTTATTTGCTTTGCACGAGCGCGGGTTATTGCTCCTTCAAATGACTTGTAATATTCTTGATCAAGTAGGGAAAGGAATGACGATGATGCAGACTGCCGTATACGGGTAAATAACATGAATGCTCAGTCACGATTGAAACTTGCCAATAATCTTTCATTTACCTTGAATGCGTGCACCGCCATGGACACCCATCCTTCATGCACCTTTACTTCATAGACGATTTGCTTGACTTCACAACTGAGAACTCCCTTTGAAGTGACACGGCCCATTGTTTTACTGCTCCCTTTAAATCTTACATATGCATATTTAGCCCTTGGATGACCTCATTTTTCTTGTACCTCCATGCACATGATGTCTCGGAGATAGAAAGCCTAGAAGAGTCCTGGTTGCTCCATTCTGCAGGCATCATAGTGTCCCTCATAGACGAATCATCCTGCTCTGCTTGCTCGTTTTCAGAATCTTCCCTATCCATTTCTTTTGACGATTCTATTGATTTTGTTCTCCCTCATTGCCATACCTGTTGGCTGTCTATTTCTTCATTCCATCCTTCATTCTTTTCATTTTCTTCCATTGTTTTGCTATTACACCGCCCGTACTTGGACCCTCATCATCTTGCACGGGCATTGCAACACAGTGTTTTTCTTCTCTCATATATCGACACAAGTATGCCCAGTGGCCAACCACATGGAATGCATTCTCCACATACCCCATTCCTAAGTGGCAGTGCATCCACCGGCATCAGTTCCCCAAAAAAACCTTCAGCTGCACGACTGCTACTACATATACAAGATTATGCGCTGAGCTCGGGGTTCAATCGAAACCTCGCATCAGCCAGTTGTACCACTGACCCGAAACTTCTCTCAGCTGGTCTATCAATCCCCCTTAGCCGTTGAAATAAATCCGACCAGATCTACCTTCTAGACCAAATCTAAAATTCCATTGCCCGTGAAATAACTAAATATCACTTATTTGACATTCTTGTTGATAAAAAAATACAGTTAAACTAGATACAATATTTTCCTCACCATCTCTACAAAAATTAAATCATCTAACACATTAACAAAGACCTACAGATCTCCAAGTAACAACTTATTTTCATATAGTACTATATATATAACCAGTACAATACTACATCAATTTATGCATAGAAATAGAAATTACAAAGAGATAATAGATTTTACCTGCAGACAAATCAGCAAGCTGACAGAGCTTCGCTACTTTCGTTCAGGCTCGCTCTCAGCTTTCTCTTCTTTTTTTTCTGTAATTTCAGTGAATTTTATGATATTTTTGGAATTTGGGAGGGGGTTTTCTAGTGTCCGGGCTAAAAACCGCCCTCTGAGAGGGCGGTTTTTGTGTGGCCGGGGGGGCCGCCTGCAAAATGGCTGACGGCCGTGGGCCGCCGGCCAACGCCCGTCAGCCACGTCATCATATCACCCTATGGGAGGGCGATTTCAGATATACCGCCCTTCCAGAGGGCGGCAGGAGTATATTTTTGTAAATTTTTGAAATGAAAATGTAGTTTTGTAAATATTTTATTAAATAAATATAAAAATAAAAAAAATTCGAACGTGGCAACCTTCCTGGGCCCCCCTCTCCCACCGGGCCCAATCCTATCTCCACTATAGAATTTTTACTGTTACTAATTTAATTTTTTTTTTAATTTACAAAACTAATTTTTCGATTTGGGTATTTACAAAACTAACCTCTTGCGCCCTAGGCCACGGCGCGTTTTTAAAACGCGTGGCCCAGGGCGGCGAATGGCACCCTGTCACCCGGGGCTAACGGCGCCAGCCGCCGTTAGCCCCGGGGAGGCCACGTGGATTCGCCGCCCTGGGGGACGGCGGCGAATGCAATTTTGCATTGGTTCGCCGCCGTCCCCCAGGGCGGGTTATAGCCATTCGCCGCCTGGGGGAGGGCGGTTTTTTGCCTCCCCTATATAAATCCTTCCTGCAGTCGCCTGCGCGTCATTTTCTCCCTTCCGCCTCCAGCGTTCGTCCAATAGAGGAGGGAAAGGAGGAGAAGTACAGCGGCGAAGCCTACAGATTTTTTTAGCCGAATCCAGGTATTTTTTGATTCTCGCCTCTGTTATGTAGTCAATTTTTTAGACAAATGTTAATTAGTAGTAGACTTGTAGTGTAATATCCGATATAGTATGAAAATATTAGCGTTTGGGCATAACATCGTTAGTGTTAAATTTATTTGGCCGTACTAGAAGACATAGCGGAGAGGTAGTAAATTGTAGATATTTTAAAAATAAATATGCTCCGCCATGGCCATCGTTGGTATACGTCATTTTGACACGTTAGATAAACCTAGCGTATAACTTTATTAGCGCCGCTGGGTCAGTTTATAAAATATAGAACGGTAATGGTTTGACTCGATACGTATAGCCTTTTTATGGAACGAATATTGATAGTAAAGATTAATAAAAAAATTTTGTGAACAGAAATGGCAAATAGAGTTGTATTCGCGATATATCACGGTGAAGGAATGTCAGACAAGGACAATATGGGGTAGATTTATCGGCAGTTCAACGTAGCACAAGGGAATTATAGCTCCAGCTGAGAGAATTTCCTGGAGTTTACAATTGGTTAATGAGGGGATTCGGAGTAGATCCTCAAGTAATGCAATTACGGTGTACGCACTGGTTAGCTGGGCTGTGGAAGGTTTTTGGTGGGAATTGATGCCAATAGATTCAAACGGCCAGCTGGGTATTTTGTGGAGAGTGCACTGCAGCGGGATGGGCACCCGAGCATCCTAGTGGTAGTGCATGACGTGGTCAGCATTGATCAGGCTGGTCCGAGTACAGCAGAAGGGTCCGATGAAAAGGGGAGCAAAATGAGGCAGAAGACGAGGGTGCCGGAGAGGAAGGAGGCAAGAAGACCTGGGACGGGGGTTTTGCAGATGAAGGGGAGAGACACCCAGGTCTAGTACAGGAGATGGAAATTGAAGACTCAGAACCTGAGCATTATGGAGGATGATGATTCTTCGGAGGACGATGTACACCCGGCAGAATGGACAACGAGGACTTTCTCCGGACTCGTTGTCTCAGAGGGGCACACGTGGCATGGGAGTATCGCAGAATGAAGTGGTGCAAGGCGCTAGATACGCCGAAAAGCACAGTTGACAGAGGCTGTGAAGATGTGGGCCGTGTCACTTGGGAGGAGTTCTGGGTATCAAGTCCACAAGATCGGTGTACGAAGTGAAATGTGCAAGTTCAAGCGATGGATGTCATGGAGGAATGTACGCATCAGGAAGAATATGACGATGTTGTCCGTGTCATCGTAACGGAGCACAACTGCCATCTTCGGGTGTTCAGAAGTACCACAAAACACTATCATCTGCATTCATCGCTTCAGAGCTGTATTATGCTGTTGTGGAGAACTCCGGTTCGAGCCCAAGTCAATTATCAGGCGCATCGAGGAGAAGTAACAGTACACCATTACATATGCAAGGCATGGAGGGCAAACAGAAGATAATTGAAATGAGATTCGGTAGTTTTGAAAGCTTCGTAAACTAAATTTGCCTCGTCTACTGCAACCATCTGCGAGAATCCTGGCAGCTACTCCGAAATCAAAGTTTTCCATCGTTAGCAAGTCCTGGGCAGAGCGTCCTTCAGCGGGCCTTCCTCTCTTGCAGGCGTGCATGTTTGCATTTCTTTATTGCAGGCCCATTCTCTGCATCGACGGCACGTTCCTAACTGGAAAATACAGAGGGCAATGTTGACGGCAATCGGAGTAGACGGAACAACCAAGTGTTGCAGTGGCCTTTGCTTCGTCGAGGGCGAGAACACAGAGAGTTGGTAAACTGGTTTCTGAAGCTGGTTAAGGAAAAGGTGGTGGGGATGAGGCAGATGTATGTCTCATACATGACCGTCATCCAGGGATGCTGCGTGCAACTCAGGAGCTGCGAAACGGCTGCGCAGACAAGGATACCCTCCGGTGTGGGAAGATGTGAAGAGCAGATGGTGGCATGCGTCACATGGGTGCAAACTTTTATAAGCAGTTCAGAACAAGGAGCTGATGGCCATGTTCAAACGTTTGTGCGCCCAGAATCAACAGAAGAAGTTCAATGAGCTGTGGATGAGAACTTGATGAGCTGACAGCCAAATATAGACGCGAGAGTTCTGCAAGACCCCAGCTAGAGGTGTTGACGGCCTAAAGCTCTAGATGCACTTCCCACGATGACGTACATTCAGAAGGAGGCCCGTTCCTCGGTTAGCGATTTTCGCAGTGGAATCGAGCACGAGCCGAAGGAGAAATGGGCATTGCGTACGATGAAGGTGGGAGCAACGGTACGGCATAATGACCAGACTTCGCATGAGGTGTATCAATTGGGGTCATCGCGTGCGTGGTCGCAACTCCCTTGTTTGCCATCGGGAGTTCATCCTAACATAAAACAACAGCGTCACTTCACGACGAGGCTGCACGACGAGAATGGCCATCTAATGGCCCGATCGGGAAACCTTCGGTTTCGCACCAAAAATGACAGGTTATAAAGATGTCAGGTTTTAAAAAACCCCTCTGAGGAGAAAATGCAAGAAGCGCAAGACGAGCACCCGAGTCCGAGTGCAGGGCCACGAGCAAGCGTAGATGTTGAGATATTGGTGTGCCACAGGGTCCACGGCGTGGCATACTTCGCAAGGAAGCCCATACAAAGCTGTGTCTAAAGGAAGATGGGACCATGGCACGTCGCTCCTTGCCGGAAACCAAGCCTCTTGTACACAGCCCTAGTTCTCATGTCATTGCCGCTTGCGGGGAGTGCGGCATTGATGAACGTTAATGCCAATAACTGTTTTGTCTCCAGTACTTCAACAAGGAAGCAATCATGCCATACATGGAAGTACGGAGACTCTTTGGTTTCGGCATGTCAGCCACTTCACTGAAGACACAGTCAGTTTTATTAATCCCTGACCGACGACGCAAGGAACAAGGCAGGCCGCATCGACCAGCGGAGGATACGCAAATGATATGGACGATCCGAGGCCCGGCGTTAGCGCTCAACGTTCCAGTACGTGGTGTGGAGAGGAGGGACCTATCTAACCAGTAAGTGCCGAAGACGCCGAGCCCCAAGTGGCAAGCGGAAGTTCTATTGGAAGGCTCAGGCGCGCGGAAGACGGCAACTGGGAAAGGCCACCAACTGATAGGCAGCGTCGTCCAGGCGTCCTCCGTGCACACTTCGGGTTATGTGTTCTAGTATAAGCCACTTGTGATGAATCGTTAATCTCCCTGTAATGTGTTAATTTTCTGTTAATTTTCTGACTGTAAATGCACTATGTTTAACTTGAGCTAATCCGTTCGCTTCTTTTTCCTTGCAGGTATGGGACTCCAGACGCTGAGCTGCCTAGATCACAGCCACCACGACAGTCCCATCCGGTCCGTTTCTCTCGGGCGGTGCAGAATCGAGCTCGGTACCTTACGTCTCGCTTCTAGGCGACTTACTTTCTGTGGACGACAGGTTCACGACTGAGTAGTACGCAACGTTGTACTGTGAAACTGTAGATGTCAACTTCCTAACTGCTTGTTTTGATTTGTCAGGCTTCGGGAGGCAGGCCTTCTGCCCGCTTGATGTAGGCTGGTAGCAGCCGCGGTGGAGCCGAATGACCCGACGAAGAAGTGGGGTATCGACCGGTCGCTGATCACAGCTCTTGTGGACGGTGGGAACCGGAGACGCACACCTTCCACCTCCTATGCGGTGAGATGGCCCCCCACGCTGCGGACGTCAGCTTCCTCCTTGGCTGCCTCTAGCAGGCGATGCGGTGGGCCCAGTTGACGGGCTCCAGGCGTGGCGAGAGGAGATCCTCGCAGCGATTCGCCCCGGTTCACCGTGCTCCGGGCTTCCCCTCGTCGCGACATCTCCCGTACACGCATGCGGGCCCCCTCAGGCTTGGGTATTGAGCTAACACGGTGAGGAATGCTTTCTTGTTGTTTTATGTTCGTCCTTCAGTCCGTACTAGAATTACAGTGTCAACTCGTTAATGTTACCTCTTGTTCTTTTTTTGGATGCAGTCTGATCACTACCCGGAGGCCGACGCGTACTCACTGCAGAGGAGCCTGGAGGCGTACCTGTTGTGGGTGTTCGGGTGGGTGATGTTTTCACCAACTCGCACTGGCCACGCAGTCGACAAGGCTTGATCCCTTACGCGAGGGAGATAGCCGACGCCGAGGACGGTGCTGTTCCCATCAATACAGTTGGGATGGCAAGTCCTTGTCCGCTGCGGACGTACAGGTCTGTGCGACGGCTGCAGAAGACCGAGCCAGAAGCGGTCTTCACGGGTTTCCACTCCTCCTACAAAACAGCTCTGGGCGGCAGAGCGGTTCGCGATCGGTCGCCCCGTTGTGGACCACAGCGTACGAGGAGAGCTGTACGTGGGTGTCCCACCGGAGGACTATCCGACGATGGGACGGTGTGGTGTCGTCATGAGGTGTGGGTTCGTGTTAGAACCGTCTCGGTTTTTTTATGTTACTTGGACTAACGAGAAAATCTTTTCCTGTTTGTAGTGTCGGTACGGTCCCTCACGTGCAGTGCAGAAGTCGTACCCAGACTTCGTCATGGAGTTCGACAGGATCACGGACGACAACGTTGTCGGGAGCCGTACAGCGCGAGGCAAAGCACGCGCGTGCGCCGCACGGGCTGTCGTCCCTCTGCACCAGGGACCAGGCGTACTGGCTGACATGACGCCGATTGCTGTTTCACATTTCTGTCGAGCGCACATGCCCGCAGAAGTGTGATGCGGCAGTTTTCGGTATGCCGACAGACCTTCGGCCATCAACAACCGCAGGGGCGTACAGCAACACGTTCATAGGTATAGGTGGAAATGAATATCCGTATTGTTATGCATGGTCACCGGTTGTGCTCTGCAGGTTAAATCGGCGCGGCCAGGCCGCGCGATAGGCTGTGGGAGACCCACCGTCGTCGACTACATCAACGACTGGCTTATAGCCACGGAGACGTCATCACGGAGCTGCACCCCTACACAGCGAATAGTACGGCAGTACCTTTCCTGGTACCAGGCCCGTTACCAGATCTACGGGTGCCGAACACTCCCGTGAGCTCCACAAAGCGCACGTCGCGGGGTGCGAGACGCCATACCGCGCACCGCGACCAGGACTACTCCGCGCGGTGAGTCAATTGGTTTTCATAACTATTTCAATGGTAGGTGCCACCGCACTAACCACGCATGTCCTACTGAGACAAGGCGACGATGCTAGCAGGTCCACACGGAGCTGACCTACTGC
Source organism: Oryza meyeriana var. granulata (assembly GCA_003991445.1). Classification (NCBI taxonomy): domain Eukaryota; kingdom Viridiplantae; phylum Streptophyta; class Magnoliopsida; order Poales; family Poaceae; genus Oryza; species Oryza meyeriana. Next base: position 512,363 of record RYFJ01001354.1, on the reverse strand, counting down.
GGCAGCGCTACAGGCTGGCATCCCTCTTCACGCAGCAGGAGCAGTACGATCACGTTCGATCCGGCATGTGCAACACGATCGCTCGTATCGTCCGTGCTCTGAGTTGTCGCCGTTACCCGATGCAGTCAGTCCCACCGATGCAGATACATAATGCGAGGTCCCCATGGTGAATCTGGGACATCGCAGGAGCGGCGGGTTCTGCAGGGGCCAGTACGTCGTGGGGAGCAGGTCTCTTCTGGTACCCCTGTTCAGCCGGAGGATCGAGGTTGGCAACCTCCACGATCGGGCGAGGATTGTCAGGTAACGTTAGGATTGAACCTATTCTACATAACTAACTTGCACTTTTATGCGGCTAACGCGAAATTTTCTTTAGCCAGACCCACGCAGCGGATCTCACCTCCACCTGGGGGACATTGGCGGGGATCTGCCGAGCACCTCTGCTTGTCTCTATCCGAGGACGACCTCCTTCCGGAGCAGGACGTGATCGGGTCGTCACAGCTCAGAGGTTGCACCGCACACACAGCCGCACGACGCCGGTGCTTCCCCTGCTGCTCAGGCCGGTCCGAGCCACCATGGGTTACTGGTGGACCGCCTGACGTACTCTGCGCCGGGCACGTGCGAGCGCAGCCTAGGAGGACGAGGAGGCGTATGACTAGGGCTATTGTTGATATTTATTTATGTATAGGTCCTCGCATTACTTGTTTAAATTTGTCATGTCATATTCACTCCTGTAGACCGATCCCATCCTTCAGATACATTGTTACTGGCACAATGTAGTCTCGCTTGTTTGTATTTTCGTGCTATGGGTGTGTCGCATTCATCATGTTGCAATGCGAATGGCTCGCATCTACCTAATATCATGTCATTAAAACGGACCGGCCTATACCATGTCATTAATTAAGTTTTTACCAAAAATAAACTTGAAAAAATGATCAGCACGATTTTACAAACCAACGCCCACCATCGTCGGATTATAAAAAAAAACTTTCAAAAACATACCCTAAACCACGATTAAAACTAAATTTTGTTAAGCGTTGTCGGTGAAATGGGATAGGGGGTCCCACATACCCTGGGGACGCGTGGGTCATCGGCCAAGTCAGTTCCCCGGGGCCATCTCGCCTTCGGTCCCGCGGCGCCCTCGCCTTCGGCCCCGGGCACGTCCCCGGGGCGCCGCCGCCAATCGGCCCGGGCACGACCCGGGGCGCCCTCGCCTCTGGGCGGGAGTCCCGGGCACGTCCCCGGGGCGCGACCCATCGGCCCCGGCTCGTCCCCGGGCGCCGTCCCCCACTCAGCATCCGGCCCCGAAGCATCGTTGGCCTCGGCCCGTACCTTGTCTCCCGGCGCCATCGTCTCACTCCCCTGCCCGGGCCCACATGTCAGTCTCCGCAGGATCGATGGGACCAGCTCTCAAATATCAGCATTAATGATGAGGCGCGGGCGCACGTTGCCCCTGTCGTCCGCTCCGCCACGCGTTAAGTGTCTCAAGACAACCCCCGTGGACACCTGACTGTGTCAGAGGCCTTTTGACTTCGGTGGCAAGGGCGTGCGCCAAAGTCAAGCAGCCAGATGCTTGATTCGGCAGTGTGCCCGTCACACCCCGTCGCGTCCCTCACGACTCCACCGAAGCCCGCCGTATACCAACTCCGGCGTAGGTTCGGCAGGCGGACTGGTCCAGCAGGCGGCAGCAGGCGACACGCTAGTCGAGACGTGCGACAAGACTGCGACAAGACAAGTCAAAACCTAGCTCTCCACATGGATTCGGCATTGTGGACTCCCCCTAGTTCTATAAAGGAGGATAAAGCCACCGTGGGGGCTGGCCCGTCCTCTAATCTCTGCTCTGCACCCCCGAGCTCAAACTCTCTAACCACTTGTTCTTTCTTCTCCGCTCCGGCCACGTGCTGAGCTCGTCTGTACACATCTACCACATCAATCTCCACATAGCATACACACAGAGTAGGGTTTTACGCTCCGGCGGCCCGAACCTGTATAAATCCTCCTGTCTCCTTGTGCGTCGATCCCCTCTTCCGACCGTTCGTTGTTCATTGTCTCTCCCGCGCGACTCCACGAATCGGACGGTCCGGACCCGAAGCGGACGGTCGGACCCTTCTGTATTGCCTCGGTTCGGACGGTCGGTCCAGCCTTCGGACGGTCCGGACTCCTCTGTTGCTTCACGTCTTCTTCGCCTATCCTTCTTCTACACCACAGATGCCGGCTTCGCCTGAGAACTACTCCCTGGCCGAATCATCAAAGGGGGGTCTCCTGACTTCCCGCCGTCGAGGTTTCATCCTCCGACAGCTGGCGCGCCAGGTAGGGGGAGTTTTCCTTTTCAGGTGTTACGCCCGCCGCCTCTACATCGACGCGCTCACATGGCAGGAGGCCACCATCATCGTCGAGACTACGGCGAGGGGTCCGGCGGCTATAAAATACACCCGCCGGGCACGTGGCCCCCGACAGGGGCCCTGGAGAGGACCGGCAGGCTCTCACGTTCCGCCCTACGGCGGAACAGGAGGAAGCACCAGAAGGCCAAGGCGGCAGCCGAGAGTCTACGCCTTGGCGGCTGCGGGCAGCCCGGAGCTATGATGGCCGCGGAGGCGATGGTCGCGGCAAGCGGCGAAAGGCCACACGCGCGCCGCCACCGCCGCGACAACCCAGAAGTGGTGCCCCCTCCACCAGACGGGCTGGCACGACATCGCGGAGTGCCGCACCGTCCAGGGCATGGCCGAGCTCCTCAAGCCGGCCGCAGCCCGAGGGTGGTGCGCCTTCCACGACATGGACCGGCACGACATCACGGAGTGTCGTGCCGTCCAGCGTTTGGCCGAACGCCTCGAGCCGGTCGAAGCCCGGAGGTGGTGCGCCGTCCACGAGACGGATTCGCATGACCTCGTGGAGTGTCGCGCCGTCCACAAGTTGGCCGAGCGCGTCAAGAAGTGCGGCAGGGAGCTATACGGGCCTGAGCTCGTTCCCTTCAAGGGACCTGAGCCGTGCGGTCGACCCCTGGCTCCGGCTCATAAATAGCCCCGGTCGGAGCTTGGCTCCCGGGGCTCGTCCTTAGCCCCGGTCGGAGCTTTAGCTCCCGGGCGCGCGCAAAATAGCCACAGTCGGAGCCCCTGGCTCCCGGGCTCACATTTAGGCCTCGCACGGAGCATCTTTTGGTTTAATGAGAATCTCTCCTCTCCCCTTTAATTAGAGGAAACCTTTCCCTTTCCCTTGTCATAGGGTACAACTGCCCGGACCCCATCGGACGCGATGGCGAGTCCGGGCGGTTCGTCCCGACTCAGTCCGGGGCCTCCGGGCCCGGGCGCACATAGGGTGCGACTGCCCGGACTCCATCGGACGCGATGGCGAGTCCGGGCGGTTCGTCCCGACTCAGTCCGGGGCCTCCGGGTCCCGGCGTAATAGTCCGGACCACGCCGCCTAGTCGAGCGCGAGTCCGGGCAGGCCGCTCCGGTTGAGGATTTTTTCTCCGGTATCAAAGCCCGCTCCCTCTCAAGGGACTGAGCCCGTCGGTCGGAGCTTAGCTCCCGGGTGCGTAATAGCCCGGTCGAAGCTTGGCTCCCCGGGCGATACTTAGCCCCGGTCCGAGCCCTTGGCTCCGGGAGCGTACTCAGCCCCGGTCGGAGCTTGGCTCCCGGGCGCGTCCTTAGGCCCGGTCGGAGCTTAGCTCCCGGGCGCGCGTATCTAGCCCCGGTCGAGCCCCTGGCTCCCGAGTGCATGTTTCCTCCCCGGTCCGGTCACGGAGAACTCGCTCCCTCTCAAGGGCCTGAGCCCAAGGGAGCTGAACTCGAGTCCCGGCAGAGCCAGTAGCAGGCCAAGCGCGGCCGAGGCGATTTCGGACGGTCCGTCCCCCGGCGGACGGTCCGGTCATCACGCCTCGGACGGTCCGACCCTTAGGCGGACGGTCCGATGCCCGCTCTCGAGCCGGAACAGCTTCAACAGGGCGCTAGTACCCGGACCGCGTCGCCTCGGCAAGGGCAGGTCCGGGGAAGTCGTCCCGATATGGTCCATGTCCTTGCCCCGGCCTCGTGCCCGGGCACATGTTGACAATACATATCGAATCTTATTCCAGTCCAGGGCCCCCTGGGTCCCGGGCACATATTTGAGCTGAGGCACGGATTCCTGAATCCGTGCCCCGGGCCCGACACCGAGGAGCCGAACCAGGGCGGCCTCGCCAAGGCGAGTGCAAGCCTAGGAACGCGACACCCGGATTAGGGCGCGGAGCCCGGACAGCACCGCCCCGGCGAGAATGCATCCGGAAGGCCGTCTCACATTCCATATTTCAAGCCCGGGCCTCCGGAACCCGGCTTACATCAAAAACGTATCCCAGTCCGGGGCCCCCGGGTCCCGGACACATCCTCCGCATGATAGTCGGGGCCCCCGGGCCCGAGCACATGCCGGTCTCGGGCTCGCGAGGGAAGCGAGTCCGAGCTCCATCCCTAGGCGCATCAAGTATTTTCACAAATCTATCTGTATAAACGACCTCATGGGATGGACAAGGGAACGAACCGGACGCTCTCACAGTTCCCTATGTGTAGAGTAGACCTTTCCCCGGCGGTCCTGGGGACGATTCATACTACACCAAGCTGGGCGCCCGGGGAGACCCAGTTTCTTCCTGGTGTACCGTGCCGAACCCGTTCTGTTGCCAAACCTCTCTTTCGGCTCTCGGGTACAGCGCTACATCGACAAACATCAACCACGACAAATATGCAGCTCGACAACCTCGGCTTCCTCGAGGAACGAAGGTGGCGCGCTCCGCTCCGCGTCGCTCGTTACCAGCAAGGCCTCAAGCGCTATCTTTGGCGTCAGGTTTGGGCCCGATCACTTCAGGTTGGGGTTCGAATCTCTGCCGTATCTTCGTACGGGTCGGAATGAATCTTCCCCCCGTGGGAAGGCCCTCCCTGTGATCGGAACTTCCCAACCAGGCTCGGTAAGCCTGGGAGCATCTTCACAAATATTATCTGAAAACACGTCCTGTAAGTGCCTCTAAACCTCAGCGCCGACCGAGGCCGGGCCCATGCGTATTCGCTTTCCATAGTAATACTTTTATTATCGTTCCCGGGCTCGTGCCCTTATCCTTTCTTTATGTTGCGATCGTTGCGATCTCCCCCCAGGGGCATAATCGGGTCGCGCCCATGCGGTGGCTGGGTGTTGCGCCTAAGCATCTGTTCACTACCAGCGAGCTACCGTATCCCATCTGCTAAACCCCGGACATCGTCTAAGCCTCGGCTTGCGGTGTCCCGCACTGGTTGGCTTCGGGCTCGGTTTTTTCCGCTGCTAGGGGGTGGATTCCTTATGCGCAATCCTTTCCTCCACTCGGTCGCAACCGCGAAGAGGCCCCTAGGAGGTGGTAGACACAATGGCTCGCAGCATGGAATGGATAAGGGGACGAGCCAACTGCTCTCACGGTTCATCATGTAGAGCCTGTCGTCGCGGCATCGCTGTGCTCCCTAGGCCAACGGGGCCCGGGGGCACGGAGGACCCCCGGATCCGGAGGACGAAAGGGACCGAGCCTCCAGACTCAACCGCTCCGCAAGCCACGCGCCCAGATGCTCGCGGCCCTTTGTGGCCGGGCTCACGGGGCAAGCGCCTACCCCAAGCCCCGGAAAGGGGACTTGGGAGCTACGGCGGTTCACGGCGGAGGGGCCTGCTACTCAGCGTTCCCGGGGCTCTGCGTTCCCGGGGGCCGGCAGAGCTCCCGGTCCCGGGATTGTGATTCCGGGGCCTTGCCGCCCTCATCAAACGTCCAGATACGTCACCTTATCCACCTTTACATATTGCATCAATTATATTCTTCCCCCATTTGTGTGGACAGCCTAGGTCCCTAGGGCGAGCTGCGGCGCCTGACCAGGCCAGCTAAGGCGCCGGGTGCTTTCGCCGCTGGCGACCCCGCACCCAATCAAAGTCTGGTCCCGCGGCATCGCGGCGCTCCCAGAACCAATGGCGCCCGGGGGCACGAAGAGTCCCCGGATCCAGAAGACGGGCAGGGGCCGAACCTGCGAACTTTATCGCTCCACAAGGCTCACGCCCAGGGGAACCAGATTCCCGGAGCGGGCGACCGGCGCGTCCGTTGCCCCCGGGGACCGGGCTCCCGAAGCAAGCGGCTACGTCGGAGCCCGGACAGGGGCCGTGGGCCTGACGGCTGTTCGCAGCTCCTGGATCTCGCTGTCGGACGACGCCCGGTACTCGGCGTTCCCGGACACGAGGCCCCGAACATCAGCAACCTCCGGACAACACAATAAACCAAGGTACGAAAATATAAACGTCATCATATATCTATACAAACACCTTTTCTTGTACAAGACAGGCCAAACCGGAGCGCAAGCACGAGCGAGGCCCGGATCGTACGGGGGGCGTCACCGGAGTACTTCTGACCGGATCCCGGGTGACGTCGGATGGGGAGCACTCGGGGGCATGGAGGGCCCCCGGGCCCCGAAGGCGCCCGCGTATGGCGTCTGAAGGAAACCGGCGTCTTCCTCAACCTCTTCGTCAGGCATCGGCTCTACAAGATGTTCGCCGCGGTCGGAGAACCCTGCCTCCGGGGCAGCGGATTCGACCACGGCCTCCCGCACTTCCTCGCGAACAACCGCGACCACCTCGCGATCTGCCGCAAACACCTCCCGAATTGCCGCGACTTCCCTCGGCACGGCGAACTCTCACCCCTGGGACGCGAGCCCGGCCTCCTGGGCCCGGACGCGTTCTCCCCGAGAGAGTGCTTCCTTCTCCCGCGCCTCCATCTCAGGCCAGGCACGAGAGAACTCATCGGCGGCGGATTTGGTGGCGGCCTTCAAGCGGATGGCGCGCCTCATTCCCGCCGCCGTCTCCGGCCAGCGGTCGCCACGAAGAACTCGCTGGCAACAGTACGGGTGGCAAGCTGCCGCATCACCATCGCGACCACTGCCGCCGGCCTTCCTCAACACTCGTTCCATGTTTTCAGCCCGGGTCCCGAGCACGTATCCCATCTAAGGCAACAAAGACGTCAAGCTCCACCAGCTCAAGATGAACCAGGCGGACCCAGCGTCCCCTCATTTCTTCAAAGACGTGGCCCTGTTCCTGCCCGGAGCGGTTTCGGCCGAGCAACAGGGCCAGGGGCCACTGTCGGTGAAATGGGATAGGGGGTCCCACATACCCTGGGGACGCGTGGGTCATCGGCCAAGTCAGTTCCCCGGGGCCATCTCGCCTTCGGTCCCGCGGCGCCCTCGCCTTCGGCCCCGGGCACGTCCCCGGGGCGCCGCGCCAATCGGCCTCGGGCACGACCCCGGGGTGCCCTCGCCTCTGGCCCCGGGCACGTCCCCGGGGTGCCGACCCTATCGGCCCCGGGCTCGTCCCCGGGGCGCCGTCCCCACCGCATCCGCCCCGAAGCATCGTTGGCCTCGGGCCCGTACCTTGTCTCCCGGCGCCATCGTCTCACTCCCTGCCCGGGGCCCACATGTCAGTCTCCGGCAGGATCGATGGACCAGCTCTCCAAATATCAGCATTAATGATGAGGCGACGGGGCACGTTGCCCCTGTCGTCCGCTCCGCCACGCGTAAGTGTCTCAGGACAACCCCCCGTGGACACCTGACTGCTGTCAGAGGCCTTTTGACTTCGGTGGCAAGGGCGTGCGCCAAAGTCAAGCAGCCAGAGATGCTTGACTTCGGCAGTGTGCCCCGTCACACCCCGTCGCGTCCTCACGACTCCACCGAAGCCCGCCGTATACCAACTCCGGCGTGGGTTCGGCAGGCGGACTGGTCCAGCAGGCGGCAGCAGGCAGACACGCTAGTCGAGACGTGCGACAAGACTGCGACAAGACAAGTCACACCTAGCTCTCTCACATGGATTCGGCATTGTGGACTCCCCTAGTTCTATAAAGGAGGATCCAAGCCACCGGTGGGGGGCTGGCCCCGTCCTCTAACTCTCTGCTCTGCACCCCCGAGCTCACTCTCTAACCACTGTTCTTCTTCTCCGGCTCCGGCCACGTGCTGAGCTCATCTTGTACACATCTAACCACATCATCTCCACATAGCATACACACAGGAGTAGGGTTTTACGCTCCGGCAGCCCGAACCTGTATAAATCCTCCTGTCTCCCTTGTGCGTCGATCCCCTCTTCCGACCGTTCGTTGTTCATTGTCTCTCCCGCGCGACCTCCACGAATCGGACGGTCCGGACCCGAAGCGGACGGTCGGACCCTTCTGTATTGCCTCGGTTCGGACGGTCCGGTCCAGCTTCGGACGGTCCGGACTCCTCTGTTGCTTCCACGTCTTCTTCGCCTATCCTTCTTCTACACACAGATGTCGGCTTCGCCTGAGAACTACTCCCCTGGCCGAATCTCAAAGGGGGGTCTCCTGACTTCCCGCCGTCGAGGTTTCATCCTCCGACAAGCGTGTAGGCGAAAGACGGGGAGGAGTGGATTGCGAGTGCCAATCCAAACATACGAGGAGTGGAATGCGAGTGGCGATCCGGGAATACCCTCAGTTTGACAAGTTCTTTTCACGACGTGAACAATATATGATATTTGGTTTTTTTTAAACATCGACTCAATAAATGCAATGGCACAATAAATAGAATTTAAGAATTTAATTTTGACAAATAAATTTTCAAAAATTTTGGGGTTAAAAATTAGCAACAAAATTTTTAAATTTGGTAATTTGCAAATGGCTCCAGGGGGCCGAGGCCTGGGCTGGGCAATGGTCCGATCGGGAGGGAACGGTCCGATCGGACGATTCGGACGGTCCGATATCTAATCGGACGGTCCGATCCCTGTGCGGACAGTCCAATCCGAGAATTCGGACCGTCCGATCGCTGTGCGGACGGTCCAGTGCATTTGCCGCCATGGGGGACGGCGGCGAATGCCCCCAGGCCAGGGGGCCGCCGTCCCCCAGGGCGGCGAATGTAATTTTGCATTCGGCCCCCTGGGGGCATTCGCCGCCGTCCCCCAGGGCGACGAATCCACGTGGCCTCCCCGGGGCTAACGGCGGCCGGCGCCGTTAGCCCCGGGTGACGGGGATGCCATTCGCCGCCCTGGGCCACGGCGGTTTTTAAATATCGCCGTGGCCCAGGGCGGCAAGAGGTTAGTTTTGCAAATGACCCAAATCAAAAATTAGTTTTATAAATTAAAAAAAAATTAAATTAGTAACAGTAAAAATTCCTCCACTATATGCACATCCCCTGACGGGTGGAGCTGAGACGTTGTCCCTACCATACCCAATGTCACTGACGGGTGAGACCAAAGTGGCTGTCCCCACATGTCATCAACGCGTACGGCATTCTTCTCACTCTCTCTGTCTGTCTCCAGATCTAGCTCCTCCTTTCCCCCTCTTCTCATTACTTCTCACTCTCCAGATCCAACCCCGGATCCACGCATGGCAAGCGGAAGCTCGACGATGGCGGGGCCGATGGTAGGAAGGAGGAGGGAGGGGGCGAAATGGTGTGGGATCCGGAGAGGCGGTGGCAGCGGGGGTGGGGGGAGGAGGACCACATCTCGGAGCTCCCCGACGCGCTGCTGCTCCAGATTCTAAGCCTGTTTCCGCTCAAGTCGGCCATCCGCACCGCGGCGCTCTCCTCGTGGTGGAGGGGTCTGTGGGAGCAGCGGTGGCCCGACCCGTCCTCGCTCGATGTGCACCTCCCGTCCGGGGGCGGCGACGGTGGTGGTGCTGCGGGCGGAGCACCTCGCGGCCATCGACCGGCGCGGGAGGCGGCGGATGGACTGCCTCTCGCTCGACTTCCACGCGGGGCAGCTCGCTCTGCCCGAGCTCAAGCGGTTCATTGAGTATGCGGCGGCGTACGGCGATCTCCCCCGTACCGTCCGCATCCCCATCCCCCGCCGCCGACCCAGAGGAGGGGCCGGCTACGGCGGGTGTTGAGGACCGCCTAGTGTTTCCCCTCCTCCTCCCTCTCTGGATCTACTCCTCAGAGATTGATTTGTATCTCCTCAGAGATTGATTTGTATGCTGATTTTCCCGCTGAACCGAGCCATCTGATTTTTCCCTTTTTATTTTGAGTTTGATAATTTTTGTCTGTTCAACATTGCTACGTTCCCTGATTCTTTTTTTGTTTAGATTTGTATTGTTCTTTGTCGGAGCTGCACTGTTATCTTTTGTTTTTTCTTAAGATCTGATCTATTTGGATTGTGAGGAGTAACTGATTCATAATCCAACACTTGATCAGTGGGCGGTCTCTGCGGCTGTGGTCGGACTGATGCGTGACGTCGTGATGACGTTAGCATGGGCGGACGATCGGAAACGTTCCGTATTTTTATAATAAGTATAATAAGTAGAGAAGTAGGTATTTTTATAATAGTAGAGAAGTAGGTGGATGATAGAGTCACTTTCAGTTTCAGTATAACTTGCTTCTTTTAAAGGGAGTGAAGATCTTATATTCTTCAAAACTTCTTTTAAAGGGAGTGAAGATCTTGTATTCTTTTGAAGATTTTCCAAAACACCCCTATGCTATTGGAAAATATAACATGGAGAGGATGAGAGTCTCTCGGATTATGCTCTAAAACCGTGAAAGAACGAGGTCGTTATCGCGAAAAAGCCACACTCCAATACTCCCCCCCACCGTTCATTCCCCATCCCCGCCCTCCTCCATCTCGAGTCGCGCCGCGTGCCGCCGTCCGCGCGCCCTCTTCCGCCGCGCGTGCCGCCGCCTCTCCCCCTCTTGTCCGGCGATGATGTCGATGACCTCCGCCACCAAAGCCAGCCTCTTTTGCCCTTCGCCCATGCCCCCCAGAGGACGCAGATGCGCCGTCAGAGCTCAAGGTATCCATCTACCCAACCTATGCAGCTCAGTATATACTCCAGTTGATTTCTGATTTCTTTTGCTTAATTGGGGCTGCGCAGCCGGAGCCGCTGGAGCGGATGCGTCCGACAAGTCGATCGAGATTATGCGCAAATTCTCCGAGCAGTACGCGCGCCGCTCCAACACCTTCTTCTGTTCCGAGAAGTCCGTCACCGCCGTTGTCATCAAGGTAGGGGAACCAATCTATCTTCTACTTCTTTCTTTTAAACTTCCTTTTCAAAAAAAGAATCCTCATTAAACGTTTCTTTTTTAAAAAATCTCTCGGCATGCACTTACATAAATCGACCATACAAATCAAACACTAGGAAGAATCATCTTAGCCGCAACCAAATTCTTGTATGCTGCTGTTCCGTGTATTCTGTATTTGCAGCTTGATATCACGGTTATTACGCGCTATGGTTGCTGTTGAATGTTGATGCACTGGTGTGATGCAATGCAATCCTAGGTATAAGAGGAACCCGTCAGTGTGCCCCTCATTTTTCATTTGTTAACAAGGCCTTCCATATACCTTATTGGAATCCGTAGAGGAGTTCATTGATTCAGCACGCCAATGCACAGTTTTAAGTTTCCTTGGTTTCATTGATCTAGAATGTGGGTGAATGACGTGATTAATTTTCAGTGCACAAAGAAAACCCTCTTTGAATGCAACCTCGATTCACTTCTTAGTGCTGTTTGGGATATGAAACAACTAGAGTATAAATGGTGAAGCATGACCGCTGAATGCTGATTACTGAATGAAAACATATCTGATAAGTGTATGCATGAAAATCTTTAATGAATCAGGAAAATATGAACATAAAACAATAGTAAACCCATGTCCAACATAACAAAAGGCATATAGTTGAGTCTCATCTTCAAGATGATGAGTCATATTACTGCATTGTCTAAGTTCTCAAATCTCGACATAGTTTACCACTCCTAGGTAAATTTTGACAGCATCTCCTTGGGTTACAAGCTACATTGCTTGAGGCATAAAAAAAAACAGATAGTATTTAGTTTGATCAACTGCTGAAGGAGAAGAAATCGACAATTGTCCAAAAATGAGAAGAAAAGAGTAATGAGTGCATATGCATCACTAAGATAAGAAAATGAGTGCCAAGTATCAATAGAATGAAAATAACAACAGTGCAATTATTTCAGACATGGATACTAATCCAAATTGCAATTTTAAAAAAAATAGAACATCTCTCATTGATTGTACAAAATCACATCTCTCAATTCCAGATCACGCAGCGAGGAATAAATTACCTTATATAGTGATGAATCCCATAGTAGAGAACAAATCAAGGCAGATTGGTATTATCTAAGATCTATATGCAGCTAGATGATCTGGTTGGTTGGATTGTTGGAGGGTGAGGATTATCAACCTTTTTCTGGGAATTGGTTGAGCTTGCGGCTGTTACCAATGACTTCTCATAAAAGATATTGCGGCATCCTCATGTGACTTCTTCTGGTGAAACGATACAGAGAGGTGCACAAGAAAGTGGTTGGGTAAAGGGCAGATGACAACAGATACATACTTTTTAAATCATGAACAATCTTTATATGGCTTACATAGTGGATCTCTTGACCATATGTTCTCTTTTTCTTCTTCATTTTACAGTCTAATGATCAGGATCCTTGGTAGGAATGCCCTTTGAGTTGGCAGTGTTGGTATTGTAGGATCACATGTAACTCAAAATCGTGCTTCAATTATTTGTGTGGTATTTTGGCTATTGGAGATTAAGATCCTACCTGCGATCTGGTCCGGTAGGATCCTATGAGTATTATTACAAGTACGAGTTTTATGGCCATGTTATTTTCTGTCTAGACTAGGAGTCCTCATGTACCCGTTACTTTTGGTCCTTGTTTATAACATCAACAGAGTAATTGAGCTATATTTTCCTAAGATGTATCATATGAGAGCTTTTCTTGTAATCTTGTACAGCCAGCATGGAGAAAAGAATGTTACATTGGTTTATTGCCTCACATCCCTACTGTGTGGACTGAGACACTGACATTCTTGAATAGTTATGCATTCGTATATAATTTCCTTTGGCTCTCATCACAGTGACTGATTTGATACTTTGCGGACACACTAACAACAACAAGTAGTTGTGTGTTGGCCTTGGAAATCACATCAGTAACATGTACACACTGCTGATCATCAGACTTTGGTTGGCTACAAACGAGAAGATCAAAGAAGATAATGGCGTTATGTAGGTTTTTCTTGTCAGTGACACTCTAAGGGGTTAGTAAATTGGTGAAGGCCTAGAGGGCATGATTAAGCCCTTCCATCTTGGCCATAGTGGCACTTGAGGCAAACAAGTCATCCATCAATGTTGTAAGCCAGCAAACCAATGTATAAATCACATAGGGTAAATGAGAGAAATGATAATAAAACGTGCCAGTCACAATCTACTACTATTCATAATCCCTTCAGCTAACTCTTGGAATCACTAGAGCCATTCCTTGATACCAGCTAAACTCCAACCTGACAATTTTTCCGAGTGAAGCTCCTCTATTCTGGTTTAATCACAGGAGAGAAGTCATCTTGTTTTTATGTTAATGTAAACTGTGGACTGTAAGCCTTTTGTTGGTTTAAGGACTGCCTGCTGTGCCTTCTTGATGATGAATAGCAGCTAAAATATTTTTGCAGGGACTTGCTGATCACAAGGATCAACTTGGAGCTCCTCTATGCCCTTGTAGGTATTTTATCTTACATGTTGCGTCCACCCTCTAATTCCTCTTCAGCTTGATTTTGACGATTACTTACTTTTTCTGCCTTTCATGGTCTAAATTTAAATCAGGCATTATGATGACAAAGCTGCTGAGGTAGCACAAGGATTTTGGAACTGCCCTTGTGTTCCCATGCGTGAGAGGTCCAGTTCTTTATAAATCTTGTTTCAACTATCTATGATAGTGCATAAATAATGTTCTGATGATATTTGTGGTTTAGTTATAGGTGCAGAACATGGTGAGGTTTCACTGTTTCTTTGTTCCAATTTCATAGTATTTGTGGAGGCATATGCTTTTCTAAGAAAGCAGAAACGAATCTGCTGTACTTCCTGTGTCATAGCATATACTGATAACTAGTTTTTGTAGTAAATAACTTTGGAACCTCTTTCCTTTGTTTTTTTAATGGAAATGGATATAAAATGAAATTATGAATATGATGAGCTGTTGGACCCATCTGTTCTCAATTGGTTGATTAACTTTTGCAGGAAGGAATGCCATTGCATGCTTTTTCTTACTCCCGACAATGACTTTGCTGGAAAAGACCAGGCATGTCCTTTTTTCACATTGTTTCCTGCACCACTCATCAGTCATACAGAAGATACTATATCTGTTGTCTCTGCAGTCTGCATGAACGTTATTTCCATAAATTCCTCGTAATATTCTTTTTTCTTATATATACTTTATGCCTATTGCAGGCTATAACCTTGGAGGAGATCAAAGATGCGACATCAAAGATCTAACCTCACTGCATCTTTTCTTCCCTTATTCTGCTTGACACAAGAGTTTGTACTGTGAGAATAGACATTCTACCCACGAAAATGGTCATGAAAAAATGTGCAGTAAACACCACTATATCTTTCACGGTCCTTGGCTTTCATTTTTCTTGCTTTTGGACTTGGAAAAGCATGTCGAGACGCGGGTGAAAAACAATTTGAGTAGCTGGTGATACATGAATTTCAACAACCCTGTTCCTAGATTGATGCATTCCCGATCAACATCTCGTTTTCCTTCCCCTGATTGTTTTTTTTTTGTGAGGATTTTGCTTCTACTACTAGTGTTGCAATGGGATGTCGAATAGCTTAAATCATGGTCAAGGATATTCACCCGAAACAGTCACAGCTTCGTTACATGGACACAGTTCCATAAAACTACAATTGTTACCCTCCAATTGCTATCTAGATGTGTCTTTAAGCACAAGGTTCACATCACTTCTAGCTAGGGATTACGTTTTCGACGAAAACCGATCGAAAATCGTGAAACTTTGAGATGTGGGACGAAAATAGATTTTGATTGAAATTTTGAATGGTTTTCGAGAATTCAAATTTGAAACAGTTAAATTCGTTCAAATTTTATCTAAAATTTATCAAAATTTGACAACAAATATCATACTACTGGGGACAAGATCGGTCCTCAATCGAAAAGGGAAACCCTGCTTCTAGCAATTATCCCAGCTATAAAACACACCTGCCATCACGCATAAGGACTTACCTAACTTAGATCTTCTCATAGGCGTTATCTACAGGTTGTATGGAAAAAAAATTCCACCTTTTTGGTTTTTGTTATTGTTTTGACATCAAATATGATGTTTACCGTCTTGTCTAATTTACATTTGCATGGTACTAGCCTCTCTGCTATCCATGTGGGCCTCAACGCCGTGTCCCTTCATTTGTGGAAGGTTTTGTAAGTAAAGAAAAAAAGGTTTTTATGCATTATTCAGAAGAAAAATCTGACACATTATTTGCAACCTGCCACTATTACATACGAATTCAACTGAAAGAATTCGCTGAATTACTCACGTTTGCACTGAGCAGCAAGGCAATGAAGCTACTGCACAAGAACCAACCATGGCGGCATCTGCCCAATGGGACCCAGTCTAAGCCAGGTCGAAAGCAATTATTTTCATATAGTTGAGCAGAGCCAGTGTTGTATCCAAACATGGGCACATGCATCTAAAAAATATCCACGATTTTGGCTCTGGCCATCACTCATCGGTGACTGAATTTTAGTTTTTCCTTACTAACAAAGTATACAACAAATGACAAATTGTAAGACACCGTAAATATATCTATAGGGAACGACGAGCTATACACGCAAGACCTCACTACATGGTTTGTGGATGAGCTAGGTCGTCCTACTGGTCACAGGTGCATGTCTGGGAACTTGCCTGGACCAGTGTAGGACGTCGCTGATCCACATGAGATGGCTTGATTCAGTGATCCACTTCCATGGTAGACTTGCCCAGCTGGTTTTCAGCAAACTGTATAGTGTCAGATGCTAATCATGTAGATCAAATTTGATACCTCAGCAATTATAGATAAAACCTACAAGGCTACTTGCGAATCCAGAATATTGTATGGTACGTCTCTCAAGGCTGAGCTTGTAATCCATAAGACCATATGAAAGAATGAATTAAGAATCCTCTGCTAAATCAGCTTATTTCGAGGTAAACCTCAAGAGAGAGAATAGGGAGTTCCTATTTTACATTAAGAAAAAAAAGAGTTGATCCAGTTTATTAAGAAAACCATGCCCGAAACTGTACAGCTAATCTATTAATTAAAGAAAAACCGGTGAAAACTCAGACAAAAGGCAAACACAAAGAGCCTTTAGTGTCACAACCATTAAGGATTGGCATAAGTCATCATTGCCAAGCTCATCACAAAGGATAAGCAGCTCTGAGTTCTTATGGCGGACAACTCAACACCACCTAACCCCCCGACTGCGGAGCAGGACCTTCTTGGCAAAGCCTCCAAGGAGGAAAAACGCCGGTCCGATAACCGGACTAGGTTTTCACTTGAAGGAATAGAGTCTCCAATACGATACATCCAAGGAAGAAACGGCGCTCGCAGACGTCGATATCGCTGGCCTTGGTCAAGCAAGGCTTTTGCCCAAGACTCTCTCAAATACCGACCTCCTCTAGCAGTGACAGAGCAAATAAGTTATGTGCTATCGTTGCCCAGCTCGCCACACCCGGCACCGTAGCTTTGACTCCGCCACAACTCAAACACCCTAACACTGCAGAAGGTAGCAATATTGCTCCACCTCCAACCTCTCGCTGCACTCCCCGAACAAAAATAGTTGAGGGTCATCGTTGCCGAGCTTGCCACACCCGATTAAGCAGCTCTGACTACGCCACAACAAACAAACACTCGGCTACTCGACCAAGACCACCTCTCCCGCACGGCTGCTGAATCAGCCTCACTTCTGCATTTTGAGTATGACATCATCTTAAATACAAGATGGTAAGACAGACCTGAATTGCACCTTGTTAAATTCAGAAGAAGCTAGCACCTTTGTAGGAGTGAAACTTTTATCTCTTGCAACGCCTTTCCCTTTGTTTCAACCACATGGCGCTGCACAAATATTACTGCTACCATATAAGCTGAAGAAAATACTGTGTATAGAACTTGTGGACCAAGTTGCTCCAGAAGCAGCAAGAACAACAAACTAACAAAGAAATTCACCACCTGCAGGGTTTACAGTCAAGCACAGCATATCAAATTGTAGATATGGATTATTCAGAGAAATACAACTATAATGAAGCATATCAAGTACACAATGAACCCTGCCAGACCAAGGCTGCAACCCTACACTGAACTATTTATCATTACTTGATCAACCATATGGAAATATGTAAGACCTTTTTTTGTAGTATCTAATTTAAAAACCCAGTTATACTATCAAGACAGCTCCATTGTTCAAAGTTCTCCACCAGTACACAGGATAACTTCTGTCTTATGATGGTTGGGGAAAAACAATTTTGTTACATGGAAAAAACTGCAGCTTACAAGTCAAGTCTATCTTCATAACTATGCCCAGGGTTTTGTAAAACAATTTGGGATGTTATTGAATTAATCTAATATACTTGTTCATCTTGGATAAACAATAGCTCACATTCTTCAGTGGGTTTAGCACTAAGGTCATATCATTGAGCAGCGTGAACAGTTATGATTACATGCAAGCCGTAAGCCAGTAACCAACCTTTTTTCAATATTCTAATGGAATGGTAAGCATGCATAGAGTCTGTTTACCAAAATTTTCTACTTTATGCATTTATTCTCAACTGAACCAAAACAAAAGGAGAAACAATATAGTAGCAAAGGAATTTCCATATTGAACTTTGCTATTTGATCAAACTGACGGCTTTTGACATGCATTGCCAATTGTTTTATGATGGAAAAATAGCTCTTACCCAATGCAAGGACATGCATAGAGCCATAGCCTTAGCCCGTATTTTTTTTTTTTGGGAAAATCTCAGGCAAAAGAAGTCATGGAACTGGGCTTGCTCCTAACAAAAACATCAAGACAAACCTGCAAAAGAAGCGCTCAACTATACATAACTGATAGATAACATTTGTACTTAAGTACGTAGCCAGTAAAATACAACTGTCAGGAATAGTTCAAGAGCTCTGCTAAGAGCACAGAACGCAGGCAATATGTCTATCTTTTCTGCAATAATTGGAAGGCAGAGAACAGACCACTTGAACTTTGTAGCGAGGACAGGCAAAATTTTGCTTACACTGTTAATTGTACTGATCAGAAGAAGGGGACAGGGGAATGGGATATTACAAGCTAATCAGGCTACAGAGGTGAGGGAATTACAACAGACCATAATTGGCTCAACATTCCTTTGGGCACTCAAGAAGCTAAATGTCTCATAATTTAGCTAGCTACAACTTAAACCAAAAGAAAAACCCCCTACGGGAAGTGTGCTAACATATGAGAGGCACATAAATAACATATAAGGATTCGACAGCACTACAGAGGATGAAATCAGGGGAATACGCTGCCAAACTAAAGGTTGGCCATACAAGTTTTTGACAGATATAAGGAGGTGGTTTTATATATTTTTAAGCTTAAAGGCACATTTGCACAAAAATGTAGGATAAATTGGCTCAGCTAATAATTCCATAAAACCTCCATCTTGAGGTAATCATTAGCTGCTACGATTATCGCAGTTCAGCCTAGATGTGAAGAATCAACGTAGTGAAAGGCATAACTCTAAAACTTACAAACAGCATGCAACCGACTGAAAGATACACACTTGCAGAATCAAGGCGGTGACGATTTGCTCCAACAGCTGAAGTCCCATTGCAAAGGCCTATAGCGGTTAAGATTTGCAGTCAGTAATATTCAGCATATCTTCCAATCACACTGATAGCTTACCATGCCAAGGAAGCTCCCTGAAAGAAGTACTTTCCTTCCTAGTTTGTCCATTAGAAGCATCTCTACAATTGAACCTGAAGCAAACGCATCAAAACAAATTACATCAATATAACAGAACAGTAGAAGAGGAGGAAGAAATGGCTTCAATGAACTTACTCACCCGATAAATTTGCTAACCCCATGCATATGTTGGCAAGGATAGAGGGCACACCCACACTTCTGAACACAGTTGATAAGAAATAGAACACAGAATTTATGCGGGATAACTGTTGTAAAACAAAGAGCGTTGTGCCAATAAAAACAACTGTAGCAAAAAAGGGACTTCTAATGAACAAACTTCAATGCCAAAAAGAAGTCAGGTTATAGCTTAGTGCAAAAACACAATAAAATGGAAAACACAACAGCTTGTACCATTAAAGTGACGGCCATAAAACAGCTCCGAGTACTTCACATTTTCTCCATCATCGCCTTTTTCAGACCGGGAAAGTTCTGCGATGGCAGACTTCACGTGAAGAGGGCCTAAAAGCTTTTCAAATTGAATCTCTGCTTCACTTGTTCTTCCACACTGCATAGAAAGGACAAGATTCGTCAA
Organism: Oryza meyeriana var. granulata; assembly: GCA_003991445.1. Classification (NCBI taxonomy): domain Eukaryota; kingdom Viridiplantae; phylum Streptophyta; class Magnoliopsida; order Poales; family Poaceae; genus Oryza; species Oryza meyeriana. The sequence goes on along the minus strand of RYFJ01001354.1, from coordinate 493,115 downwards.
ATAACTTTTGATGTATCTGTTGAAGATGTTATTCTCAAATAAAAATATGTCAATACAAATTACGTATCAAGGAAGTATAAGAGTTGTATAAGAATGTACTAAGTATGTGTTTTCTTTTGAAACAAAAATCCAACAAACATTTGGGGCAATATCGGAGCTTTATTTGTGTGCCATACAATCATGAAACAGACAGTACCAGGATAACCTAAAGATCAGTGATATTTATCAAAATTATATAATGTGTGCTTTGTAAATCTATACACTTCAATGGACTACTCTTTCATATTCTTTTTCCTTCCAGAGTACAGAAATCATTTGTGTAATTTCATAACAATTACTAGTAGGCACGAAAAATCTCAGGACGGTGCAGGAGGTTGCAAGAACTGTTTGATTCAGTAAAATAGTAACCTTCAAGGAGTTGTGGAAAGATCCCTGAGTGAAATTTACAGAAAATTAAAGAAGGAAAAAGTCTACTTCACCTCCTAACATATTAGGGTTGGTCTACTTAACCCCCTGAACTATGAAATCGAGTATTCTACCCCTGAAGTATGAAAACCGGCTCAAATAACCCCTTAGAGTGGTTTTGTAAGTAGTATTGCAATGTAGATGATGATGTAATGGTGGCTTTTGCCATGTGGACTATGAAGGGGACAATGGCATGGTGATAGGGTCGGTTAATTTTTTTTTCACAAGTGAGATGGCTTGAGAATGGTGTACATTAGTGTTGATATGTAATTTTTAAGCTTGCCGATCAGTGAGTGAAAAGAAATGATTGGCTAATTTGGGTTTAATGAACTAAACTTTATGCCATGCAAGCAAAATCGCTACTACATAATCATCTACATGATAAAACCACCTACAAAACCACTCTAGGGGTTATTTGAACCGGTTTTCATACTTCAGGGGTAGAATATCTGGTTTCATAATTCAGAGGTTAAGTAGACCAGCCTCAATACTTCAGGGGGGTGAAGTAGACCTTTCCATTAAAGAAATTAAATCTTGTTCTAACCAAGTGACTCCAAGATGGTGCTAAACCATGAATATCCCATTCTATGACAGGCAAAGGCACAAAAGAACAAATTTGTAGAAGCACATTTAGAAAGATTGGAGCTCGTGGGCGATGCCTAGCCGGCTAGAAGGAGGACCTCCAAGAGGAATAAGCTCAAAGATGAAGCCCCGATGCCAGTCTCCAAGTGCTCACAAGAACCTTAGCCTCACAAGCTCTCCAAATCTCAAAACTCCAACCCAAACTCACAAAGGTGCTTTAGATCCAAGGTGGAGAGGTTTAGAAACCCTAGAAAGGCTAAAGGAGTAGGTAGTGGAGGTAAGGGGAGCTAAATACTCGCACCCACACGAAACTAGCCATTACTCACAAATTTGAACATCGGAGGTTCTGATCGAGAATGATCGGAACTTTCGATCAACACTTGGGAACTCTTGAAAAAGAGGGATCGGAACCTCCGATCACCGTGATCGGAACCTCCAATGAACCCTCTCTGCTAGGCCGAAAGTTTCGATCGAAACTTTCGATCTCAGCCATCGGAACCTCTGGTCAGACCTTTCTGCCCAATAGAGAGTACTAATCGGAACTTCCGGTCACAACCACCAGAACCTCCGATCAACACTAAGGATCTAGGACCATTTTTCCCATGTGAGTGCAGTGCTTTGTGTCTCTCTCTAAGGATCAAACGAAACTCTAGAGTACTTGGACACAAACACCGTGCCTTTGCATGAGCCCCTCTTACTAGTGCGGCTTTCCTATAACTCAAATTTAAAAGCAAAAATAAATAAAATCGCCTTGAGTTGTCTAGTTACTTTTCTTCTTTTGTGGGGGTCACCAATAAGATCATTAGTCCCCCTAATTGTCTTGTCATTGATCATCCAAAACCACTAGGGGTCTAGATGAACTTTCAACGACACCAGAAATATGATGTTTAATAACGGAGTTCAGCCGAAGCCTACATCACTAGGAACTATTTACGGGTGCTCCTCTCCTATCCAGCATAATTACAGTGTATCGTGGTATCTACAACCCTCGACTGGCTAGGCCGGCCAGTCATACCACATCTATGCTATAATCATCATGCAGTTACAACAGGTGTGCATCTCTATTTAAGAGAGAGAGCTTCTAGGACAGAGTCCGACTTTAATTATATATTTATACCTATTACAACTCAAAGTCCACCTGTAACCAAATAGGACTCATATATTCGACGCATATTATAACAAACTCCACCTTGGTAAATATACCCCCACCCAAAAGATGTATGTTACGCCCAGAAATTCACAACCAGAATTCTAAACATTATGTGTATTAAATCCCTATCTAGGAAAACCAGGGTACACAATTTCAAGTGGCCATACAGAGTATGTCTTACAACAGAATAAAATTGTCTTACAGAAATGCAGTAGAAAACGATAAATATAAACTAAGCCGCATAGAGGCTCCAGTCCACAGGCAGCTTGATGGCGGTACAAGCCTACTCCTCCTGACGATCATTGTCAGAGTAGAACTCCATCTCTAAGAGGGGGAAATGGAGTAAGACTGAGTACCACCCACATCACTCAACAAGTCGCACCCGCAAATATGCACAATGCACGGGAGACAAAGAAAGGTGGCTCATTTGCATAAAGCAGTTATAAATTATAGTAGTTGAGAAACAGGTAAAAATGGTTGTTCAATTAAGCAGTATTAAATCATCACTGGTCAATGTTACACCATGTTGATCAGGCCTAACCATCCATCTTACTTCTACACAATATTTGAAGTCAAATTATCATGGTGAGTCTTGACCAAATGCCCATGACCACGGGTGCGGCTATTCGAATAGTTTTTAACCCTGTTCAGGGGAGTACAACTGTACCCACAAGACACAGCCCCCACACATGTTCCCGTATGTTGGCGTGCCACCACGGCACCCTGCGAAAGGCTGTGACAGGACCATTCATGCAACTCCTCCCCAACCATTCATACCACGCTGAGGTTGCATCTACTGATAGGGCACACCGTGTCGGCCAGGCTACCCCCTTGCACCACGATGGATCCGGAAGCCGATCAACCCGACACCCAAGCCAACCCAAATCCATCACGCCCATCCTCAACAAACAGTGCCTAGGAGAGGGAGAAGCTACGCTACAAGCCTAGTCGTTGCCCACGCTGGCTTGTGGCATGTATGGAAAACTGCTCAAGTGGTTCTCACGAACCGGTCCTTGATTGCCATGGGTGCAACCAACAAAACCATGCACCCACAACCTACCATTAAAGTCATATTTTAGTTATATGATTATCTATGACCAAAGTTCCAACATCTCGACACAAAGTCGAACAATAAGTATAATAATGAGTATTTATTCCCCCAAGATGAGCTAGTTCATTCTAAACATGGCTAAGCAAAACTAAGTTATAATCTAGTCCTATAATTACCCAGGTTACAAAGGAGTAGAGGGTTTGTCAAACTATGGTGATCAATATCATATGTAGGTCATGTACCATCCCGCATGAAATATTAAAACATGCATCTTTATTTAAGCAACACAAATATTTTGCGTAAATTAGGCACAATATGATCAAGAATATTGATGTAACTTGCCTTGCTCCAGGTCTGCAACTTCTGCAAGGACTTCATAGTACACGGGAGGGTCAGAAGCGTCGGTCTCTAACGACATCCAAAGCATAAACAATAAAAACAGTACATAAGAACACTGAAACAGGAACTAAAACCATTTTTAATACATTCTTGGCATTTTTCTGGATTTCATGAAATTTGAATGGGATTAATCGAAGCTCGTATGAATTAGTTATAAATTTTCAAAGATTCACTGTGTTTTTACTAGAACAAAAGTTGAATGGGATTAATCGGAGCTCGTATGAATTAGTTATAAATTTTCAAAGATTTTTTACTAGAACAAAAGAATTGCCTTAACGATTTATTGCGCATTTAAAAGCATTTATGGCATTAGCAGATCGGGAGGGGGAACGGCGTGGACAGGCGGGGCCCATGGGTCAGAGATTCAAGGGCGACGGGTGCGCGGTGGACCGAGTCCATGTGTGGCCCCGGTCAGGCCACGTGGCGGCCAACGTGGCCGCCACAGCGGACGAAGCCGCCAATGTGGCGCCAAGCTGGCGCCGACGTGGTGAGACGCGGGCGCCCGCAACGAGTGCCATGCGGACAGCCCTGATCTATCACACCCTGAAAATCAGCCTAATTAAAAATTATTATGGGTAAATGGAAATGCAAGAAATCACTAAAAAGAAAATTTATGAAAGTGTTTGAATAAAATTCTGAAATTTCCAATATTAAAAATTTTTGGAAATTAAAATCTATTTAATGCTTGGATGCTTTTGCATTCCATGGGGTTTTGGTCTGAATATTTTAAGCATTCAAGTATTTATAATAATAAATTTTCCTTTTGTGTCATGGTGGTTTTTGCATTCCCCATGGTTTACTAAATTCTGTAAAATTTTCCTGGATTTTTCGGAGCTCCATAATTAATTTAATGTTGCAAAGATCATTTTAGTAATTAATTAAATAGAAAACAAACTTCTTTTCTTTTTCCTTTTCAGGTCAATCCTATCCCAGTTCTTTTATATCTTTCGTTTTGACTCGAACCCGGGTTACTTTTCTTTTTAATGCCTGGTGTCGTTCTCGAACTCCTAAATCCTTGAAAGTCCGGTCCTTGAAAATCTCTTTGAATTCCCAATTCAAGAGTCTTGATGCCTCAATTTCCTAAATATCCATCCTCCTTTTTGGAATAAATCCCTGATATTTCCTCGAAATCCCTTTCCATGGAAATAAATCCAAATCCCTAGATATTCCAAGTTTGGCCCAATTTCTAATTCCTGTAAAATATCCCCAAATCCTCGACTCCCGAAAATATTCCCAATATTCTTAATATTCCAATTTCTTAATCTCTATAAAATATCCTCCGTTTTCCGAATCCTCGAAATATTCCACCATTAGAATATTTCCTTTATCCTTAAAAATATCCGAAGCAGTCCAAGTTTTGCCCAATTTTGATCTCTGTAAAATATTCCCCGATATTCTATTCCAATATTTTGAATACTACAATATTCTATGGCAATATTCTAAATTTCCTTTTTATCCTAAATTTTCCCCAAATTCCAGATTCTATAAAATATTCACAAGTCAGCCAATTCCAAAATTCTGAAATATTCCTCGGATTACTTAGATATCCCAAAATTACAATTTTTGCAAAAATTAGAAATTTTCCAGAAAACCATTTATTTTTCTCCTTTTCCTTTTTCTCTCTTTCCCTTTTTCTCTTTTCCTCTTTTCTTTCTTCCCCTTCCTTTTCTTTTTCCCCTTCTTCCTCCTCCTTCCTCCTGTGGCGCTCTCTCTCTCCTTCGGCGCCAGCCCGAGCTGGCCCATGCCCAGCCGACGCCGCCCCACGTCCCCGGCCCTGGTCCGGCCTGCTGCCGCACGGCCTGGCCCGCCCCGCTGCCGCGCCGCGCCATGTATCCTGCAATTGCCGCTGCCGAAATCGATCCCGCCGCCGCTTAACCGCATGCGCCCTAGCGCCTCCCTCCCTTATAAATACAGCCGCCTCCACTCTCCCCGCGTGCCCTAACTTCCACCGCCTTGCACCGCCTCGGTTCTCCAAGCCACTGCCGCTGCGCCTCTGCTTCCTGGTCGCCGCCTTGCGCCCCTGCTTCCCGAGCCGCCGCCGCCAGCCGTTCTGTCGTCGTCATCGCCGTCACCAGCACCGCCCGCCGTTGGTGAGCACAGCAATAGAGCCACGGTCCTCCTCATCTCTTCCCTCTCCGGCGTCCCTCGGTTCGGGAAGACGTCGTCTGCCTCCGTCCTCTCCGCTCTCCGCCGCTCTTCACCATCCCTCACCGTCCTCGGCACGCCGCCGCCCTCCACCGCCCGGCGTCACCATCCCCGCGGACATCTTGCCGTGCCGCCTCAGTGGTCGCCGTCCGTCGACGTCGCCGTCGAACATCTGCCTCGCCGCGCAATGGGCACGGACGCCTGTTTCGCCGGCCGGGTGTCACTGCCAAGCGAGCCCCACCGGCATCTCCTCCTCTCTGTATGATAAGCGGGCCTGGATAACATTCCCTAAAATCCTCCCAGCCGTCGGATCGACTCGGTCGATCTAGATCCGTTCGATCTCCATAACCACCTCGAAGTAATCCCAGCCGTCAATCTCCCGAGATCTAATCTGAGCAATCGGATTTTCATATCTCTCTGAATGATGCCGCATCAGCCCTAACCACCACATCACCGTCCATCTTGGCCGCCACCTCAGCTCCACGGCCACGTGGCAATACACCTCACTAGTCCACCACTCGTCTCTATCTCCTCGGTCCATACACCCAGTCTACCATGGACCTCTGAATGACAGTGGGGCCCTTCTCCTTTCCATAATCAAAAATAATTCTTTTAATCTGAATTTCGAAGGAATATTTTGAGAATGTTCATTTTCCAATTTCTTTTCGGATTTTCTCTGTATTCGAACTTCCAAATGTCATATCTTTTCCGTTCGAACTCCGATTCGACCTATTCTTTCTAAATTCATTTAAAATCATGATCTCCATATTTATATATTTTTTATGTACTATTTATTTGGAGTTTCTTAGTGTTTTTCCTCATTTTATGTATAGATGTGTAGTTTTCATCATTTCAGAGGATTGCAAAGTGCGAGGAAGAGTTCGGAAGATTGTCTGAAGGCTTATCTATTGCAAGGTAAGTCACACAATAATTCTTTATGTTGATCCCAGTTGTGAAAACTTATTTTATTTTCATGCTATTGCATGCAAAGCTTTTGAATGTCATTATTACGGGTATTTATTATTATTCTTATAATCCTTGATTATGGCCATTCTGTTATTGATACCTTTACCTTGATACCGTGGGTAATTAATATTGATTAGCTGGATGTCTAATTAATGATCTAGCTAGATTATTTAGGTTTTGCTTAGTCATGCCTAGAAATTTTAGCATCATTTTATGTGGGAAATTATTTAATCACTCATGATTAATTACTGATTAATGGTTATATTTTCACGATGGTTGGTCATGGCTGGTTAATTAAATATGCCAAATAAAACTTGACTGATGGTAGGTTGGGAGCACATGGATTGAAGTTGATGCTAGAGGTGCTTATGACAATTAAGGACCGGTTCGCGTTGTTGCGAAGCAATACCCGTACTAACCATAAGCTAGAATGGGTAATGGTTTGACTGTACGTGTGGTGAGTTCAATAGGAGGTACCAGGGCATGTAAGTCCCCGCATGGCAGTCATCAATAAGTCCATGTTTTTGGGCGTTGAGCCGTCTCTCTGTTAGGTACCTGATCAGTTCCTGCCGAAGACAGTGGCTGAGCGGGTGGCTCTTCTGTTGGGCGAGTTACATGAAAGGTCTTGTCACGATTTTCCCTTTGCAGTACCATGGTGGTATTTCGGGGCATGGTGACATGTGTGGAACCGTGTCTTATGAGTAAATTGATATACCTCTGGCCAGAATAAAACTGTTCGAATAGCCGTGCCGCGGTTAATGAGTGGTCTAGCAATGTTTTTCGTGATTAGTTCCACACTACTCGTTAATACTCATAAATGATAGAAACTTGATAGCTCCAGGTTTAGAGGGTTTGGGCTTGAATTGTTTTGGAGTGTTGTTCAATGATTGGTTAATATTGATGATTTAAATACATTTATTTTGTAATGATTTTAAATATAAATATTTTAAATGTTGTTTCTGCAAATAAGCCATATTATGTCTTTTCTTTGGAATCCTATTGTATTATTTTGCATTCCCTGTGTAGCTTGTTGAGTATGGTGGTTGGTACTTAGTCTTGCAATATTACCATCATCAGAGTGAAGATTTGCGTAGAAGAAGAAGATTTTGGTGTTTGGCTTATACCCCAGTTGAGCTGCCTGTGAGCTTGGTGCTGAAACTTCGCTAGGTTGCCGTTCTGCTGCTGTTTTCTTCTGTGTGAGTACTAAGTGCCTCTTTTGTTAGTATTTATCGTTATTTCGTTATGAATTTGTTTATCAAATTGTCTATTTGTGTACCTCGGCTGATTCCTGGACGAGGATTTAATACACAAATTAGCTTTAAAAATTCTGGTCAATATCTAGGCGTGACACGATCTGCCGAGGCAGATCGGACGGCCAGGGGTAAAGGGGGCTCTGCCCCACCGGCGTGCCCAACCCGCGGCGGAGCACGTGGCCCGATGGTCGCCACCAGCGACCATCCGGCATGCGGGGAGTGGCGGTTGGTAGCGGGGGAGATGGGAAAAATGAGGGGAAGCCTCACCGAGGGCTCGCGACAATGGAGCGCGGCGAACAACGGTGGAGAAGAAAGATTGGTGGTGGCAAGGCTTTGGGATGATGGCGGTGACGGTGTTCCAGCGACGATCGGCGGCGATGGAGTAGCGCACGGGGTTTAGAAGATTCTAGCGAAGGTGTAGAGAGAGTTAGGAAGGAAAAAGGGCCAAATGGCTGACGGAATTTTGCGGGCGTAGGCTAGTGGTGATGCTCACCAAGAGGACAACGGCGGAAATAGGGTTCCGGCGGCGAGGGGGCCCATGGGGATGGTGGCCTAGGTGCTCCGGCATGCGGCGAAGCTAGCGGATGTGAGGATTGTAGCTGGCAGCGGCGGCGCTCGGGTGGAGGCAGTGGAGATCGACGGCGCTAGGGGATCACATCGCAGAGGGGTTAGAGGGCATGGGGAGCTCAAATTTTTGGGAAAAAGAGAGAGGAGGCAGTGGCTAGGGTTTATAAAGGCCTGGCCAGGAAAGATCGTGGCCAAGGTAGGGTGGATTTTGCGAAAAGGTGGGGCAGCGGCGTTGGCGGGATGGGGTGAAATTCACACGGGGGCGTGCGCGAGAGAGGCGGAGGACGTGGGGGAGTGGCGCGGGGACGCGGTCCACGTGGTTTGAACTGAGGACGGAGGCGGGACGAGGCGGCAACCGGCACCGATCCGACGGCGCGGGGAGTTTTTCCCCTCCGGCCAATTTGGCCGGAGGAGGAAGACGACCCTGATATGTGGCTCCTGGCCCCACATGTCAACGGTAGGGGCGAACGGGCGCGGTGGCCTAGCGGGCCCGGCATGTCAACGAGAGCAGAGCGGTGAGAGGGGCGCACGACTAGGTGGGCTAGGCCGGTAGCAGGTCGAAGCCGAGGCGCGGCTTGCGCGTGGGGGAGAGGGGAAGAAGCGGGCCGGCGGCCTAGGGAAAGAAAAAGTAAAAGAAAAGAAAAGAAAAAGGGGAAAGGATTTCCTAGAGAATTTCCTGTTGATTTTTAATTTCGATAGGCCGTTTTGATTTATTAAAATTAGTTCTTGTTTTGTAAAAATTCCAATAAAAATTCTGTTAATGTATTTTGGTAAGAGAAATACAAGAAAAATATTTTCAGCCATGATAAATTATTATTTAATGTTTTCACCATTAATTCTTTTCTCCTGCCATATAAAATATTTTCTTTGGGCAACTTAATTAATAAATTTTTGTGTCGCTCTATTAAGGGAAAACTCAGGGTGTGACAATGTAGAATCATCATGTCGAACCACTGGTCCTCCAAATTGAGTTGTTATCTTTCCAGCTTCACGCAAGCCGCCCGACAAGTCTAACCATTCAAACTCACTGTGTTGAAGAGCCATTGCTGCTAGCCCTGCAACTCTGGGACCCATGATGCCACCTGCAACTATGCTCCCTTCTCTTCTATCATCACAATCTTTTCTAGCGAAATTAGATTCCTTTAGTTCTGACATGCCTAACTTCCCTTGAAACAATTGATTAACTTCATCATTCGTCTTGATTGGGGTCTACCTTATCCATGATGTAATAACTGTATTATAACCAAGAAGATAGAATGAAATTTACTAGACATAGATGAACAACACCACTCCCTCTTGGATGTCACAAGACATGAACTGGTTGAATCCAACATCCACGCTTCTGTTGATTTCATTGATGATCATTGTTGCTATCCGAGTCACTCGAGTCACCATACTAGCATATGCTCTTCCCTTCACTTGGCTATTAGACTATGGTTCCCTGCACTTACCCCGTATCTATCTCAGCCAAACCAACTGGATTAAGTCCAATTGCATCCTTCCAATTTCAGCCCTTAGTACCATCACGTCCTTCAATCTGCCGCTTCAGAACCTTGTGTGCATACCCACTCCGAATCAATCCACGTCTTTGCCGATTTAAAAGTCACGAGTCATCTCAAATGCACACCCACATTTAGGACTCGCACCACATGTTGCCATGTCATAGAGCACGAAACCCACCCGCCTTATGCCTGACGTTGTTCCACTGATCTAGTTGTCTACTCAGCTATCGTAGTATGACATTTGTTGCCGCCAGCCTCTTGTCCTGCACCACGATGTGTTCGCCTTCACCACGACCGTCCGTTAGCCTTTCGGAATTGTTTGCCTTGTGCAGCCTGCAAACTATCCGCCCCCTTGGCATCCTGCTGTATTCACCACTGTCAACCTCCTATCAGTCGTTTGTGCACCACGACCAAACACCGTAAATAGCTGCATTGACCGACTTCTTCGGTCTCCACCCGCGAAATGTCCATCAAGGGTTGCCCTTGCCCGTCCGCACCCTCCTTCTGACTGTCCACACGTGCCGGTCTGAACTTCACTGCACCCGGACTGATCAGCCTGGTCCCTTCGGTTACGGGTCAATAGTCTCCCCCAATCACACATCTAATATGCGCCAGACACATCTATGCAATTAAGAGATCATTCAAGGACCGCACGTCCAACCGGCTAGCCTAGCATGATCTGACCACCCACGCATGTCCTCCCGTGCAGTGCTTTGCCATGCACCTGCGCCGTTTTGCATATCGCCCTGCCGAGACTCTGTATTGACCTGTACCTCCTTGACTATAACCTGCCAGCCACTGAACCGCGTTGCCTACGTGACCACTTTGTTGCTGTCATGCTGCTTTGGCCTCTTTCCTGTAGACAAAACCTTTTATAGAAGGACACGTCCAAACGAACTCCAAAATGGCATCCCGTCCGAGTTTCGCACGACTTCTCCTTACCGAGTAACCTGCCCCGGCCACCGCGTGTCCGTGCCAGCTTCTGCTTTGATCTCCCTTAGCTTTTGCATCGTCCCTGGACTCCTATTGCGTACGCTGATGCCCAAACTGCATTGCAAAATGCCCGTGGATGTGCATGCATGTAGGGGTGGTAAGAGGCCAATGCATATGGATTCTTTCACAACCCACTTCAATCCTTTTATATTTTTGGCTCAAAAATCTATAAAAAAGTCAGCTAACCCTTTTTAGACTTAATCCTTAAATTTTATAGACTAAAAAATTAAACCTATTATCATCCTACGCATGAGACAACAGGCCTCCTGCTTGTGCATGTATTGATCGATCTCCACGGAAGTTTGCACTGAATGCATGCTCACTTGACCATTTTCTGACCATGCACAAGCATCGAGCACCAGCAACGTGGACGCGACACGTCCCATGTTTGGCCATCATGCATATTGCCTTTGTCTTGTCGTACTGCCACAACGCCTCAATCACAGCGGTCAGCGGCCTTCCGCATGTCGGCTCTCCGCACCCACCGCGTTGCATCATCCACGGTGCGGCCATGCCTCTGCCATCGCGGTCTCCCTGTCGTGTTGGTCACATGCTTGGCACACATGTCGCGCTGGCAGCCACGCCGGCCACCGACGCCTCCTTGCCACATTAACCTCTCTCGTTGCATTGCCGCTCGCGGTTTAATCGGCCTCATGCCGTTCTGACCGCGAGCAGCAAAGTCGCTGCCTCAACTACGACGTCTTCTCAGCCTCGTCTTTTCCTTTGATCTTCTGCGCAGCCTCTAGATACAATCTGAACCCCGAGTTCTGCTATCACTTGTTAGAAAATTATTCAATTATAGAACAAGCGATTTTCCCATCAAATAGAATTGATCCACCAAGATATTCATGCAAGATCATATAACGATGCCAGAAACACGATGTTTAATAATGAAGTTCAGTCTATGACTATATCTTCGGGACACTGATTACGAGGGCTTCTCCTGTAACCATGCGATAGAGTAGTTCGGTACTAACACTGTTATAACCATAGGTAGTCTAGTTCTAACACTGTTATAACCATGGCCAGAGCCTACTTATCCACTTGGCATATTGTTGTAACCAGGAGAAGTATTTGTGCCCCTCGACCCTCGACTAGCTACCTACACCTATGGTACAATAGCCATGCGATTACAACAGTGTATCTCACTATTTAAGAGAGAGCCTCTAATTCTATCCTACACCTATTATAACTCAAAGTCCACCTATAACCAAATATGACTCATATATTTAACACCTATTCTAACACATTCAAATGGCCAACTTATAATGGCAAGGATTTTGTACTCAGACACTTCTCTAAATGATTACGACACGGGTAGAAAGAAGGTCAAAATGTTTTTAAAATGGTGTGGATAGAGCATTCTCGGAACCTAATTCAAAGAACCGTTGTTCACTTTGCCACGAAGAATATAAGGAAACATGATGCCCAACCCGTGAAAACATCTAAGGATTGTCCATCTAGGCACAGTGCTAGACAACGTGATAGTACTACTATGGTACATGTGATTGCTGCATTTTATGAATTTACTTTGATTAAGTAATTACTTTGTACATCTAGCTCATTACATAGTGTGATACAATCGACCCCAACAGACAATAACATTGGTTCTTGCCAAATAATACATTACATAGGTTCCACACATTAATTTTTGTGAGTTGAAACCAAAGAGTCTAGTTCCACGATTAACAAACAATGGCATGTGCACGAATAGTTCAATGTGAAACGTTCATAAAGATCAATATTACACGCCTTAGGGAATTTAAAATGTTTCATCAAGTACACATTACCCTATTGGGTGCATCGAGGATACTTTCCCTTCCTCGCTGCTTCTGGACCGGCTTCCTTCACATGCCATGCATTCTCCCGCTTCCTCTTCCTTTCAGCCTCGCGTTGTTGCTTTTTCCTTATGTTCTGCTCTTCTGCTTCCTCTTATGCTCTTCCTTACACTTCATTGCTGCCTCGTAGCGGCATTCAAATAAACCACATCTTTTGCTTGTGTAGATCCTCCATATCTTTCGGGCAGACCTCTGTATCTATCCACTCGATAAAGTCACAAAGAGGCGGAGGTAGCTTAGGTACCTTCACACACACACACACACACACACATATTATAGAAACGCTGAGCACAAATATCAATGGAAGAACCTTAACACAATTCAATTTTACCTTTGTCAGCTATCTTTGGCGGCAATTGCCACCCCTTTTGCAAATCGCAAATTTGCACTCACCATTGCACCAACATATGGGATGAGGAACGGCAATCAGTGGTTGTTGCCGAGGTGTCAAACCAAATGAATCCATTGCATCCAACAAACTTAGAAAGAGACTACATCATTGTCGGTTGTTCTTTTTGATATAGTAATGAACTTCATACATGTAACATATAAGGATTTGCACTAATTGAACATGTTGAACGTCATATAACATATAGTAACAACTTAAACTACTTGCACTTCATCAAATTTGATAAAAATATTTATTTGTACACATTAATTTTTTCTGAACATCATCGAACATAACCAACTTACTACAATCACAATGGAACAAAAAGAAAATCCATTTCAAATGGATCTACCATTTCGACTCTATTTTACAACCTTCAATCGCCCACCAACATATCTACTATCAATACAAAATGTTTCACATTTCACATAACTACCTAACCCTAATATTTCCACACCAAGGGATGGTAGATTTCTAGGGTTCCATTGTGTTTCTCCCAAATCCTAACATTCCAAAAACATACGGTGCATAAAAACTTAAACCCAACAATTGCAGTGCAGTCAGCACAACCATGGGGATTCCTAATGTAGTTCTTCCCAAATCAACCACAGAAGCCAACAAAAAATGAGTGCAATTGGGATAAGATTACCTTGCTCTAACACCTCCAATTGGAATCACATGAAAATATACAATTTTCTACTGCAATTGAGGGAGGATTTGAAGGAGATAGGGGGGCAGCCATGGTTTGAGGTTTCTCCTATCTGAGCGGCCGTGGGGACAAAGAAGGGTGGCTTGAGCTGGGGTGGGGGGGGGGGGGGGGCGAGGGAGGAGGGCAAAGCAGTGGTGGAGCTAGCGACCATCGAGCTTAGGCGGCTAATAAGAGCATTTCCCTAGTGAAAAACCAGTTTTTACGAATGAGGCTGGCAATTCATAGTGTAGACGACAGTGGCGGAGCCTAGGTGGCCGCCTGACCTGCCCAGGAGCTAGATCCGCCACTGGGGTTAAGTTGCCTTCCTCAGCGCCAACGGGCTGGCGCTAGGGTAGGTTGGTCAATGGCAAGACGGGTGGCATTAACCAAGTGCCACGTCTATCCGCTAGCTCTCACCAGACGCCACGGGGGCGAGTGGGGCGAGGAGGTGTCACACCCTAAAAATCGGCCTAATAAAAAATTACTGTGGGAAAATGAAAATACAAGAATACACTAGAAAATTTGTCTATGAAAGTGTTTGAACAAAATTTTGGAAATTTCCAATATTAAAAATCCTAAGTTAAAATTTTAATTAATGCTTAGATGCTTTTATATTCCCGGGGGTTGTCAGAATATTTTAAGCATTTATAAAAAAAATTCTCTCCTGTTTCATGGTGGGTTTTGCCTCTAGTAAATTCCCCATGGTTTAATGAATTCTCTGAAATTTTCTCGGATTTTTCGGAGCTCTAGAATTAATTTTAATGTTATAAAGATCATTTCAGTCATTAAATAAATAGAAAAAAATTCTTTTCTTTTCCCTTGATCGGGTCGTTCCACCTCCAATCCTTTTTGTACTTCTCTGTTCAGCCCGGACTCGGGCTCCCCTTCCTTTGTAAATGCCTGAGTGTCGTTTCCTAAACCCTAAAGTCTCCTCAAAATCTAAAACCGGAGTTCTTGGATTTATTCTATTCGAAACCCTAAAACCCCTTTTAACTCCCGATCTGAGATTCTCGGAAATATCCGTATTCTCGGAATCCAATAAACCTAGACCATCCAATCTTCCGAGATTTGCCCCAATCCAGTCTCCAGAAAATATTCTCATCAATTCCTTTATCCCGGAATATTTATAATATTCTGAATATTCCTATTTTTCAATTCCCGAAATATCCCAATATTCTAGAAATCCCCAAATATTCCAATTTTCCAATCTCCATAAAAATATCCCCATTTTTCTGATTCTCAAAAATATATATACATAAATATCTCAATATTCGGAATATTCCTAAAATTCCAAATATTTCCCCTAAATTCCAATATTCTAAATGTCCCGAAATCCCTTTTATTCCTATTTCCCAAACATCCTCAATACTCGAGATATTCCCAAAATAATTCAATTCCAAATATCTCTGTGATGTCCAAAGTTCTAAAATTGATTTCCAAAGTATTCCAAAAATTCCAATTTTTGCAAATTGGAATTTTCTAGGAAAACCCCTTGGTTTTTTCTTTTTTCTTTTTCTCACCATCCATTCTCTTTTCCTCTTTTCTTTTTTTCCCTGCCTTTTCCTTTTTCTTTCTTCTTCCTCCTCCTTCTTCTTCCACTGGTTCCCTCTCTCCCCTTCGGGCTGGCCCAACCCCGAGCCGTCCCTGCCGCTCCTCGGCTCGGCCCCTGGCCACGCCTCCCTCCTCCCGGCCTCGGCCCGCCTTCGCTGCCGCCACAGCCGGCCCGGCCCACACCACCGCCGCTTCTCCTGAAGCCGCCGCCGTGGTTTGCGGACGAGACCGCGTCCCCGCCCTGCCGAGCCCCTATTTAAAGCTGCCGCCGCCTCCTCTTTCCCCCACCCGGTGCCCTAAATCCCCACGCCGCCCTAGCCGCGCGCCGCCTCTGCTTCCTAGCCACCGCCGCTGTGCCTCTGTCTCCCGGTGAGCCGCCATTGCCAAGGTCGTCGTCGCCCTCCGCCCGACGCCGGTGAGCCCGACTACCGCCGTTGCCGTCTCCTTCTTTTTCCCCTCCTCCCTCCCATCGGCGCCCGTTTCCCTTCGGCGCATCGCGCGTGCACCGTCAACGTTGTTGCCATGCCGAACTCCTGGAGGACCCAGAAGCCTCAGGCATCCCTGGGTTCCTTCCTCTGTGCCTCCATCGGTCTTTGCCGCCAAGCCACCGTCGCTCGCCGCCCTTCGCCGCCGTCGCGCCGGTCGTCGCCCGTCCTCTTCGGCCGAGCGCCGTGGCAGGAGCTCGTTCCCCTCCTAAGGCTGACGTGTGGACCCCGCCGGCAGACCATCCCTAGTGAATGACATGTGGGCCCGGGGTTAAATCTTCAGATCAATTCTCAATCGTTGGATCCCCAAGGTTTAATCCAGGCCATCCAACCCCCATAAAACCTTTGAACAGATCTCGGCCGTTCGATTCCCTCGAGATCAGTCTGGATCGTTCGATCTTCATTAATCAATCCAAGCCACATCAGCCCCAAGTTGCCACCTCAGCTGCCGCCTTGGCCGACACCTCAGTCATTTTGTTCATGTGGCAATCCATCTCACCCCAGTCCACCATCCTCCTGTTTCCCTGGTCTGTGAAGCTAGTCCTTATAAACCGGGCCTATGACAGTGGGTCCTACTCCAATTCCCTATCTAAAAATAATTCTTTTGATAATTATTTTCCAAGAAAATATTCTCGAGAATATTTCTTTTCTATTTCTTTTCGGATTTTCTCTGAATTCAATCTTTCGGAAGCCATAACTTTTCCGTCTGAACTCCGATTCGACCTGTTCTTCTTTCTAAATTCATCTAAAATCATGATCTACATGTTTATGTACTTTTTAGTACTATTTATTTGGAGTTTGTTAGGTTTTTTCCTCATTTTGCGTGTAGTCGTGTGTTTCCGCCGTTTTGGAAGGTCGCGAAATTCGCGGAAGAGTTCGGAAGACTTATTAAAGACTTATTTATTGCAAGGCAAGTCACACGATAATCCCCTTGAGCATGTTGATCCTAATTATGAAAATTATTTTGTTTAACGCTATTGCATGCAAAGCTTTTGAATGTCATTATTATGGGTATTTATATCCTATATTCTTTGATTATGGCCATTTTGCTGTTGATACCGTTACCTTGATACCTTGGGTGATTAATGTTGACTAGCTGGATGACTATTTAATGGTCTAGCTAGATTATTGAGGTTTTTCTTAGCCATACCTAGCAACTGTAGCGTCATTTTATGTGGGATCACTATTCAAACGCCAATGATTAAATAATGGTTAATGGTGATATTTTTCACGACAGTTGGTTATGGCAGGTTAATTAATCTTGTCAACTAAAACTTGACTGAATGGTGGGTTGTGAGCACATGGATAGTTATGTTGCTAGTGGTGCTATGACATGTGTGGAACCGTGTCTTGTGGGTAAATTGGTACATCTCTAGCCAGAGTAACACTATTCGAATATCCGTGCCTGTGGTTAATAGGCGGCCTAGCAATATTTTTTGTGATTAGTCCTACACTACTCATTAATGATAATAAATGATGGAAAATTAATAGCTCCAGTTTGGAGGGTTATGGTTTGGGCTTGAACTGCATTGAAGTGTTGTTCAGTGATTGATTTAATATTGATTAGTAATTAAACTATATTGTTTTTAATGATTTTAAATGCAAATATTTTAAATGCTGCTTATACAAATAAGCCATACTATGCCTTTTCTTTGGAACCTTGTTGCATTATTTTGTATTCCTTGTGTCTTGTTGAGTACGATGAGTGGTATTCAGTCTTGCAACATTATCATCATTAGAGTGAGGATTTGCAAGGAAAAGTTTTGGTGTTTGGCTTATACCCCAGTTGAGCTGCTTATGGGCTTGGTGCTGAAACTTCACTGGTTGCCGTTCCGCTGCTGTTTTCTTCTGTGTGAAGACTAAGTGCCTCTTTTGTAAATATTTATCGTTTTGGTTATGTTTATCAAATTATCGATTTGTGTACCTCGGTTGATTCCTAGACGAGGATTTAATGCATAAATTAGTTTTGGAAATTTTGGTGAATTTCTGGACATGGCAAGTTGGTATCAGAGCCAATCGTGACTGTAGGATAAGCCAAACGGTTAAGCCATTAAGGACATGTTTGCGAACGGAAACTAAATTTGTGAAAATCTTCTTTGCTCTCCCCTTTTTCTGATGTTTGCTGTTTCCTCTACTTACCCCAATCGGATGACCACAAAAGGAGGATTACTAACTTAAAATTTTCAACTTCATTTTAGATGGCCAACAGAGAAAATGTATACCTTGGAGATAGTGGTTTCTCGGCAGAACTCCGTCACATGGCTGCCAAAATCGGATATGAGACTTTGCCAGTATACCACCACACAACTGCTGACAACGGCACTGACTTCTGTTGCAAGATCACGATGACTCTTGACTCCAACCGGGAAGACCTTCCTCGACTCACCTTCACCGCCGAAGCCGATCATTTCTTGTCTGCTCGAGAAGAGGTCTCTTATGAAGCCTTGTGCCAGCTTCGTCATCGCTTTAGCACTGCTCTGGCAAGTACGGTGTACCACTATCATCCCTCACACAACTGGTCAGGTCTACAGAATGGTTACGAGAATACCTGGTTTGAAGACAATATGGTGATAGTACACATGAAGACTATGCTACATTACTTGGATGATCTTCACGCCAACTACAAAGGAAGAACCAGGATCCAGATGCATGCACAGCAGATGAAGATCGATAAGCTGCAGAGACAGGTGGACCAACTGACCCAACATAATCAGGAGTTATGTCATAAAAGGATCCGAGAGTTGGAAAAGGAGCTCAAGGAACTAAAAGGAGAAGCAGACACCCCTCAGCCAGAAGGAGACAACCCGCCAGTGGAAGCCAAGCACCTGCGCCTTGGATCAACCAGTGCTGCACTTGGGGAAGGAACATCAAGTCAGCCGAAGAAGCCGAAGAGGCTCTCCGATTATCTTCCCAGGGCCTAAGCTTCCCTCAAGATTAGTTCCTCCCGTTAAGTTAGCTACGTGTGTTAGGTTGCTTGTTAGTGTGCTGGTGTTTGCTCCTTTTTTGCTCGTGTGCTTGGGTAGCGTATGGTGTATGTCAGGTGGTGATATGGTGTCACACTTGGAAATTCACCAAAATTCTCCAAGTTAATTTGTGCAACAAATCCTAATCCAGGAATCAGCTAAGGTACACAAATCGACTATTTGATAAACATAACCAAAACGATAAACTATAAATACTTACAGAAGAGGCACTTAATCCTCACACAGAAGAAATCAGCAGCGGAATAGCAACTAGCTTAACCACACCAAGCCACAGGTAGCTTAACTGGGGTATAAGCCAAACACCAAACTTCTCCTCCTCGCTAAGCTTTACTCTGATGATTGTAATATAGCAAGATTGAGTACCACCCATCGTACTCAACAAGCCACATATGGAAATGCAAAATAATGCAACAGGATTCCAAAGGAAAGACACAGTACGGCTTATTTGCGTAAACAACATTTAAAACATTTGCATTTAAAATCATTGAAAACCATAGAGTTTAATTAATAATCAATATTAAACCAACCACTGAACAACGCTCCAACACAGTTCAGGCCCAAACCATAACTCTCCAAACTGGAGCTATACAGATTCCATCATTTATCACCATTAATGAGTAGTGTGGGACTAATCACAGAAAACATTGCTAGGCCCTCCCATTAACCGCGGGCATGGCTATTCGAATATTTTTACTCTGGCCAGAGGTGTACAACTTTACCCACAAGACATAATCTCAACATCATGTCAGCCATGCGTCGCGATACCCGAAAGTACCCGAATAGAGATTGTGACAGGACCATCCACGTAACTCGCACAATAGAAGAGCCACCCACTGAGCCACCTGTCTCCGGCAGGAGCTGATCAAGCACCTAACAGGGAGACGGCCCAATGCCCAAACCATGGTCTTATGACTGCCATGTTGTGGAGGCCATAGGCCCTAGGTACCTCATGACAAACATATGAGCCACTCGGAAAGAGGATGGGCTTAGCCTTGTAATTAGGGATATGACAGAACTCGGCAGACTTAACCTTATACGATAAGAAAAATACAGCCCTAGTCAGGCACGTTATATCTCTAGAAGGAGATTCCTTGGTCATAGTCTGGCTGGGACTCCTACTTTGTAACCCTGTTCCCCAGTATATAAGGGGAGGCAGGGCGTCCTCTGAGGGCAAGATGACAAGATCATCAGGTTCATTAGAATCACCATCATACATCCTCAAAGAAAATACACCACAACTGGACGTAGGGTATTACCTCATCTCGAGAGCTTGAACCAGTATAAACTCTTTGTGTTCCTTTGCAGTCCACCGAGTTTCGATTCGACAAGTAGCAGTATATTCTTATTGCTGGTGTAAAACATCGACAGATGTGTGGACTTATCTCAGCCACAAACACGCCCTGGTGCCTCCTATTGAATTCATCACACTTCAAATCCCGCCATTACCCATTCTAGGTTGTGGTTAGTACGAGTAATGCTTTGTAACAAGTAGTCCGTGAACCGGTCCTTAAATGTTATGAGCACCGCTAGCAACATTCACCATCCTGGTGCTTACAACCCACCATTCATCAGGTTTTAATTGTCATATTTAATTAACCAACCACGACCAACTGTCGTGAAAATATAGCCATTAATCATTAGTCATCGATAAGTGAATCATTAGTTTCCCACATAAAGTGACGCTAAAGTTTCTAGGCATTGGCTAAGAAAATTCTAAAATAATCTAACTAGATCACTAAATAGTCATCCAGCTAGTTAACATTATCACCTAGGGTATCAAGGTATAGGTATCAATAGCAAGATATTGGCCATAAATAAGGAATATCGGAATAATAAAAAATACCCATAATAATGATATTCAAAGCGTTGCATGCAATAATTGTTTAAAATCAAAAATAATTTTCACAAATGGGATCAACATGTTCAAGGAGATTGTTGTGTGACTTGCCTTACAATCGAAAACGTCTTCTACCAATCTTCCGAACTCTTCCTCGATCTCCGCGATCTTTCGAAACAGCGAATACGCGACTTCAAGCAAAAGAGAAAAAATCCTAAAAAACTCTAAATAAACAGTACATAAAAAGTACATAAACAAGTAGATCATGATTTTAGATGAATTTAGAAAGAAGAACGGGTCGAATCGGAGTTCGGACGGAAAAGATATGGCCTTCGGAAGATTGAATTCAAAGAAAATCGAAAAGAATTAGAAAAGGAATATTCTCAAGAATATTCCCTAGAATTTTGAATTAAATAAATATTTGGATAATTGATGTCATATGAGACCCACTGTCAGTGACCAAGTTCATGTGGACTAGATCTATGGACTTGTGAACTAGAGAGAGGTGATGGTCCGACGATGTGGATGACCATGTGGCCTAAGTAGATGAGGTGGCGATGAGGTGTATGCTGACATGGCAATTAGGGCTGATGTGGCTCTGACCGGATTAAAAAAATCAACGGCTGAGATTCTATCTCGGGAGATCGAGCGGACGAGATGGACTTGGGGTTTTGAAGGGAATCGGATGGTCTTGATTTGATCTCAACAATTCATAGGCCGTAAAGGAGCGAGGTCTGCGAGTGGGGCCCATTGTCATCCACAGGAGGGGAACCAATGGAGGGGGCCCAGACGTCTGTCCAAGATGCACTGCTGGCGGGGCCGGCCTGTCAGGGCTCCTGGCCGGGCGAACTCGCCGGCCTGCCATGGCGCGACGTCGGCCGAGGTAGGGGAGAGCGACGGCATCAGCCAGCAGGCGTCGGGCGGCGCAGCAGGGGAGGGCGGCGGCATGCCGAGGGCGATGACCTTAGGGATGGAGTTCGGGGGCGATGGCAGCACCCAGAGGCGACGACATCGGGGCAGCACATCGGCATCAGGACATTGGATGAAGACAAGCAGCAGGAGGGGAGAAGAAAGGCACCGACGGGCAAGGCTCACCGGCGGCGGGCTTCGGTCACTGGGGCGACGACGATGGCGACGAGACAAGGCGCGGCGTGGCTGGAGCAGTACGACGACGGCGCACGGAATGCAGGAAGTGGGCAATAGATGGCGGCGGCGGCGTAGGGGCGATGGCGGCGGCTTAGGGCGCAGAGACGACAGCTTAGGGCGCAAAGGCGAGGGGGCGACAGCTTATATGGCTGGCAACCCGATTTCAGCGACGAAGGTGGCGCGAGGGGGCGGCGTGGGCCGTGGCCAGGGAGCGGCGTAGGTGGGCTGGCGCGGGCCAGGCCTGGGGAAGCCTGGGCGAGGGGCTGCTCGGACCGGCCCTAGCTCGGCCAAGAGGGAACGAGGGAGGTAGTCTGAAGGAAGAAGATGAGGGAGGAAGAAAAGAGGAAAAAGAAGAAAGAAGGGGAAAAAGGAAAAAAGGTGAAAAGGAGGGAAAAAGAGGAAAAAGGGAGGGGTTTTCTAAAGAATTCCCTAAATTTGGAAAATTAGAATTTAGGGGATTTAGGGAAATAAAACAATGGATATTGGAAATTAGGGAAACGTTCCGAATTTTGGAATCTCGTGACTATACATTTTTGGGACACTCGGGAATCTCGGAACATCTTTGGAATCAAAATATTTATTTGGAATTGGAGAAGTCAAGGGGATTTTGGGAACCTTCAAAATATTAAGAATATTTAAAGGACTAAACCAGGAATGACCCAAACAAGGAAAAAGACAGGGATTTTTTTATATTTAATTAATTACTGAAGTGATCTTTATAGCATTAAAATTAACCTGGAGTTTCGAAATATCCGAGAAAATTTCAGAGAGTCTATTAAGTCATGGTGGATTTACCGGAAGCAAAACCACCATGAAACAAATGGTAGATTATTATTATAAATACTTAAATGCTTAAAATATTCCGACAAAACCCCAAGGAATATAAAAGCATCCAAGCATTTATTTAAAATTTAAATGTTATTGCTGTTGATATCGTTACCTTGATGCAAAGCTTTTGAATGTCATTATTATGGGTATTTTTATCCTATATTCTTTTATAATGGCCACTTTGCTGTTGATACCGTTACCTTGATACCTTGGGTGATTAATGTTGACTAGTTGGATGACTATTTAATGGTCTAGCTAGATTATTTAGGTTTTACTTAGCCATGCCTAGCAACTATAGTGTCATTTTATGTGGGATCACTATTCAAACGCCAATGATTAAATAATGGTTAATGGAGATATTTTTCATGACAGTTGGTCGTGGCAGGTTAATTAATCTTGCCAACTAAAACTTGATTGAATGGTGGGTTGTGAGCACATGGATAGTGATGTTGCTAGTAGTGCTCATGACAATTAAGGACCGGTTCGCGGACTACTTGTTGCGAAGCAATACCATACTAACCATAAGCTAGAATGGGTAATGGCTTGACTGGACGTGTAGCGAGTTCAACAGGAAGCACCACGGTGTGTTGTGGCGGTGTCAATAAGACCACCATGGCAATGATAAGTCCATGTTTTTGGGCATTCGACCATCTCCTTGTTGGGTGCCTGATCAGTTCCTACCGGAGACAAGTGGTTCAGCGGGTGGCTTTTCTGTCAGGCGAGTTGCATGAAAGGTCTTCTCACGGTTTCTCCCTTTGCAGCACCATGGTGGTATTTCGGGGCATGGTGACATGTGTGGAACCGTGTCTTGTGGGTAAATTGGTACACCTCTGGCCAGGATAAGACTGTTCGAATAGCCTACCCGCAGTTAATGGGTGGCCTAGCAACTCAAAGCGTAATTAGTGGAGAGGGACACTACAATAGAAATCGTCATAAGTACCGGTTCAAAACGAGCATCAGTGCCAGTTATTAAACCGGCACTACTAAATGGGCAATGATGAGGCCTCATCAGTGTTGGTTCTAGCCATGAATCAGCACTGATTGTAGGATCCAAATTCAAAATTTAAGACGGAAAAAATATTTTCGTATACTACTAACCATCCTTAACCGTATATATACGGTTCCAACTACTGGTGCCCATTTTTTCAAGTGAAACTATAACTTGTCATGGTGGAATTCAAACTCTAAACCTCTCTCTCATGCTCCTATCCTTACCAACTCACCTACACATGAATTCTCTTTGGCTATGGATATTTTTTTCCTTTTGACCCTTTATATTCGAGATTTAAAACATATATTTCAGCATTTAAATGACATCAAGTGAAAATGTTGTCAACTACAGAATTGTAGATCTCATCAAGAGATACAATTTTTATATAAAGTTTATCACCATCCGAGTTTGTATGAAAAAGTTAGATTCATATTAAAAACCGGTATTAATATGGTCGAGGTCATCTGTGCCGGTTTGTGGCTAGAACCGGCACTGGCACAGATGACCTCGTCCAAATATTAAAAATTTTGTCACAAAAAATTCTTATCAATGCCGGTTCTATCTACGAACCGGCACTGATAAGACCCATCACATCAGTGTCGGTTCGAAAGGACGCAGACCAGGTGGGTGGGCAGGAAACCCCCTATCAGTGTCGGGTTTTTTTCCAACCGATACTGATAGGGCGGCACAAATGTACTATTCTATAAAAGTGGGATCTCGATGGTTATTGGTGATTACATACGTAGTACATAGCTTTATTTTGAGACGATGGGAGTAGCTTACAAGAGCCGAAGGGTATTACTAGTACCATTTAGGGCAACCATCATCCATACATTCATTCATTCTTCTTCTTCTTGGGTTTCACCCGATCTGCGCCACTGTATGGCTTCGTTTGGTAGAGCTGGTTTAGTGGAGCTGGTTTAGTGGAGCTGGAGCTCAATCAAACAGTCTAGCTCCAAAAAAAATGAAGTAGAGTAGGTAGGAGATGCTCCGAAAAATTGAACTGCGAGGTGGAGCGACCTTCGGGTAGCTCCATGTCACGCCCCAAACTGACCTTATGAGAAGGACGAGTTTGAACCATAGGATAAACCTTCATATATGTACCAGTATCAGGAATATAGTGCTGGCACAACAGGTGATGGAACCGTCGTGGCACAACTTGTCTTGATTAATAGACATAATTTTACATTCAGGTTGGAACTGCAGACATACCCCGAGTTCATAATGATAGATTAGCAAAAGAGCAGAAACAGAAACTAGCCCAAAGCCACAAGCACGACTCAGGAACTAAGCCGAAACCCTAAAACTCCTCGAATCTAGCCTGCTCCTGGAAGAACTCCTTGTCGATTGGATCCATCTCGTCTTCCAGCACTGGGGGTAGATCTATATATATATATATATATATATATATATATATATATATATATATATATATATAGAGAGAGAGAGAGAGAGAGAGAGAGAGAGAGAGAGAGCAAGGGTGAGTACTAGCGTACTCAACAAGCCATAGAAATTTAAGTGGTTAATGCAAGCTTCAAAGAATGGCTGGTTGTTTTATAATCCACTTTGTTTAAATTTCCTTTTAGAATAGTCTAGGTGTGTGCTTCTCAACAATCTAGGCGAGGTGAAGTCTCACTCGGATCAGAGTGAATTGTATCAATCTTTGATTCGGCACAACTCCCAAGAGTTGGCTTCCGGGATCCAGTGTCACGCCCAGAAATTCACCAGAATTTCCGAAGCTAATTTGTGCAATAAATCCTCGTCCAGGAATCAGCCGAGGTACACAAATTGACAATTTGATAAACATAACCAAATACGAAATAACTATAAATACTTACAACAGAGGCACTTAGTCCTCACACAGGAGAAAACAGCAGCGGAACGACAACTAGCGTAGCTTCAGCACCAAGCCACATGCAGCTCAACTGGGGTATAAGCCAAACACCATCTTCTCCTCCACGCAAAACTTCACTCTAAAGATTGCAATAATGCAAGACTGAGTACCACCCACCGTACTCAACAAGCCACACTAGGGAATGCAATGTAATGCAACAGGATACCAAAGGAAAAGCATAATATGGCTTATTTGCGTAAAACAGCATTTAAAACATTTGCATTCGAAATCATTAAAAATAGTATAGTTTAATTATTAATCAGTATTGAATCAACCACTGAACAGCGCTCCAACACAGTTCAGGCCCAAACCATATCTCTCCAACCAGGAGCTATCAATATTCCATCATTTCTCATCATTATTAAATTGTGTGGGACTAATCACAGAAACATTGCTAGGCCGCTCATTAACCGCGAGCACGGCTATTCGAATAGTTTTACTCTGGCCAGAGATGTACCAATTTACCCACAAGACACAATCTCAACATCATGTCAGCCATGCGTCGCGATACTCGAAAGTACCCGAATAGAGATTGTGAAAAGACCCTCCATGTAATCCGCACAACAAGGAAGCCACCCGCTGGACCACCAGTTTCCGGCCAGAACTGATCGGGTTCTGAGTCTGGGAAACGATCCAACGCCCAAGACATGGACTTATTGACGCAGCCATGGTGGTCTTATTGACATAGCCACAACACACCATGGTGGACCCCGGTTGAACGTACTACACATTGGATCCTACCATTACCCATGCTGGCTTGTGGTTAGCACGAGTATTGCTTCGCAACAAGTAGTCCGCGAACCGGTCCTTAACTGTCATGAGCACCGCTAGCAACAATCACAATCCTGGTGCTCACAACCCACCATCAATCAAGTTTTAGTTGACATAGTGAATTAATCAACCACGACTCACGGTCGTGAACATATATCCATTAATCCATAATTAGTCATAAATGAGTCATTAATTATCCACATAAAATGACACTATAGTTTCTAGGCATGGCTAAGCAAAATCCTAAATAATCTAACCAGATAAATAATTAAATATCTAGCTAGTCAATATTATTACCCGGGGTATCAAGGTACAGATATCAACATCAAAATGGCCATAATTATCAATGGAGATTGGATAATAAGTAAATACCCACAATAATGTCATTCGAAAACATTTCATGCAATAACTTTAAAATAAAATAGGTTTCACAACTGGGATCAACATGCTCAAGGAGATTGTTGTGTGACTTGCCTTGCAATCGCAAAAGTCTTCAAATACTCTTCCGAACTCTTCCGCAGACTCCGAAGTCTTCCGAATCGACGATAGTACACAACTACACGTAAAACGATAACAAACCCTAAGAAACTCCAAATAAACAATACATAAAAATACATAAACAAGTGAATTGTGATTTTAAATAATTTAGGAAGAATAACGGGTCGATTCGGACTTCAAACGGAAAAGATATGGCTTTTGGAAGATTGAATTCAGAATGAATCCGAAAAGAATTAGAAAAGAATATTCTCAAGAATATTCTCTGAATTTCGGATTAAAAAGACTATTTTGGCTATGTACAGTACAAAGTGGGGCCCACTGGCGATGACCTAGATCACAGGGCCTGGGTCCATGGACCAGAGGAGTGATGTGTGATGAACCGGCTGGGTTGGCAGGGTGAGATGACAATGATGTGGGCGCCGATGTGACGATTAAAGCAGAGATGGCACTAGTTGACAGTTAAAAGAAAATCCGACGGCACAACAACTTAGGTGGCAGGGTTAGCGACTCCGGGGTGGCGCGAGATGGTGAAGACGATGACGACGATAGTGCCATGGTGCGGCACGTGATGAGGAAGGAGGAGGCGGCTCCGGTGAGGAGATGCCGATGGAGGAGTCCTCGACCGGAGCTTACCGGCGGTAGTGAAGAACATAGACGACGACGACGTTCGGCTGTGGGTGGGGACTGGCGGTCCCCGGCGATGCGGCAACACGCATCACCGATGATAGCGATGGACGACGGCAGGCGACGACGCCGGGTGGTGGAGGTCGACGGTGCACGACAGATGGGGTGCGACAGCGACGGTGAAACTGATGGCACCACGGCGCGGCAAACCAGCGATGACGATTCGTTGGCGAGCCGATACCGACGAGGGACGGGCGACACGGCAGGCTATGGAAAGAAACAGGGCGCTGGGGAACATAGAAAAGATGGGAGTGGCCTAGAGCTCACCAGCGGGCGCAGGCAAATGCGACGACGACGGCCCGGCGACGATGGCGCTGGACAGCGGCGGCGGGTTTGCAGGCGACGGCGCTGGAAGCCGGGCGGCGGCATGGTGCACAGGGGAGGAGCAGGCTGAGGCAGCAGATGGGGGGAAGAAAAGAGGCGCATGGTAGGGTGCTCACCGGCGACGGCTTGCAGGGGCAGAGGCGGCGACGTTGGTGGCGTCCTCCGGTGGGGATAGATGACGAAGACGGCAACGCCGAAAGGATGAAGCGGCGTCCGGCGGTAACAGAGCGGTGACCGGCCGGTGACGATGGTTCGACGACGACGAAGCCGAGTTGCCGAGCAGAGGGAGGAGGTGTGGTTTGGAGGCTCACCGGCAGCGTCTTCCGGAGGCGGCGACGGCTTCCACAGGCGGCGGCGCTAGGAGCGGAAAGGGTAGCGGCTCCGGCGGAAGCAGCAGAGGCAGGGCGCTGGCGCGGCGGCAGGTGTAGACGGCGGCGGTGGCTTCCGAACCAGCGGCGCACGGGAGAGAGCGGTGCTGGGCGGCGGTAGATGGAGACAGCAAGGCGGCGCGACGGGGTGACGGCGGCGGCCTGGCGGCGTGGAGAGGAGCAGAGCCGGCTAGGGCACAGGGGAAGGCGGCTGGCTTTATGTATGGGGCGACTTGGCGGCGGATTTGGCGGCGGCCGTTGCGGAGAGGAGGCGCAGGCGCTGGCCTGGGCCAGGCGGCTGGCTTGGGCCGAGGTCGGGCGCAGGCCGAGGGGAGGCGCGGCGCCGGGGCGCAGGCCGGGCCAAGGAGAGGGCGCGGGCGCGGGCGAGCGAGAGGGCACGTGCACGGGCACGGCAAGGGAGAGGGCACGGGCACGGGCACGGCAAGGGAGAGGGCACGGGCACGGGCAGGGAGTCCCGGGGCGCGGCCTGGGCCGGGAGTGGCGGCAGTAGGCCGAGCACAGGCCGGGCCTGGAGGAGCTCGGCCGAGGAGGGGCTCGGCCCGGGCGGCTCGGGGTTGGACACAGAGAGAGACAGAGGAAGGAGACAAGAAGAAAGAGGAGGGCAGGAGAAGAAGGTAAACAGGGAAAAGGGAAAAAGGATAAAGGGAAAATAAAAGAGGAAAGGGAAAAAGGAGAGGGATTTTGTGAACTATTTTTAGAACTTAGGATTAACGAGACATTTTCGGAATCGAAATATTCATTTGGAATAGAGGAGACCAAGCGGTGTTAGGATGAAACGACTATTCTGAATATTGAGGATATATACATTCATACATACATATATATATATATATATATATATATATATATACGTATATATACATAGGTATAAATATATATATTGGGAATCGAACAGTATTTGGACAATTTTAGAAAACAAAAGCATATTTAGTGGGGTCCAGGAAACAGAATATTTTGTGGGATTCCGAGAACACTTGGAGGAGATTAGGAAACGGAATATACTCTAAGAGGTTCGGGAAACAAAGGGCATTTTATCAGGGAGTATTTGGGGAAACCGGATCTCGGAATAATTCGGGAATCCGATAAAATTGGGAATTATTTTGCAGAGATCAATAGTTCGGATTATTCGAGCATAATTGAACTTCCCAAGATATGTGGATATTTTGGAGATGCGGGAAATTATAATATTTTCCCGGGAACTGGAAAATGGAATATTCCGAATAAAATATTTTGGGATTAGGGAATTGATGAGGGTGTTTTATTGGGACTGGAATTTGGAGAAATCTCAGACGATTGGGGATTTGGATTCATTTTGACAAAAAAGGAGTTTAAGGGAATATCTGGGATTTATCTCAAAGGGAAATATAAATATTTCGAATACAAAGGATCTCGGATTAGGAGTCCAAAAGAGTTCTAGAGTTTCAAAAATGAATAAATCCGGTAACTCCGAATTTAGGTTTTTGAGGTGACTTTAGGGTTCTGGGAACGACACAAAACCCTAGAGGAAAAAGGGAGTCAGAGTTCACAATGAACGGAGAGACTTCAAAGGACTGAATCAGAAACGACCCGAACAGGGGGAAAAGAAAAGGAATTTATTTATATTTATTTCCTTACTTTAGTGATCTTTATAGCATTAAAATTAATTCTGTAGCTCCGAAAAATCCAAGAAAATTTCAGAGAGTTTATTAAATCACGGGGAATTTACCAGAAGTAAATACCACCACGAAACACGAAGAGTTTATTATTATAAATACTCAAACGCTTAAAATACTCCGACAAAACCCCTGGAATATAAAAGCATCCAAGTATTTATTTAAAGATTTAAACTCGGGATTTTTAATATCGGAAATTTCAAAATTTTATTCAAACTCTTTTCTCAAACAAAGATTTTCTAGTGTATTCTTGTATTTCCATTTACCCACGATAATTTTTAATTAAGATGATTTTCAGGGCGTTACATCCAGCTCCATAGCTGATCCAACAACATCGGGCCCATAGCCATGCTGTCCTCGACAGCTTCACCATATTTTCGAAAACAGATTCCCAATCCACAACATCCTTTCACAAGTAGTAGTTAAACAAAACTACGCTAAGGAATCACCTCACATCCGCCCATGACCACGAGCATGGCTATTTAAACAATTTAGACCTCTGTAGAGGGGGTACACTTCACTCACACGACGCGACTTACCCTATCACCCAGCTCGCGAACGAACAGACATGACTGGTGACTAGGGGTTTTCGCAACAAAGTGTTTCCGGAGTCGACACCAGGTTACCCCATGCCAACTGGAGGGGTCCACGACCAATCACAGGGTAGGTCCTCGACCATGCTGTACCAGGAACCCAGGAGGCATCCCCGACGCCCTCCCGCACGATCCACAGTCCAATGGCATGCAAGGCATCCCTGGGCGACTCTTTACTCGGCCAGGAGTTGTCCCATATCACCCATGTGGTTGTACTGTTGTATGTTTGGATAAAATTCCAAAGAAATCAGTCCTTAGCTACAATGCGGGAGACTCGTCCTTCTAGCACAATCCTCGCACAGCGGTTTTCGCAAAATTATTTTATTTTCAAGGCATCGACCCAGGTGTCAGGTTTTCTAAGGTTTTGTAAACCCAAATTTTATGCATCGTAGTCATTTTAAATTTGATAGGCGATCATCGGTACCATGCCCATCGGCACAGGTACGGGATCTGTCACGGGAGGTGACAAGGATGTTAAGGGGATCACAATCAATAACGGAGGCAATGCAGCAATTGGGTTGGCGGCCCACTGGTCGACTCGCGACCGCGGCCGAGAAATCATCACAGTGTAACCTAGTAAATGTGATTTTGGCAACTAAAGTACTTAGTTCCTCAATTATAGGCTCAAGATGCTCATGTCCTGCAGCTTCGTCTTCGAGATCCGTGTCCTAAGGCTCCTCCGACTCCAACGCTACACGCGAAATGGAAAGACCGAACGAAAAGGCTAGTATAATAATCCTATTAGTGACTTCTAAACGTGCCATTGGATAGATCTCGTTTTTAGAAACATTCTGGAAGTGGAACGGAGTCAATCGGGTGAACGGTTGGAGAGATATGAGTTTTGGAAGGTTTTGGGATTTTCTGGTATATTGAAAAAGGAATTAGAAAAGAATTTCTCCAATTGATTCCTCCTGGGCTGCTGACAGCCGGGGCCCAGTGGCCAGCCACGGGAGAGCAGGAAAGCGCGCGCGGTGGGCTTGGCCCACTGCGGTGGCGGCCTCGGGAGCCAAGGAGGTTTTGGGCCGACGGATCTTGGCCTAGCTAGGGATTGGAGTGGCATGACGGTCTTTGACCAGCGGCCTCGATCCGACAAGCGGGGCCCGCATCAGCCTCCTAGTTCACATGGGACACGCCCACGAAGGAATGGAACAGGAGGAGCCGGTGGATTTGGCGTACCATTGGTCCAAGGAGCACCGGAGTGTGGTGGGCCCCGTATGCAGCCTCACGGTGCAACGTGGTCTGCCCGCTCCGAGTGACAGCGAGGTAAGGGAAAGGCTGTGCACGCGTAGCGGATCAGCCGACACGGCAGTGTGTTGGCACCCACATGGAGCCGACGCGGCTGCCACGGCTACATCGGGAGGAGGACAAAGAATAGTGGTCAAATCGAATGGCCGACGGTGGCGTTGCTCACCGGAACGATTCCCTGGGTTTCTAACGACGGCGAGGACACCGGAGCGAAGTGGATGACAAGGGTAACCATGCTAGTGGCTCTGATTCGCCAAAATGCGATCGGGTATGGGGTATTGTGGCACCATCCAGAGGTAGCGGAGATTGTAGGGAAGGATGGAGGTTGGCGCTACTCGATTGGCGGTGGCGTATAGAGCAGCGGCGATGCGATGATCGTGGAGCCGGGGTCTATGGGGAAGCTTACTCCCAGGAGGAGAGCTAGCGGTGTCCACGAGAGCTAGTAGGGGGATGGAGAGGGAGAGCCGGAGCGGAGGGCTACCGTAGGCGAAGAATGCAGTGACGAATGACGGCAGCACAAATGTGATTGTTTGTGCCTCGGCACGAATGGGTGGAGGAGAGGGGACCGGCAGCGGCGACGGTCTCTGAGTGGTGCAGAGTCAACATGGCGTGGCTTCGGGGTGGTACAGTGAGGAGGGAATCTTCGAGAGGGGAGGCCTGGGACGGTGGCGGAATTTATAGGCAATGGTGAGGTCGGCTGGCTAGGGACCCTAGGGGAATTTCCTGTGAGGTGACTGGCAGCTGGCTCGATTGCACGGGGACGGCAAGCTGGCAAGGGCGGCGTCAGCTGGTCTCCGTCCCATTGCGCTAGAGGACGAGGGGTGGAGGAGGGCTCGGCAGAGCTTTGGTTAAAGGTGGCACAAAAGTGTGGGCAGGAGGAGGAAAACCGAGGGGCGTTGGGGAGGGGGGGCGGCGAGGCAGTCGAGCTCGCAGGGAGGCATCCATTGCTTGGCAGCTAGCGACAGGCCACCGTGATGTGGGGTGATGACGGTGTAAAGCGGCAAGGCTAGGTTGGAGCGATGTGAGGACATGGTGGTCGTCGGCGCAGGGCGGTGACGGCGGCGGTACTGATGGTCGGCAACTGGCGGGGAACGGTGGCATCTGAGGTAGTCCGGCGCAGATTCAAATCGGCGATAGCGATTGTGTTCGGGGCGAGAGAGAAGACGGGGAGCAGAGAGAGATCGAGAGTGAGAGAGAGGGAGAGAGATCTCTCTCTCACGGTTAGGGCGCGTGCATGGCACGTGCCTGGTGTGGGAAGGGGAACGGCCAAGCAGGCCGGGGTGGATGGGGAGCGTAGGAGTAGGCTAGGGAAAAGGAGGCCTAGAGATACAGGAGGGAGTTTTTTTTTTGAATTACTTGGGGGGATTTTCAAGGAATAAAGAATAGATATTGGGATTAAGTTCTTGGGGAAGGGGTGTTGATCACAAGGGTTTTGGGAACTGATCCAGAGAGAGGAAATGAGATCTCAGCACACAAGCACGACAACAAAAAAAATCCAAATTTCGCAATTAAGGTTTTTTTATTTCAATTAGGTTTTACACCTAACACTAGGGCGTTACAAACCAACCCCCCTAACAGAAATCTCGACCCCAAGATTCCGAACTTAAGGGAGTAGCTTCAAGAACTCCGCGCGGAGGTGATCTTCGCTTTCCCAGGTTGCCTCATCTTCCAAGTGATTGCTCCATTGAACCTTGTAGAACTTGATTGTCTTTCTGCAGGTCTGTCACTCAGCTTCCTCGAAAATCCGGAGTGGATGTTCCTCGAAAATCCGGATTGGATGTTCCTCGTAGGTCAGATTCTTTTGCAGATCCACGGCTTCAAGGGGCACTTGTTCCTCGGGCACACGGAGACATTTCTTCAGTTGCAACACATGGAATGCATTGTGTACATTAGCCAATCCTTCAGGTAGCTCTAGCTAGTAGGCTACTTTGCCACATCTGGCGGCGATTTGATATGGCCTAATGTAACGAGGTGCCAGCTTGCCTGACATTCCGAATCTCTTTAAACCACGGATGGTAGATACTCGCAGGTGCACATGGTCACCTTTCTCGAATTTGAGGTCTCTCCTACGGTTGTCTACGTAGCTCTTTTGTCGGGTTTGGGCAATCTTCAGTCGTTCTTGGATGATTTTAACCTGTTCTTCAGCCTTGAATACCTCAGGATCAAACAATTGTTTCTCTCCCACATCTGTCCAACAGAGAGGGGTACGGCACTTGCGTCCAAAGAGTGCTTCGTTCGAGGCCATTTGAATGCTGGATTGGTAACTGATGTTGTACGAGAACTCTGTGTAAGGGAGACAGCAATCCCAGGTGCCTTTGAAGTCAATTGCACATGCTCTCAGCATATCTTCTAGAATCTGATTGACGCGTTCTGTTTGACCATCCGTCTGTGGGTGATAAGATATGCTAAAGTTCAGATTGGTGCCCAAGGTTTCATGGAGTCGATGCCAGAATCGAGAGGTAAACTGAGTTCCTCGATCTGATACTATTTTCTTCGGGCATCCATATAGGCAAACTACTTGTGTCATATATAGGTCTACCAACTTCTTTCCGTTGTAGGTGGTCTTGACTGGCACAAAGTGGGTGGCCTTGGTGAGGCGATCCACAATGACCCATATGGAGTCATATCCACTGGGCGTCCTGGGTAAACCAACAATAAAATCCATGCCAATTTTTTCCCACTTCCCCTCCGGAATTTTGAGCAGTTATAGGAGGCCAGCAGGCTTTTGATGCTCTGCTTTAACTCTCTGGCATATGTCACACAAGGCCACATATTCTGCCACATCTCGCTTCATGCCCGACCACCAGAAGTACTCCTTAATATCCTGATACATCTTTGTACTTTCAGGGTGGATGGAGTATGCTGATTCGTGGGCTTCTTGTAGAATGAGGTCTCTTAATTCCTTTTGTGCCGGCACACAAATGCACGGACCAAACCAGACGGTTCCCTTGTCATCTATGGTGAAACCGCTGACTTCTTTCTTTAGGACCTTTGCCTTGAGATTCTTGATTCCTTCATCCTGCAGTTGGGCTTCTCTAATCGGAGCCTCCAGGGTAGGCTGCACGATTAAACTGGCTAGGGTGCCTGCAGGCACCAAGGTTACTCCTAGCTTTGACAGGTCTCTACTCAACTGATCCTATTTTGGTCTGACGAGGGCAACGTTGCAATAAGTCTTCCAGCTTAGGGCATCGGCGACCACGTTGGCCTTGCCGGCGTGGTAGTGGATTTCGAGATCGTAATCCTTGATTAACTCCAACCATCGTCTTTGTCTCATATTTAACTCGTTCTGGGTGAAGATGTACTTTAGGCTCTTGTGATCGGTGTAGACTTCACATCTGTTGCCAATCAAGTAGTGGTGCCATATCTTGAGGGCGTGAACTACTGCAGCGAGTTCCAGGTCGTGAGTGGGTAGTTGACTTCATGTGATCTAAGTTGCCGGGAAGCGTAAGCAACCACTTTTCGGTCTTGCATTAGGATGCATCCTAGTCCTTGTCGGGATGCATCGTAGAAAATCTCGAAGTCCTTCCGAAGATCAGGTAGGGTTAGCACCGGAGCGGATGTCAACCTCTTCTTAAGTTCTTGGAAACTGCGTTCACATGCTAGGGTCCATTCAAACTTCTTTTTTTTCTTTAGCAGTTCGGTCATTGGTTTAGCCAACATGGAAAAACCTTCTATAAACCTTCGCTAATATCCAGCTAATCCCAGAAAGCTGTGGATTTCTGACATACTTCTTGGTGAGTTCCATGCCATGACGGATTCTATCTTGTTGGGATCAACTTCAACGCCATTGGTAGAGATGTCGTGACCGAGGAAAGCCACTCTGTTGAGCTAGAATTCGCACCTGGAGAATTTGGCGTAGAGTAGATGCTCTCTTAGCTTCCCCAGAACCAATCTCAAATGTTCAGCATGTTCTGCTGCGTTCTTGGAGTAGATTAGAATGTCTCGATGAAGACAACCACAAACTTGTTGAGGTATTCCATAAAGATCTTGTTCATGAGATTCATGAAGTAGGCTGGTGCATTGGTGAGTCCAAAGGACATGACGGTGTATTCGTACAGGCCATATCGCGTTGCGAAGGCGGTCTAGGGTATATCTTCTGGTCTGATCTTCAGTTGGTGATATCCGGACCTTAGATCAATCTTAGAGAAAACTTTGGCTCCTTCCAACTGGTCAAACAGGTCGTCTATCCGGGGAAGAGCATACTTGTTCTTTATGGTAACTTCGTTCAGAGCTCTGTAGTCAACAACCATGCGCTCGGAACCATCCTTTTTCTTAACCAACAGCACGGGCGCTCCCCATGGAGACGTACTGGGGCGCACATATCCTTTCTCTTGAAGTTCTTCAATCTATCTTTTTACTTCAGCCAACTCGTTGGCTGCCATTCTGTAGGGTCTTTTCGCAATAGGTGCCGTGCCTAGGGCAAGTTCGATGGAGAACTCAATTTCTTGGTCTAGTGACATGCTATAACGCCCCAGTTTTCGGGCCGTTAAAAACTATTTTAGTAAGAACCCTAATTTCAAAAATTTTGGCTTTTTGTGTGTGCTTAAGGATTAGTGCCGTAGATCTTAGACCAAAACCTCCTAGAAAACCCTAAAATCTTGGTCCCAAACTTTCTCCAAATTCCAAGACTCAAATTCTGCAATTTGACTCTCTCAAAATTTCCTCGGAAAAATTCAAATCCGAGATCCCCTTTGAATTTCCTTTGAGACCCTTCCAAAAAAAAATTCTATCAAATACCGAGAATGGAATTTTGTAAATCCTCTCTAAAATGCTCCCCAAGCCTCCTCAGTGAATAACTCATTACAGATGTATATATATATGTGTGTGTATGTGTGTATATATATGCATATATATGTATATATATCAAAGTCCTAACTAAAGGCCCTTTTGTGGAACTTCTGAAAAATCTTGTAAACCCAGACACTCTCAAATCCCAAGAATTAAATTCAAGTTTAAATATCCCTTCCAAACCCTCTAGAAATAATTCCCCAAATAAAACCTTGGATCGAGTTCCAAATAATTGAAATTTCTTTTTGAAAAACCTTTCCCGACCCCCTATTAAAATTCCACTAAATGAATCCCTCCTCTAAGTGCCCCTTGATTTCCAAAAATTCAAATATCCAAAATAGAATCCAACCCCTGGGAATTCATTATATTTTCCCCCAAAATCCCGATCCCAAAATCTCTTCCAAATATCTATATAAATATATATATGCTCAAATCCAAACCTCAGGAACACCTCCCAAAATTTCCTGAAATTTCTAGCAGTCAAACTCCTAAAATTAAATTCAACACTAAATTCAAAATTGTCAAAATACCCTTCCAAAATTTCCCTGGAAATTAACAAACTTCATTATTCCATTGGGCCAATCTTTTTCCACCTTCTCTCCTCCTTCCCTCGGGCCCGCCCAACACCATCTGGCCTCCCTTTGTGCCTGTTGACGACCTAGACCCACCGGCCAGACTCCCACGCGCCGTCCGCGCATGCGCCGACACGTGCAAGCGCTTGTGCTCGCCCTCGGACCCACCCGGCAGTGCCTCCAGCCGCGCCGCGGATGCCATTCTCTCCCTGACACGCAGGTCCCTGCTGTCGGACGGCATCGTTGTCTTCCCGTCGTCTTCTTCCTCTGACTGCATCCCTCTCACTCTCTCTTTCTCTCTTCCTTCTCGATCTCTCTCTCCACCATTCCTCCCTGTCCCGGCTAGGACGAGCTCGCACGCCCCTTCGTCAACCTCGCGTGACCCGCCCCTTGGCCGCCGGCGCGAATCGCGCCTCCCCTCCTGCTCGATCTCCCCGGTCAAAAAGCCGGCAGGCTAGCTCTGAAATCGAGGGCGCACACGCTGTCTCGTCCCGTCGCCATCCTCTCTGTCTTCTCCTCTCTCTGGCAACCATGCGCCTTAGCGATGACGTCGGCCATAGCCATGCCGTAGCGTCGCGTCCCGTCATGCCTTGCCCTGCGTGCTCCACCGCCTCTGTGGGCCGTCGTGTAGCACCACCTCCCGCCTATAAAAATGCTACCGCGCCATGCCATTGCCCCTCCTAGCTTCTCTCTCCACTACCGCCATTAGGGTTTCCAAAGATTTAAAAACCCGACATGTGATGTCGGTGGAATTATGAAACAAAATCGTTTGCGAAAATCCACAGTGCAAAGTGATCGCCTGTGTGGTGGCACTTCGTATTCGCATATATGGACCGTTTCCTTGGGAAATTTCATCCGAGCATCTCACAGTGCGACCACACGGGTGGAATGGGACACCCCTGGCCGAGTAACTAGTGTTCCCAAGATCGTTTTCAGTTGCTAATAAATGTGAGATCGTCTGGGTGCCAAGAGGGCAATATACCCCCATCCCTGAGTACAAGAAATGAGTTCCTGGTACTTGGTTAAGAGAACCCATTTATAGGGCAATGTGCTAGGCTTTGGAAAGGCCTTGTCATGATCCTTCCTCACTGACGAGTGTGGGAAGTAAGCTTGTGTCATGTGGGTAAAGCGTGCACCCTTTGTAAAAGTTTGTAAACTGTTCGAACAGCCGTGCCCATGGTTACGGGCAAATGTGAGGTGATTCCTCTATCGTAGATTTGTTTACCAGTGCTTTGCGAAAGTAGATTTGTGGTATGGGAACTGTTATCAGAATTGGCCTTAGTAGCTGATGGATGACCTGAGTGGTCTGAAACGGGATTGTGTGACCCGGGATGTCATATGGCATCATATATTAGGCTTCCTGAGTGGAAGCAGTTTGTGGAATGAGTTGAGTTTATGAATGGCTCGAGGAGCCATTGAGATGAGTTATGAGATCAGATAATATCCTGGATAGGACTAAAGTGAAAGGAAAATAATAGAGGCAAAATGAGATTACGTCCTAGAAAGGACGAAAGTGAAAATAAAGTAATAGATGAAAATACAGTGGAAAGCTACTTGAGGGCAAACCCACTAAAGCTGCTGTCGCGATCCGACAAGCGTTATAGGAATAACTCTAAGAAAATAAAAATCCGGTTTGTTCGCTTGAGTTGTTGAAAAGCAATTCTTGGACAGGATCAAGGCGAGAGCCTCCTTCCACTCACAAAGAGACAACTCACACTTAGGGTTTTGGAAAAACATTTTCAAATAAAAATGTTTGTAAAATAAACCCCAACCTATCTTTGATAGCCTGCATAACTCACGTTTTCCGTAACTTGCTGAGTACGTAAGTACTCAATCTATTTCTTTTCTCTCCTCCTACAGGAAGAGTGAAGTGGAAGTGAAGATTAGGGTTTCTTTCCTAATTTCAAGCTGTTGCTTGTGGATTGGGTTCCCGCTGCGTTGTTGTTTCGCTATTGCTATTCTAGTTGCAGGTTGCTGCTCAGGGCTTGCCCGAAGTCGCAACTTATAAAAGTATAATATGTATAATTATTTAATTAGTTGCTGTGGTACATCTCCGTTGACCGCGGGTACCAGCATGGTTTCCTGGGACTGGTACCGATATCGCGGTTCCGTGGGAGTTGGTTCACACCAATTTCCTATGGCGCTTCCTCTCTGGTGTCACTGTAGGTGGTGCCAGGGCAGGGACGTTACACATGCCTGGCAGATCTTCCGGAAACACGTCGGGGTACTCATTGACTACCGGCACTACTTCCAAGGGTACGGCTTGCAAACTGTGGACAAAGACTCTGTCTCGTGGAGCGGCAGATGGGGTGAACTATACTCGTATCCCTTGTGGATCTTGCAGAATGATTGTTCTGTCGGCACAGTTTATTTGTCCTTTGTACCTAGCCAACCAATCCATTCCCAGGATCAGATCTAGGCTTTGGGAGTCTAGGACTATGAGGTTAGCCTGGAAGCTAACTCTTCTGATTTCCACACAAACTTTTGGGCATAGTTTAGTTGCCCTTATATCCCGTCCAGGAGAATGTACGACCAAAGGTACCCTTAGGTTTTGGGTTTCCCAACCATTTCTTTGCATAAAATCTAGCGATATGAAGGAATGCGAAGCTCCAGAATCGAACAGAACGAGTGCGGGCGTTGAGTTAACAGAAAACATACCCATCACAATGTCAGGAACTTCTTGGGCTGTCTCAGCTTGGATATGATTTACTCGGGCTCGTCCAATGTGTTGACCGACACGCGCGAACTTTGTCCATTAGCGGGGTAGCAGGGCGGGACGGTGCAAATGCAGGAGTCTTAGCTGTACTGAATTGGACTTGGTAGGGGCTGTGGTTCCCTGATTCTGAGGGCAATTCCTGGAGTAGTGTCCCAAGTTACCACAGGTGAAGCACTTCACTGAAGCCAAGTTAGTATGTGTCTTAGTCTGAGTGTTGAAGGTGGTGGCGTTGTTTCCTCCAGCATTGCCACTGAAGGTGCGATGCTGTGGCTACTGAGCCGGGCGAGATGCCGGTGGACGGGGTGTGAAGCTGGTGGGATGGTTGCCTTGTGCGTTTGGGTGATGATACAGTAGAGGGTGTCCCACACGAGGGTGAGGTGCACCACGGGGTGGGTTCCCGGTGTGAGCGGACTTGCGTTTCTTGTATTCCTTAGTTGCTTCCTTCCTAGCATCCTCCAATAGCAAAGCTTTGTTGATCATGTGCTAGAACATGGGGAAGTCATGAGCGATCAGCTGGATCCTCAGTCCCACTGCGATTCCCTTCAGGAACTTCCTTATCTTCTTCTTGTCAGTGTTTACCTCTTCTGGTGCATACCGAGCCAATTTGTTGAAGCAACTCAGGTATTCATTCACACTTCCAGTTCCTTGCTTGAGTTTGTTGAATTCCTCTTTCTTCATGTCAATGGTGCTCTCAGGCACATGAGCGGTGCGAAATGCATTGGCAAACTTTGCCCACTCAATGTTTGTAGCATCTGGGTGAGCATTGCAGTAATTTTCCCACCAATCGGCTGCAACGCCTCTGAGCTGGTGAGAAGCGTAGAGAGTCTTCTTCACCGAGGTACATTGCACTAAGTTGAGCTTTCTCTCAACATCCTTGAGCCAATCGTCAGCCTTGACGGGCTCCACAGTGTGAGAAAATTCTGGTGGACGTGACCTCAGGAAGTCGGTCAGTTTGGACCTAGGGTTGTTGCCATTGCCATGGGCATTCTGGAAGGCAGGTGCTTGAGCCTGTTAGTGTAATCCTGCTATACTCTGGGCTAGGCCTTGCAGAATTTGAGTCTGGATAGCCATCAGGTGCTGGTAATCATGCTGAAGTGGTGGGGGCGGTGGCAGATCCTGATGATATGTTGCTTGTTGCGGTTCGAGTACTTATGTTTCCCCGTGTTCAGTCTCTGACACCTGATCCTCAACTTGAACTTCCTAGCTGGCCTCAAAACCTAGACGGTTTGGAACTCTAATGGTACGGCGCAAACGGCCAGCGTTGTTGTTCTAACGACGTCGGTCTGCCATCTAATCTCCCACAAAAAGGGCGGGGTAAGAGCGAGATCAGCACTTAAGGGAAAAGAAATAAACAACATAACAACAAATGCCATGCACTAATGATAAATTAGTTTTCTAAAACCAGAAACATCCCTAGTACAACCGGTGTGGTCAAGTCGTAAAGCTGCGCCGAGCTTGATTGAACGCACACCACAGCAACACGGACTACCAGGCAACACCCATACAAACACACTCACGCACTACCATGCCACGACTCCAAAAGAGTTGGCGGTGGTACAAAAGGTCTGACTGAGCACTCTAGGCTCACACACGCTCTACTGCAGCTCCTCGGACTGGCCGGCGTTGGTGGTAGGCTCGTCGATCGAAGAGACGTCGATCGGTGCACGGGGCGGGTATGCCGAAACCTGTTGAAAGGGACCCGTAGCAGATCCTGCCAGGGTAGGAGTGAAATGGAACACCGTGGTGGAGGGACCTGCAATGCTCTTGCGAGCGGTGCGAATCAGACGGAGTCCATGACGGCCGGTGACTAGAGAGTAGCCTGGGGTGTAAGGTGGGCTACAGCGGCGTGGGCATGACAAGAAGTAGGGCGAGTAGGGCATGTGAGAACTGGGAGTGCGTGTCCTGTTGGGCGTGTTTGCGGAGCCGTGGAAGCTATAGAAGGATTGGCGAGAGAGTGGCACAGGTGGCCCGAGTCCCAGGAGGTAGTATCCACAGAAGTGACACCCTCCTCGGCGAGGCGGCGCTCGAGAGCGGCACTGTGGCGAGCGAGTGCACGGTAAGCCTCCAGGAGTAGGTCAAGCTAGGTAGCCTAGGCATCTGATAGCTCCACGAGTCAAGTCAAGGCGGGGTGCGACTCACGGTAGGGGCAAGGGTAGTGAATGTCTGTGCGGCCATTGGGTAAGCGAAGAAACAGGCAGAAGGCTGAGCCGGTGAGACGACTCTCATAAGTGTGGGCCAGGAGGCGGAGTGCCATCCAAGCCAGCTAAGCGGTGGGAAGGGTCCTGGTGAAGGTGTGAGGGTGAAGGCCGATCCCGTGGGTTCCTCCACGAGGGTAGATGTGCACAGTGAGCTCATAGCAAGGAGGCTGGCCGAACAAGGTGTAGCCAGTGTACTCAGGAAGAGTGAAACCAAGGAATCCTGCCATGTCACGTAGGTGGTCGATGCAACCACCCTCTCCCACACCATGGGAGAAGATGGTCTGACTAGCGGCCATCTACAAATTTTGAGGGGTAGAAGAAGTCAATAACTATTTTTAAATAAATCTAAAGTAAAAGAAGCTACAAGAAGATCCTAGGTTTTTCGCATATATATTTTTATGAACGTATCGTCCTTATGGTCTTTCTACACGTAGCGTTTTGTCATAGGGCCGAGCCTGTGCTCTGATACCATCTTTTGTCATGCCCCAAACTGACCTTCCGAGAAGGATGAGTCTGAGCCATAGGATAAACCTACATATCTATACCAGTCCTAGGAATATAGTGTTGGCACCACAGGTGATGGAACTGTCGTGGCACAACTTGTCTTGATTAATAGACATAGTCTTATATCCAGGTTGGAACTGCGGACATACCCCGAGTTCACAATGATACATTAGCAAAAGAGCGGAAATGGAAACTAGCCTAAAGCCACAAGCGTGACTCGGGAACTAAGCCGAAACCCTAAAACTCCTCGAATTCAGCCTGCTCCTGGAAGAACTCCTCGTCGGTTGGATCCATCTCGTCTTCCAGCACTGGGGGGGGGGGGTAGAAATATATATATAGAGCAAGGGTGAGTACTAGCGTACTCAACAAGCCATGGGAATTTAAGTGGTTAATGCAAGCTTCAAAGAATGGCTGGTTGTTTTATAATCCACTTTGTTTAAATTTCCTTTCGGAATAGTCTAGGTGTGTGCTTCTCAACAATCTGGGCGAGGTGAAGTCTCGCCTGGATCGGAGTGAATTGTATCAATCTTTGATTCAGCACAACTCCCAAGAGTTGGCTTCTGGAATCTAGCTCCACCAGCTGATTCAACAACATTGGGCCCATGGCCATGCTGTCCTCGACAGCTTCACCATATTTCTGAAAACGGATTCCCAATCCATAACATCCTTTCACAAGTAGTAGTCAAACAAAACTATGCTAAGGAATCACCTCACATCCGCCCATGACCTCGGGCACGGCTGTTCAAATAGTTTAGACCTCTGCAGAAGGGATACACTTTACCCACACGACACGACTTACCCTATCACCCAGCTCGCGAACGAACAGACATGATTGGTGACTAGAGGTTTTCGCGACAAAGCATTTTCGGAGTCGACACCAGGTTACCCCATGCCAACTGGAGGGGTCCACGACCAATCATAGGGTAGGGCCTCGACCATGTTGTACCAGGAACCCAGGAGGCATCCCCGACGCCCTCCTGCACGATCCACAGTCCAATGGCATGCAAGGCGTCCTTGGGCGACTTTCTACTCGGCCAGGAGTTGTCCCATATCACCCATGTGGTTGTACTGTTGTATGTTCGGATGAAATTCCAAAGGAATCAGTCCTTAGCTGCAATGCGGAAGACTCGTCCTTCTGGCACGATCCCTACACCACGGTTTTCGCAAAATCATTTTATTTTCAAGGCACCGACCCAGGTGTCGGGTTTTCTAAGGTTTTGTAAACCTAAGTTTTACCCATCGTAGTCATTTTAAATTTGATAGGCAATCACCGGTACCATGCCCATCGGCACAGATACCGGGATCTGTTAGGGGAGGTGACAAGGATGTTAAGGGGATCACAATCAATCACGGAGGCAATGCAGCAAATGGGTTGGCAGCCCACTGGTCGACTCGTGACCGCGGCCGAGAAATCATCACAATGTAACCTAGTAAATGTGATTTTGGCAATTAAAGTACTTAGTTCCTCAATTATGGGCTCAAGATGATCAAAGGTGACTTGCCTTGCTCAAGTCCTGCAACTTCGTCTTCGAGATCCGCGTCCTGAGGCTCCTCTGACTCCGACGCTACACGCGAAATGGAAAGACTGAACGAAAAGGCTAGTATAATAGTCCTATTAGTGACTTCTAAACATGCCGTTGGATAGATCTCGTTTTTAGAAAAATTCTAGAAGTGGAACAGAGTCAATCGGGTGAACGGTAGGAGAGATATGAGTTTTGGAAGGTTTTGGGATTTTCTGGTATATTGAAAAAGGAATTAGAAAAGAATTTCTCCAATTGATTCCTCCTGGGCCGCTGATAGCCGGGGCCCAGTGGCTAGCAGCGGGAGAGCAGGGAGGCGCACGCACGGTGGGCTTGGCCCACTGTGGTGGCGGCCTCGGGAGCCAAGGAGGTTTTGGGCCGACGGATCTTGGCCCGGCTAGGGATTGGAGTGGCGCGACGGTCTCTGACCAACGGGCCCGATCCAAGAAGCAAGGCCTGCGGTCAGCCTCCTAGTTCACATGGGACGCTCCCACGAAGGAATGGAACATGAGGAGCCGGTGGATTTGGCGTATTGTCGATCCAAGGAGCACAGGAGTACAGCAGGCCCCGCATGCAACCTCATGGTGCACTGTGGTCTGCCCGCACCTATTGACAGCGAGG
This sequence comes from Oryza meyeriana var. granulata, assembly GCA_003991445.1. Classification (NCBI taxonomy): domain Eukaryota; kingdom Viridiplantae; phylum Streptophyta; class Magnoliopsida; order Poales; family Poaceae; genus Oryza; species Oryza meyeriana. Next base: position 448,337 of record RYFJ01001354.1, on the reverse strand, counting down.
TGAGAAAAATGTTGTGCATGCGTGGCGGATTGGCCAACGCGGCAGTGTGTTGGCACCCACATGGAGCCGACGCAGCTGCCACGGCTGCGTCTGGAGGAGGACGAAGAACAGTGGTCAAATCGAACGGTCGACGGTGGCGCGGCTCACCGGAACGATTCCCTGGGTTTCTAACAATGGCGAGGACACCGGAGCAAAGCGGATGACAAGGGGAACCATGCTAGCGGCTCGGATTCACCGGAATACGGTCGGGTATAGGGTATTGTGGCACCATCCAAAGGCGGCGGAGATTTGGGGATTTCCCATAGGATGAACCGGGGTCTAATTCCGTTCGCTGAGAGGTTCCTGGGTGGTCCAAGATTCGATTCCCGAGGTAGGAAAGGACGGAGGTTGGCGCTACTCGACAGGCGGCGGCGTATAGAGCGGCAGCGGCGCGATGATCGTGGAGTGGGGGTCTACGGGGAAGCTTACTCCCAGGGGGAGAGCTAGCATTGTCCACAAGAGCTAGTAGGAGGATGGAGAGGGAGAGCCAGAGCGGAGGGCTACCATAGGTGAAGAACACAGTGACAAATGCCGGCGGCATGAATGTGGTCGTTCGTGCCTCGGTGCAAATGGGTGGAGGAGAGGGGACCGGCGGCGGCGACGGTCTCTGAGAGGCGCGGAGTCGACACGGCGCGGCTCCGGGGTGGTACAATGAGGAGGAAATCTTTGAGAGGGGAGGCCCAGGACGGTGGCGGAATTTATAGGCGATGGCGAGGTCGGTTGGCTAGGGACCTTGCGGGAATTTCCCGTGAGGCGAGTGACAGCTGGCTTGGTCGCGTGGGGACGGCGAGCTAGCAAGGGCGGCGTCAGCTGGTCTCCGTCCCGTTGCGCTAGAGGACGAGGGACGGAGGAGGGCTTGGCAGAGCTTTGGTTAAAGGCAGCATAAGAGTGTGAGCAGGAGGAGGAAAAGCGAGGGGCGTTGGTGGGGCGACGAGGTAGTCGAGCTCACGGGGAGGCGTCCATTGCTTGGCGGCTAGCGGCGGGCCACCATGACGCGGGGTGATGACGATGTAAAGTGGCGAGGCTGGGTTGGAGCGATGCGGGGGCATGGTGGTCGTCGGTGCAGGGCGGTGACGGCGGCGGTACTGGTGGTCGGCGACCGGCGGGAAACGGTGGTATCCGAGGTGGTCCGGCCCGGATTCAAATCGGCGACAGCGAGCGCATTCGGGGCGAGAGAGAAGACGGGGAGCAGAGAGAGATCAGGAGTGAGAGAGAGGGAGAGAGATCTCTCTCACACAGCTAGGGCGTGTGCGCAGCACGTGCCTGGTGCGGGGAGGGGAGCCGCCGAGCGGGCTGGGGTGGCTGGGGAGCGCAGGAGTGGGCTGAGGAAAAGGAGGCCCACGAGATACAGGAGGGAGTTTTTTTTCGAATTACTTAGAGGGATTTTCAAGGAATAAAAAATAGATCTTAGGATTAAGTTCTTGAGGATGGGGAGTTGATCACAAGGGTTTTGGAAACTAATTCAGAGAGAGGAAATGAGATCTTAGCACACAAGCACGACAACAAAAAAAAAAATCCAAATTTCGCAATTAAGGTTTTTTCTTATTTCAATTAGGTTTTACGCCTAATGCTAGGACGTTACACTCTATAACTCTAGCTCTAGCTCTGAGAGTTAAGCTCTATTAAATAGGATCTATAGTGAAACATAATAATAAAGGTAGGAGATAACTCCATATCGGGCGCCCAATCCGGAGAGAAACATCGGACGCCGTCCACACCGTCCAATCCACAAGGTCAAGTCAACATATCAGCGCCCCAGCTGCATGCGGCCACGGTGCGCGGCAGTAGGCATCGCAGCAGTGCATGCACAGCAGGCAGCGGCGACAAAATATTTATAATAAGCATACTGCTATTTCTGCATGCATATAGCAAAAGTAGAACACTATTAGCATCCTTGAAATGTTTTTTCTTCTAAAATTTTTATCCGATCTCAATACGAATACACCGTTCAAAAAATAGACTGCAACATTAAAAATACTAACAACCACCACTTGAAACATCGAATCCCAATAACTAAAACATCAAAAAAAACTTAAAAAATTCAAAACTTAAAGTGTACAATAGAGTCAAATTCTAATTGAAACATTTGCATTTGATGAAATAATCTGAATACCAACATTATAAATTCAACTGTTTTTGTCCCAATTGCACTTTAGCGTTAGTAACAAGTAACAAATATAGGCTCCAACATACACCAGCCCAATCTCGAATACAGAGAAGCTTTAACTTGTAAGTAGAAAATGATAACTGACCACTTGAGCAGGGATCTTGAAGGTGCTCCCAACTCCCTAGCAGCGGCTAAATCCTGAGATATCGTCTGCAGAGAATAGCCCATGAAATTGATGAGATTTATGGGAGCAGAAAAGCAATGTCCTAGAAGGATAAATTAGTACCTGCTCAGAGAAAGGGGTAGAACCATCAACAGCATTGGTTGCAACCTTTCCTGCAACAGTATTTGCATCAGTTTCCAGAATCATGCTGCAGGAGGAGGTTTCAGTTTATATTTACAAATAGAATGGCATGTGAAACACTGTAACTACAAGTTCACAAGGGAACTGCAATCTTAGTTACAAGGGAATGGCATCAATCATGTTTGTGTCCTCAACACTCCTTGCATGCATTTAAATGGCCGTCCATAAATGTAAGTTGTAAAAAAGCTACAGCACATATACAGGGATGAGAACTAGTTGTTTCTACTGTTCCTCTATGTCAGGAAAACACAATATGACTATATGAGAGAGAACTTATACAAAGAACTGTCTATAAGCAATAACTAAACAATAAATACTAGTAGTCACTATGTTATATATTTTACGAACTAGTTGTCTCTAAGCAATACCACGACGTTCTTGCTCTGACATCTTATATCTTGTGCCTCATGTTATTTGTTTATTAAAGAGATCGCGTTAATATCTCTCCTCACGTCAGTAGAAAAATCTATGTGGCAATGCTAAGAGACGTTTTATTTGCTAGCAAAATGCCCATGTGTTGTAACGGAATACAAATAAATGAAACCATATATTTTGGAAAAGAAAAACATATTGTTTTCCCCACATTTTGTACAATTTAAATCAAACTTTTTCTGATAGAACTTCATAATGCCCGCTATATATATATGTCGTTCAATTAGGAACAATACAGCAATTATCATCTATGTTCAAACAATTCTCTTTCATCCATAAAAAAGATATAATTGTATCAACAATTCAATGGATTAATATAAAAACAAGAGTAAACAATGGAGAAACAGTTGCTACCAAAATTGAAAATCATGAAACCAGATGCCATTTTGTGATTCGTTTTAACTGTAATTATTTTTGGCAAGATGGCAGCAAAATGTCATTACTACATTCGAACCATTGATCTACCCATATTGAAAATAGAAAAATTATTGTATCTTCTTTCTAACAGACCTGGTGTGAGATCTTCCAATATATCAGAGGTGGACATCTGACGGCGGTTAGTGATGGTGGCATTGTCACAAGAAGCTCCTTCTCGAGGCAAATGAAACATCTGTAGAAATGGTGAGGACCAAATTTACAAAATAGCAGGAATCTTTGAACATTGACGACACCTTTTTTTTTTCAAAAAAAAATTAGGAACACGCAAATGTAATTTCTTTTTTGCTTTATCAACTCATTATACAAAGGTAAAGGCTCCAACTTCCACTGCGCTAAACCAAGAGCATTCATGCAAAAGAGAGTAGTTGAACATAGCCTAGACATCTGAATTTTCGCGTACTGAATATATGGCAACCCACAGATTAAGGAAGCAAAGAGTTGGCTAATAGGGGGAATACGAAAATTTGATCTAACTGCTCCTATTCAGAACATGCTGCAGGAAGAGTTCAAAAATGCTCTGGATTTCTAGACATGGCAAACTTCTCACTTTGCAAACAAGCCTTTATCATCATAGAAGTACTTGATTGGAGGTTTCATAAAGTAACATCGATTAAAATCCTTTATGTGAGTAGTGAGTAAAAGCACATAGTATTTTTAATACTGCTTTTTATATGTAGGGTCAAATGATTCAAAAGCATGTAAGGTGGTTATCAGAATGTGATATGAACACTGATCTTTCTGCACGATTACATTCCACCTCCTGAGCATTCATATGCTGCCAATTCTGCATATATAATAAGGTTATGCCTTTTCCAAGGACTAGCTAGGGATATAGTCACAGTAAAAAAAGTTGATTCATGAAACATTATGGACTATTATGAATGTCACTTACTTTCAGGGTTTATAGATTTAATGTTATCAGGAATTGTACATGCTAATAGATGATCTTCTGCTATAAAATGCTTTAGTGGAACCTATGTACGTATTCAGTTGTTTTTTGAAGGTACAAAAGAAAAGTAGCTCTTTGTTTCATGAAAGCATTCACAACTTCCACACACTAAAGCTGCAGCTTATTACTGACATCCCATATGGTTCAACACAGCATGTTTACAAAAATGCTTCTAACTGTAAAGTATGATATCCACACTTCCATAGATAAAGGTTGATCAAATTCTATTGAAATGCCTAAAGCATTTCTCAGCGTAGGTGAGTTTGCTCTGATAACCTGCCTAGTGTGTATGTCAATGAAACACATTGTTAATCATTTTTCATTGTGCATGCATGTGTGTGGTGCAAAACTCTGGTCCGAAGCCTGAAGTCCTCAGTGGGCTTTTCACAAAGATAAAGCTTTTTGCTTTTGAAAAGATCAAGAACAACCTTACATGCAAATAAACAAGCTTCAAAAAGATGAATTATGATATTAGTTTCTCAAGTCTTTGGCACAGGGACTACCTATATTGTATTAGTCAAAGAAACATCACACAAAATGATTCAGCAACTGAATCTCATAGCATTTCAGTTTGAAATATTTTAGACAAAATTCATCACATAGTACTCCACTGGAAATGAAAAACTACAGCCTAAAAAGTTCATCATACTTCACCTTCAATAATAGCAAATCCGGTTCTGCTTTGCGAACTGGCAAATTTGTAGAAGAGCAAAAGCAGCAGCTCCTGAAATAACATGATGGCAGGTAAAACAGAACTTTAACAGTTTAACCTGAGAGCTTTTTTATACAACAAAAGCTCTTCTATGATGCATGGACAATCTTTCGGAAGAATTGGTATAAGACAGGAAAACACAGTAAAAATAAAAAAGAGATGTGTTTATGCTCGAATTAGTAACTTATTAACAAACATGTCCATTTCCCCTCAAAACACCAAACATGGACCATTAAGGTTTATGGTGTGGCATCACTAGTTATCTCAGGACAACGAAGACAACAGGCATAAGGTTAGAATAATGCGCAGAATTGATAGGCATGATTGGCATATAGAAATGTGAAAAATATATAGTGAAGCATCGATTGGCAATTAGAGATGTGGCACATATAGCAAGTAATTTATCTATACTCTTTTAAAAGAAGATAGTGGTGGTGGCAGTAAATCTGCCACCCTATCTACTCCATTGTAATTTTTGCAAATTAGCCTTGACCTTCTTAATATTAAAAATCAATCAAATCTAAATGGATAGCCACATACAAAGTCAAACTAAGGTGAATATTCCCTATACCAAAAGGATGGGTAACACATTTCATGGAAAATATATTTTTATTTATTTTATGCAATATCATACTCCCTCCATCTCTAAATATATGTCATTGGTTCATTCAAGAACTAACCAAAGTCAAACAAAAAAAAAATTTGAGGGAGTAATACTTTTTTTAGCCATAGCAAAGCTCAAGCATTCAACTAATAATTTGAAAGAAAAAGATGCAGCGTTGTTAATTATGATAGAGCTGATGTCTACATACAGGAATTGAAAAGGTAAAATAAGCACCCGATCAAGACTAGCATCAGCTATTGGAGAACCATCAAATTCTGTGAACACAACTTCAATTGGGCAACCCATTTTTTCTCTACCAAAGCCTTTGCTTTCTCAGCAGAAAATGCAGGTCCTCTGTCCGGCACAAAAGCAAATCGGAATACATGAATGCATTACATATATTTTCTCGGTTCTGATGAACTGTTCCAATTTTAGTTTACTCCTCTAGATATTTCTGTTGTCGGTCATCATTACGGTACCAATACTACCCCAGCATTCATTATTATCAATTTACAATAAGTTTATTGGAGAATTATATAAAATCAATAAGAGGAATGCAGAAAGTACTACAGCAGTGCGAGGTTAATAAAAGCAGAGTTAAAGAAACAAAAAAATAATTTGGTGGTATGTAAACACAAAAAAATACCTGCAATTTTGCAAGCTCGTCAACAAATTCCGTTGAAAGATCAGATCTTGTGGACACAAGGGCTGCGTTACTTGGTCTCTTAATCATCAAGCAGCTATCCTCATCCGAATTTTCTGTGACACAAGGGCTGCATCAGTCCATGCGTAACAAGGATCTTTTGGTTTTAGCAACCAAAACACTGTAATCCAATATAATTACCACTACTCCAAAAAAAATTATTCATATGCTGACAACACGATTTTGGACCCGGCTTCACATAGGAAGTTTAAAGAGATTGCATATAGCTTTTCTCTTTCATATTTAGGACATGCAGAATTACTGACCTGTTTTTCATCTGATCAGAATCCACCTGCATATGCCTATTTCGCATTATCAAATAGAACACTGATTCAAAGAGAAGAACAAAAGACCAGATATCTTTTGCCCAACTGAATCCTTCATCAGAAGGTAAAACCAAAAAGAACTTAGTAGGTTCCCTGGCCTGATAATTTTTTTTCAAATAAGCAGGATATCTGCGTATCATATCATTAAGCAAAAAATAAAGATGCAGGAGATATAGGATTTAGCTAAACCCTAGCACCCACCCACCAAGGTCTTACAAAACACAACCTCACACACACACCCAAACACCAAACACGCACTCCGACCTCCTATGGTACAGGAGTTATTGCTTTGGCAAATAGCTCTTGGAGCTTTCAAGCTCCCGCCAAGCACCAGAGTACGCTCTCATTAGCTATGGCTTGGATCACCACAGACACGCTAGGGTAACTCGATTGAAAACATAATCATTTCTATGTTTCCAAATCTCCCGGGCGACTAAGATGACTAGCTAGAAGATAGAAGGAACCTCTATATATATTGTATCTTTTTTTCTCTTTTTATTTGATTCATGAACTTCAAATTTAAACTCCATATTGAATAAATACATTTAGAATATAAAATGCTGAATTTGTACAAAAGCCAAACTGAGAGTAGTCGTCATTTTCCCTGTAAATACTATAGACTATATTTTATAGCTTATTTTTTCCGTATCTAATAATGATTAAGAATGTTTAAAAAATAATGTACATGAGGACTGCGCTCCTCCGTGACATAACAGAAAGAACAAAATTTGGGACCTTTCTGGCTTAGTGCCAAGTGTGTTGCAGATTCAGCTGCAGAAACCACATGGCTTACTGAATAAGTCAACCATTGCCTAGAAGAATGTAAGTCGTTACAGTGGCTACAAATGTTTCTAAAGCTAAGCCTCTCTGGGCATGTATGTAACTTCTCTAACCACCACAATTCTCAACAAGCTACAAAAAATCCTGTCCCAAACTGTTTCTACCAGTAATCACCGCAAGAGCATGTCCCATCTCTGAAATGATGGAACCGGTTGATGTCTCTGATGACAATTTCCCTCGAAACAATCTTTGAAATGAACTTAAAAGCCACATGGCAATCTCTGCATATGCGCAGATTTTTCTTGACCCTAATGGGTGCTCCAAGCGGGGTGCTAAGCAAGGCGAATGCGACAGCCAGCCTTTCACTATGGTGAGAAAGAAGCAACTCTTTCTCACTCCTATCTAAATCATGGAGATCAACATCTACATTTGGAATATAGCCAGCTTTGCTCATGAGATCTCCCAATTCATCTAGCTTTGCATATATCTCTCTCGTCATTGGGTGGCTCTTGTCACCAACAATGAAAGTATGCACCTTGTCCTTAACCTCAACCCAGCTCATGGCAGGCTCCTTCTTGATGTTACTGTCTTTCATTAGCTTTCGCACCTTAGCCACTTCATCCCACATGCCTGCAGATGCATAAGTGTTTGCAAGAAGAACATGCGTACCAGACTTCTCTGGCTCTAGGCTGAAGAGCTTTTCAGCTGCCAGCCTTCCCAGTTCTGGGTCTTTGTGTACTCTTGAGGCTCCTAGTAGTGCCCCCCAAACTGAGGCATTCGCTTGGAACGGCATGCTATTAACAAGCTCCATTGCATCATCTAGTTTACCAGCACGGCCAAGCAAATCAATCATACATGAGTAATGCTCCTCTGTCCTGTCAATGCCAAACATCTCCTTCATTGAATTGAAGTACCGCTTGGCCTCATCAACAAGCCCTGCATGGTTGCAAGCACAGAGAACACTAGTCATGGTGATGTGGTTTGGATCAATGCCCTCATCAACCATCCTGCGGAACAATTCCAATGCTTTCTTCCCATGCCCATGCTGTGCTAGCCCTCCAATCATTGCAGACCATGAGACAACTCCCCTCTCTGGCAGGCTAGAGAAGGCCAACTCTGCATCCTCTATGCTCCCACACTTAGCATATGTGTACACAAGAGCATTCCCTGCAAACACATCTGACATGAACTGTCGCTTGATCAGATGAGCATGCACTTGCTTCCCTTGCTCATAAGCTGATAAGCTAGCACAAGCATTCAGTAGGCTACTTAGCACAAAAGGATCTGGCTCAAGCCCCTTCCTTAGCATCTCCATGAACAGCTTTATTGCACCCTCACCATGGTCACACTGTGAGAGTGCTGTGATCATGGATGTAAAAGCTATAATGTCATCAGAAGAACATTGTTCAAATACCCTGTTTGCATCACTGAGGCCGTTACACTTCCAATATGAATCAATAAGCCCATTGACAACGTGCGTGTCAGATATGAATCCTATCTTCTCTGCAAGAGCATGAACCTGTCTTGTGGCACTGACTGCCTCCAAGCTCGCTGTGGACTTGAGAACAGCAGCCAATGTCGTCCTATTGACGCCGAGACCCTCCTTTCTCAACTCACAAAAGAGAGATAAAGCCTCACCATGTCGTCCTCCATGAGAACAACCTGATATCAGTGCATTCCACAGAATCAAATCCCTATGGGACATCCAATCAAACACCTTCCTCGCATCATCCAAAAAATGGTGCTTTGCATACATATCCACAAGACCAACACCTATATAATCATCTGAATCTGCATCGGCTTTGATCATGAACCCGTGGACTTGCCGACCCAAATCAAATGCATCAGCACCAGCACAAGCCTTCAGGATGCTAGACAACGTAAACACGTTGGGAACCAGACCTGAATACTTCATCTGCAGCAACAACTCTATTGCACGGTGATCATGTCCGTTAAGTACACACCCAGAAATTAAAGCATTCCAGGAGACCACGTCTGAATCAGGCATTTTCTCAAAAATCACAGAAGCAATATCAATATGCCCCACTTTCACATACATGTCAACCAATGCATTGGCGGTGAACACATCCTTGTCATATCCTGTCCGTACCACCATAGCATGCACTTGCCTTCCAGCCTCTAAATTCCTGGAACCCGTGCAAGCATTCACCACGCAAGAGAACCCAAACTCAGTAGGCTGAATCCCGCTCCACACCATCTCACCAAACACCTGGATGGCATCGCCACACTGGTCATTCTTGACGTACGCCGTCATCAGACCATTCCAGGAGACGGCGTTCCTCTCGCTGCCGGCCTCATCAAACACCCTCCTCGCATCATCCATGAAGCCAAATCCGCCGTACATGGCCACAAGCGCGTTGGCCACGAAGACGTCATTGTCGAACCCTGTTGCCACTACCATGGCGTGCACCTGCGCACCAAGCCGGGCGTCTGGCACGCACTTCAGCACAACAGGGAGCGCAAACTCATTGCAGCATATACCCCCCGCACGCATGGCATGGAAGGCCTGGATTGCGCTCCAGGGCAGACCATTGTTGGAGTAGGCGGTGACGAGGGATGACCAGGAGACGTGGCACGGTTCAGGGACTTCATCGAACACCCTGCGGGCGCAGCAGGGGCGGCGGCACTTGGAGTAGAAGGAGATGAGGTGGTTGCGGAACGAGGCCAGGAAGCCGGACTTGAGGAGGTGGGCGTGGAGGTGCGCCCCTGGGAGCAGGGCCTGCGCGGCGGCGTAGCAGGTGAGCTGCTGGCTGATGGTCCCCGCGCTTCTCATCGGGAAGGCGTTCTAGCACGAGCGGCCCCCCAGAGAATGCTCTTCGCCGTGTGGACCACCTCCTCCGTCGCCGTCTCCGCCGGTCCCGCCGGCGTCCCCTGCTTCCTCCGCGCCAGGCCGCCCTCAGCGCCGCCTCCGGATCTCCGTCGACCCCGCCAGGCTCCCCGCCTCCGGCCGCCGCGCGGATCTATAGACTCGGAGTCCCCCTCCGTTGGCTCCGCGCCGCCTGGGGGCACGGGTGGCCGGGGCCCTCTCCGTCGAGCCGTTGCCCCCGCCTGACCGCTTCCCAGGTCGCCGGCCAACCGCTCCACCTGGCCACCGTCGACCTCTGCTCCGCGGGCCCTCGCCACGGTACTCCACCGCCGGCCCGCCGCCTCTCCACTGGCCGGGCCCCCGCCACTGGTCGTAGAAACCCCGCCGTGCTCTGTTTGTCTCTGTTCCTAAGGGAAGGATTAAAGCGAACATATGGGCCGCCTCGAGATGGATTTGGGCCGTGTCGTGTCGTTTGGGACTTCTGGTCTGCTACTGCTATTTTTCTTTTCCCGATCAGAGATCGGTTTTTGCGTCGTGCACGCCATCGTTTTTCCGAGACTAGTACCATGGCAACCATGCCTATGCTTTCCAACGAGCCTATTTAATTGAGGATGGAATATATGACCCATACGATTTGGTATATATGGGAATTTGAATCATAAAGCACCGGAGTTTTTTCTTAACCAACTGCTCCGGTTTTTAATATATCATAAAGCATGACACAGAAGGAATATATCTTGTGAGAAGTAATTTAATGGAAATCAGTGATACAGACACCAGAAGTTTTATTGATTGTTTTTGTAATAATAGAAAATTTTCCTACCAGGAACCTTATGCCACTGTCCTCTGCAGTAAAGATTTGAAATATGAAGATATGGTACAACAAAATGTGAATTTAACTCAATCTATTTCCCTACAGCAAACCAAATACACATTAAAAGTGTTATTTTCGCATTTTAGACCAACAATGACATGCCATTTTGTTTCTTCAAACCACAATGATTACTTCCTTAGCGGTTAAAGAAATCATGCATACCTTACTGGGGTGATTAGAGAGCAGACATTGGTATGCATATAAGCAAGCGTATCTTTTGTGGTAATCAAGAAAAAGCTTCCACATCTGAAAGAATTCCATTACATATCTTGGTGGATTATCGTAGTTCACAGAATAAAGAATTTTGACACAGGAAATAGCAATCATGAGAGTGTCACATATCTAAATACAGAGAGCTATTGTTGTTTTATGTTTGGCATAATGTTTGATATGCATGTGGTCATTATTTCTATGCTTGATGGATAATAAACAGATATGATGCATTTACTTTTAGCTATAAACCTCAATTGTAACAAAAAAACAAAAGAAACATGTACTTATACATCCTTCCAGGGTAAATGGAGACGCCACATGATACTATCTTTAGGACAAGATGTTTTTAAGCTATTTTTCAAGAGAGGATAGTTGATAAGGCCAAAAGTCGGTGCTAAGGGAATAAGAAACAGAATGAATGGTGGCATGAAACATTTTTTTATGGATTATGTGAACAAATAAATGGCTAAGAAATTAAAAACAAGAAGAAATAAAGGTATGAATTATAGGCAATAAACCAAGACAAGATACTGCGTGTCTTGACTAACTGTTTATCATTGTGTTAGTTTATATAGACTGATTATTGTTACACTAATAATATATATAACTGCACCTTCACCAGAAACAAAGAAATTGTTTTTGCTATACAAATATATTAGGCTACAAAATGTACTAACAGCCACTTAGAAAACATTGTTGGCACTTGTGTTCTACATGACAAATTTTTTTTTTGTTGGAGATTACAGTTTTTCGTATTGTGTTAATATGCAAAGGAACATAAAAAAGAACATAGTTTGCACCTTTTTGACTCCAGGAACTTATGTATGAGGAAAATCAAGTAGGGTTCTCCATTAGGTTGTTCTTTCCTAGCAGCTGCAGTAGGAAACAACATTTTAGCTGATTTTAACACTCTTTCACACAGCAATAAAATGTAGCAGTATTCTACTGTAAAGTGCATTGGACACCACAAAATAGAAAGCTTATAATAGTATATAGGGTTTAGTCCCTTTTCTAATGTCATGCATAATTTGTGTTCTTTCTTTCACTGGGTTCAATCTTCCTCGTCATGCGCTCTATTGAACATGGAAAAAAAGTACAATCAGTTAACATATAGATTATCTACAAAGGAACTATGTAGAGAAGGAAAAAACATTGATAATCACCCTCAATTAAACAATTGACGTTGTACTAATATTGAATTGACACTGAAACTGAGTCCATGCAATTAAGTATATACATGAAACAATGCATTTGGTATCTAATCTGTATGTAATACCATTTAAGTTTCGCATTGAAATGTGCACCTTATGACGTGGGAAGATCTTCGTGCAGGTAATGCAGTTCCATGAGGGTATACTTTGTTGCTATTGTAAGTTCTTGTTTTGTATAGTAAGAATAAGTAACACAGAAAGGCGAAGTATATACGTAGTACAAAAATTGTGCAATTCAAATCTATCCATAAAATTGTAGTACTAAACAGGTATAGTTTGTGCGTACATTAAAGGTTTAGTAGATTCTGATCCAGATGCACTTTAAAAATTATCGTACGAGTTAGTAAAATTCAATGGGTTAGCAAATTCTGTGTGTATTAATAGTTAAGCAGATGCACAAATAAAAATCTATGCACAATGACCCAAAATCCCTTACCAAAATGGTCGTCTTGTCAAGTGCTTTGTAGGTCTAATTCAGGACAGATCAAAACCATCTGCATGGACCCATCCGGTGTTCATCACTCCAGCAACACATACAGATTTTTTCAGGAATGACACATACAAATGTAGGAAAGCACCTTGTATTACTACATGGAAAATAATAATACAGCACTTTTTAACTATATGTTACTCCTGCCATCCTTTATTGTAGGATTCCGGGGATGAATCTGGACATTAAAGGACAAAGAGAGTACAATACATCAAACATGAGATCTTCTATCTGACAGAAGCAAAGTTAACAGCCATCATTCTTTCCAACAAGCATTCATCCTTCGGAACCTCTCATGTAACTCTTGAATTTTTTTTAGAAACAAATATTTTTTAGTGGAACTTAATATTGCAGGAAGCAAAAAATAGTTATTGGTATGATTAATGATTGTACTAAAATGCCATTATTGACGTAATGACGTTTTCCCTGCATTTTACTTCCCTCCGCACTTCGCAAAGCTTCATCAAGCACCTGCCTGTCATCAGCAGTGATGACTTCCGCATATAACTGTCTCAACCACTCTGGATTCTGAACTAGTTAACACACCAGCATTACATTGAACGTTCCCAAGCATCAAGAGCAAATACTAGGCCAAAACAGGTAGTACAAGAATAATAAATAACAAAGGATTGGGTGAAAGAGGATGTGAGCTATGGGACAATAACATGGATAAGCCAATTGAAATTTTTACCAAGGCATAACAACTACTGCCAAATGGAAGAAGGAAACAGTGGGTAAGGTATATTGCGATCTCAGTCAATTAATAACAGTTTGGATGTTCAAAATAATACCTCCTATTGTCAGTATGTTTGAAGAAAGCATGGTCTTTTTATCACCACGTGAATTCCTATTAAATATTGATTAGATGAAAGTAGTATTAAAGCGTTTAGCAATGGAAAATTACTTAACAAAGACAAAATCATACACTAATATTATAATGCAATCTAAAGCTTATGGGTTCTGGTATTCATTCTCGGGGTATTCCATGCACCTGGAATATTTGAATAATATGAATTTAATCAAACCAACGTCTTTAGATTCTAGTGGTATCTTTAGTTGAATCCATCTCATTGGCACAAAACATGACACGGCTATTGACATAGAATAGGAGGGGTCCACACATGTGAAAGAAACTGTGTATACAACCCATTAAAAAAATTTGACAACTAGAAAATGCGAAGTTTACAGTGCACTAATGCTTAGTGATGAAAATACATCAATTGGAATACAATAGTTTCTATAATCTATAGCTAGATTTAACAGAAATACGAAGCATGAAAACTAACACGTAAATATTTATCTATCATTTACATTATATGAAAATATAGGCTATGTGCACATACTACATTACATTTTTTATAGTAAAAAAATGGTGACAGCTGATTGCTAGAAAACAGTGAAATAAATGTGCTTCACCAAACAAAGCATTTTTACCATCCTGCTTCAGTAAACATTTGCTCCATGCCGCTGGTACCACAACATGTCAAGTGGGTTTTTGCTGCCATGTAGGCTTGCCAGCGTGGCTAGGGGTGAGAAATGACCATTGTGCCCTTCGGCTTCTGACCTAATCTCACCGACGGGGTTAATGCGAGCAACCCAGCTCGATCCATTCCTTCGCTCCCCTCACCTCTCTGTCCACCTCGCGCCGCCACTTGCACTGTCCCATCACTGCTCGCTCTGCCACACCGACACTCCCACACTTGCTCCCCCATGCACGGCCACTTGCTCCACCACACCGCAATTTGCGCCGCCACCTTGCTGGCCCCTGCATGCGTCCATGGTTCCCGGCTGCAAACCCTAACCCTGCACCTCGGTTCCGCCACTCGGCGGCGGGTGATGCAGTGATGAAGCCAACCGATCGCCCTCCCTGGTGAGTTGATTTCCCCTTGTTGAACTCAGTTGTATTATGTGCTTCGTGAATGTGGAGTTGGATCTGTCATAACTCCAAAATCTTTCTATGTTTATGATTATGTCAGGATTGATCCTGGCAATACACTTAGAATTGTTGTTAAATGTGCTAAGAAAGTAGCAAATCTAGAGTATGGAATGCTACTTGTGGTAGAGCAAGAGCATGATTGGTGGGTTGATAGATGTAGTGGGTACTCTCTAGATAAGTTTCATGATGATATGTACAGCTGAAGGAGTACGCGTAGGCTACGATAGCAAAAATAAAAATTTCTACCACGCACACCAGGACATCATGCGAAAGAAGGGATCATGGATCGTTACCACTAGACGCGCAGTGCAGCGGAGGAAGAGTTGGAGAAGCCGATCCAACCACGCGCGCGTCGAGGTAGTAGTGGAAGTAGTCGATCTCCGGCCTATCAACGCCGCAACGAGCAGCGCCTCTACGGGTATCCACACGTCCGGGGCTGAAACACCGATCGCGAGTGTACTAGCACTCGTGAGCGGCTAGGGTTTGGCTCGGAAGGTAGCGGCTAGGGTTTTGCTCGAGGCTAACAGAAAACACTCATGAAACTCCTCAGCCCCTCGCCTCCCTATATATAGACCACCTTACTCGGGCCTCGTGGACCGAGGCCCAGTAAGAGTCTACTCGGATCTCTATCCGAATCGAGCCCATATTCGAATCACATTCGAATAAGTGTTCCAACCCATTAAGTGTGCGACCCTGTAGGTTCACGTATATTTTGTCACGACCCAGAAACGCCTTTTTGGTCACCCTGTTAATAGCGGCCTCTAGCAAGGCATATTAGCCCCAAGATATACGTAAAGATCATATCGGCTGAACCTGTAATGTCCTTATGTACAAATCCCTTTGCCTCACGATATCGATTGAGCTCAAGGCGAGACTTGTGTCATCCTCTTAATAGCTCAATCACTCTCTCGATCCTGTGATGGATTACAAACTTGTGATTGACACCTCAATCACCGTAGCATGGCCATGCACTTCCATAATCCATTACTTCAAGGGGCCCAGAGATATCTCTCCCATAAGGAGGGGCAAATTCTATCTCGATCATTCATATCCCACTACATGTTTCATAGCAAACCCGAAGACCACTTTTATGACTACCCAGTTACGGAGTAGTGTTTAGTAGTCCCAAAATAAGCTACTACGTATGTTGGAAACCATGATGATCTCAAGTCTAAGGACTCTACATAAACAGTACTTGAGACTAACTGATGACACATGAAATCTCTGCAGTATCTCATGGCGGGTCTATCCAACATATGTTCACTAACATATGTTCATATTATCAATTTGGTATCTCCATACCATGATCCATGAGACATGATCATCAATCAATACATATGCTGATATTACAATCATATTTGTTCCTCATATGATATATGATCAGGGATCATTTAGAAATAGCAATATTTGACATTAAGAGTCTCATGAATAAGTCACATACTCATTGATCAACAATGATAATGTCTATTTCAAGGAACAAATCAATACATTATAAACATAGCATGTGATATATATAACATCTCCATGTTGCCTCTAGGGCATATCACTAACAACAGCAAGGTAATTTGGGGCCTGAACCACATTTTTGTGTGGGGATTGGATAGTGACAGTGGCTGTGAATGGAAGTTAAAAAGCGATGAACACTTTGAACAAATGATGTAGTTTAGGTGGGATGAGGAGCTAGTACAATTTGGTGTTGAAGTGGTTGACAAAAAGGGTTATAGTTCTGTCCAGAGTGCTGCAGCAAGACCTGCACAAGGTGAGTCAAGTGTTCAAGGTGCATCTAGTGTGGTATTTGAACAGCCAATTCATGTGTGTCGCCCAGCAGAAGCAGAAGGGACAGGCGACACCTCTAGGCATGTAGAGAATCCAGAAGAGCCTCATAATCCTGTTAACTGGAGTTTGTTGACCATATTGCCTGAACCTAACCAAGATGGTGATGCTCACGTGCTGGTGGATGAGGATCAAGTATATGAGGCAATGTGATGAGGACATCACTAGCTCAGATATAATCATAGCTACCTTATGTACTCATTAACCAAAGGTGCATGCTTTCTACGTAAGATTTACGTGTTATATATTTGAACAGGTGTTACTGCACTATGAGTTTTGTATGTTCTCGTTAGCAGAGATATTTGCTTGGGTGAAGAGAAAGAGACCGAGTGCAAGGAACGCATGGATGATCAAAGAAGTTGATTGGGGACCAAACCAAGACCTTACCCAAATCTACTCCTACATCACCACGTCACTTTTGGTCGA
This sequence comes from Oryza meyeriana var. granulata, assembly GCA_003991445.1. NCBI lineage: Eukaryota > Viridiplantae > Streptophyta > Magnoliopsida > Poales > Poaceae > Oryza > Oryza meyeriana. The sequence continues at coordinate 431,073 of RYFJ01001354.1, read as the reverse complement.
TAAAAGGCAAGAGATAAAGTTCTGCACGTTTTGGATTCGGATTCGGGCCTCCTGACAGCATCAACTTCAAACGGACCTAGCCGCTGATCCAGAAGAACTCTCGGGGCCCATGAGTACTTGTTGGAAAGCTTATGGAGTCTACTTTTAGATGGTTTTGGTCCCACATCAAAATTCCTCCTAAGTTGTACGAAATCATCGAAACAAGACACGTACCTCTTCTAGTCCGATTCTGTTTGGGCCTTGGGCTTGTAATTGTGTTGTGGGCTAAGCCCAAGGGATGTGCGCTCTAGGGTTAACCCTAGGACATCCCAACTCATATATATACAGTAGCCGTTATCGTTTAGAGTCGAGTTTTGCTTAGATTATTCTGCCATTGCAGTTTCGCCGTCTAGATCGATTTGTAGAACCCCAACTTTGTGTGCTAAACATTCATCTGCAATTTAGGTTGTGTTTTCTTTGTTCTTGCAAATTTCTTCGATTGTTTACAGGAGCAAAACCTTCGTGGTTAGGTCAACTGCATGAGAGCGTAGCCGATAACGACAAGATGTGTGGGTGTAGCGAGTGCGAGGTGGCGATCTACTGATCGGAAGCCTCAAAATGTGAACGTCCACACGTCGCCAAATCGAACCTATCGGAAGATCGGGCACCCAGTCGCATCAAGTGGTATCAGAGCATCAGGTTGCCCGATAGATATCATCTGTGTTTACTTCTGTTAAGTTTTGTTTTCCCTTACCTAGAGTCCAGAAGTTCCTGCACACTTTTCAGAGCGCCTCTGCATGTTTTTCTAGGGTCACTCCGTGCATTATATTGAGCTGCCAATTTTTGTGGTTGCTTCTTGTGTACTAGGTGTACTCCTAGAAGAAAAAAAGAAAAAGAAAAGGATAGAGAGCTGTTTTTCAGTGAGTAGTCTTGCTGAGCTGATCTTTCAAGAGTTTCGAGAGACTTGGTGAGAGAGAGTTGTGCTAAGTCCTTTGTTTCTTACTCTCGCTTATTAGGCTGGTTCTAGGAACGTGTCTCGGCCAGCGATTGCTACAATTATTTGGAACACTTATTTAGCTTTGCTATTCTGTTATTGAGTTTTGCTAACCCTTGCTATAATACACTGCCTTCCGAGATTCACACACTTCTGGTCAGTACAGGTTGATCCTCGCAATCGCACCCCTGCCGTCGTCAAACTACCCACCTCTCCAAGTCGTACCACCTGCTTCAATTGGTAAGATTTTTATAAGAGCAAGGTAAGACACTTGAGAGTGTGTTCTAGTGCCTAGTAGTTGATAGGGATCATACTTTTGTGCTGTTTGTTTTCTATTTTCTACTAACCATGGCAGGTGAGTTGAATGATTTCACTGATTGTGCTTCAAAAGAGGAGATCACTAAGCCCGATCAGAAGATTGAGGAAAATGTAGCTGCGGTGAATGCTATGCGGGAAGACCTTCAGGCTATAGTGGGGAGCATTACCACCCTCACTAATAGCATCGAGCAGCTGGTAGCAAACCGTCACCCAACACCACCACTTGTTGATGATGACGGAGGTAATGAAGAGGAGGAAGCTGACAATAGTGATGCACGCGCTGAACTTCGTGATGAGCGCCTACGACAACGGCTGCGATTCAACCGGCAAGGTATGGGAGGTAACCGCTACCAAGGACGAGGTAATGATGATCCTTTTGCTAAAGTTAAATTTACCTTGCCTTCCTTTTCTAGAAAATATGACCCTGAGGCTTATTTAAATTGGGAGATGACAGTAGAGCAGAAATTTAATTCCTATCTAGTTCCTGAAATTCATAGGGTTAGGCAAGCTACAAGTGAGTCCAAGGATTTTGCTAAAATCTGGTGACAAGAATTAGGTAATCTCAACTTACAACCTGATACATGGGATAGGTTAAAACAAGCCATGTGAAATAGATTTGTTCCTCTTTCCTATCAACGTGACTTGCATAAGAAACTGCAATGTTTAGAACAAGGTACTATATCTGTTTCGGAGTATTATGCTGAGCTTCAGAAGAGCATGATTCATTGTGGGGTATTGGAGGATATAGAGGATAAAATCTGTCGTTTTTATGGGGTTTGAGGCGTGAAATTCAGGATATTGTTGATTATAAGGAATATAGTACTGTCAATCATTTGTTCCAGCTTGCTATGCTTGCAGAGAAGGAATTGTAGGGACGTCAATAGAGGAACCGGAGCAACTTTGGCGTTTCCTTCACGCCACGAACATCGATAACCGCAGGATCGACTAAGTCGCTCCCTTCTTCGTGTAATCGTACCGTGCCACCACCAGCGAGCACGCGTTCTTCCCCTGCCGCTGCTGCTGCAGCAACACCGTCACCACCGCCGGCCTCAGGTAAAACTTCTATGCAGGTACCCGCCAAGAGTTCTTCATCTGTCGCCTCCACGGGCCGTACTTCTGAACTTCGGTGCCACCACTGCCATGGGATTGGATAGTTGCATAGGAATTGTCCCAGCCAACAAGCATACATTGCCACAGAAGATGGAGGTTACCTTAGCACTTCAGATGTGGAAGAAGACAATGATGATGTTACTGCTTTGGACAACACCCATGATGACGACAGTGAGGGTCAGGCTTTAGGTGGTGATGACACGGTAAACTATAGGAGCATTATTGTTCAGCGGGTTCTGAGCATGCAGATGGAGCAAGCAGAGAAGCAACAGCGCCATAATTTGTTTCAGATTGTCTTCGTCATCAACAACCGATGTGCACGTGTCCTCGTTGATGGAGGAAGCTGCAACAATTTGGTGAGTTCTGATTTGGTCAAGAAGCTTGGCTTGACCGCATGACCACATCCACATCCATACCATCTTCAGTGGTTAAATGATTCTAGTAAGACCAACGTAACTCAAACAGTTAGAGTGCATTTTTCCATTGGTACATATGCTGATTTCGTTGATTGTGGTGTGGTACCTATGCAAGCTTGCTCTCTTCCTGTTCTGAATTATTCCACGTGTGATAAAGAAGAGTTGTGCAATGCTTCACTTATATCCATGCCACAACTAGTGAATGAACATGTTAGTAATGTTGTTGAACCACCATGTGCTGATTTTAGACATATTGTTCACATTGCTAGCGAGAATGAAGAGCTTAGATTACTATCTTCTTTAAATACTTGGGGCTATATTCAATTTGATGATCTTTGTCCACTTAATTGTTTAGAGAAGAAATTATTTGCTAGATCTGATTTGCCATGTCTTTCTCATGTGATTTTTCATGTTATTGGTAATTATGATAATAAAGGAGAATATAATGTGCATAAAGTATATATTTATTTGAATTTTAATATACCTCCTTTTCATAATGGCATGTCTTGTCTAAAGGACCGCATGAGTATAAATAATTCTCTATCTAGTTACTCTAGTTGTTTAAATGAGTTGCAGGTTGGTTTGCAAGAAGGGGAGTGTTGTGAGCTGCACGACACTACAAAGTGTTCTCCGTGTTTAAAAATTTCAGAATCTAACCATATGCACAATACTACCTCACCCTATGTTGTGAAAGATAAAGATATGTTTATCAGGTTTAATGACAAGGTGAAACCGCGGACGGTTTCCAATCAAGAAGGGGAGGATGATGAAGACATCACTAGCTCGGATATGACCATAGCTATCTTATGTACTCATCAATCAAAGGTGCATGATTTCTATGTAAGATTTACGTGTTATATATTTAAACAGCCGTTACTGCACCATGAGTTTTGTGTGTTCTCATTTGCAGAGATATTTGCTTGGGTGAAGAGAAAGAGACCAAGTGCAAGGAACGCATGGATGATCAAAGAAGTTGATTGGGGACCAAACCAAGACCTTACCCAAGTCTACTCCTATATCACCACGTCACTTTTGGTCCATAGAAGGCAAGAGATGAAGTTCTGTACGTTTTGGATTCGGATTCAGGCCTCCTGACAGCATCAACTTCAAACGGACCTAGCTGCTGATCTAGAAGAATTCTCGGGGCCATGAGTACTTGTTGGAAAGCTTATGGAGTCTACTTTCAGATGGTTTTAGTCCCACGTCAAAATTCCTCCTGAGCTGTCCGAATTCATTGAAACAAGACACATACCTCTTCCAGTCCGATTCTGTTTGGGCCTTGGGTCTTGTAATTGTGTCGTGGGCTAAGCCCAAAGGGTGTGCGCTCTAGGGTTAACTCTAGGACGTCCCAACTCATATATATATACAGTAGCCGTCATCGTTTAGAGTCGGGTTTTGCTTAGATTATTCTTTCATTGCAGTTTCACCGTCTAGATCGGTTTGTAAAACCCCAACTTCGTGTGCTTAACATTCATCTGCAATTTAGGTTGTGTTTTCTTTGTTCTTGCAAATTAGGTCGACTGCGTGAGAGCGTGGACGATAACGACAAGACGTATGGGTGTAGCGAGTGCGAGGTGGCGATCTATTGATCGGAAGCCTCAAAACGTGAACGTCCACACGTCGTCAAATCGAACCTATCGGAAGATCGGGCACCCAGTTGCATCACAATGGGGTTCAAAGCAACAGATCAGAGAGCAGTTGATGCAGCAAGAGAAGAAATTACAATTCCAATGATTCCAAGTGCCATTAAACAAGATATGAGAGGTGCAGCTATTCCAGTGGATGATGGAGAACCTTCTAAGCCCTTCTGAGCCAATATTGGATTGGGACAAGTACAAGCCAGACATGTCAGTCGGGACCTATTATCCTTCCATGGTTGATTTTAGAATGGCAGTGAAGCAATATGCTATTGTTGGGGAGTTTGAGCTATTACTGAAAAATCTGATAAGAGCATGTTTAGGGGATGTTGCAAAGCAAAAGGTTGTAAATGGAAAATTAGAGCTAAAACCTAGGCAAATAAAACTATCAGGGTATTATACTGACTAGTTATAATAACTTTGCTTGTTGTTTATACTAGCTTTTACACACTGTTTAATATATTGTCTGTTTGGCCTTTACAGGTTCAAATAAAGACAGAACACCACAAGTGTGCATCAAGAAGCAGAGTCCAAGGGACAATGGCATCTCAAGCTTGGGTTGCTGAAAGGGCAATTCCATTTTTGAAGAAGACTGGGATGGGTGCAAGAGAGCTGCAAAAGGAGATGTAGGACAAGTACAAGATTACCGTACCATATCAGACAGTGTGTATAGTAGACAGAGAGCTGTAGATAAACTGTTTGGTAAGTGGGATGATTTATTTGATTAGTTGTATAGGTTTAAGGCAGAGGTACAAATGAGATCACTAGGATTTGTAGTTGAGATAGACACAGCTAGAGTTGGAGATTAGATTCATTTTAGCAGATTCTTTTGTGCATTTGGAGCTTCCATAGATGGTTTTTTAGAGGGTTGTAGGCCATACATTGCTATAGATTCCACTGCCCTCAATGGGTAGTGGAATGGATATATGCCTGCAACCACTGCACTAGATAGGCATAATTGGATGTTCTCTTTGGCATTTGGCCTGTTTGATTTAGAGACAAAGGAAAACTAGATCTAGTTCATGAAGCAACATGGTAATGCAATAGGTCTAGTGGATAAATTGGCTGTTTGCACTCATCCTTGCAAAGGGTTAGAAGTGAAAGAGCATCTAGCCCCCTAAATGGGTTTTGGTAGATTAATGACAAAACGGTTAAGGGACTAATGAGTTTATCGAGAAATGTACAAAGATTAGTCCTAGGTTGCTTGGTGTGGTGCATGGAGACCTCGACAAAACATAATGCAAAGCGGCGAAGCGACTCGGAGCTTATTTTAATTTCTTTTGGGTCGTAGGAAAGCCGTACTATCAAGAGGGGTTGTAAACAATGTTCCAATGCCACTCAAGTACTTAAGATCCAACTAGCTGAGAGTATATCACTTTGGAACAACTTACACTTGGGTTGGGTGAGTTTTGGTGTCAGGGTCGGAGGTTCCTACCCCTGGGGTCAGAGGCTCCGACCAGCTTTTTCAGCCAACGGCTAAGTGCTAGCTGGAGGTTCCTACCCCTGGTGTCGGAACCTCCTGGCCAAAAACTGTGAGTAACGGTTAAATGACGTATGCCAGTGCTTATAAAGCCCAAACCTTGTTTCTAGCGTTTGGTTGGCCATTCCACTTCCATTTCTATGTCTCCTAGCTTCTCCTCAGGTTCTTTGAGCTCTCCCAACTAGTTCTAGTGATTCCTTTGCGATTCTTGTGATGATCTAGTGGGGTTTTGGGTGAAATTTCTTAAGAGAGGGCTAGGAAGATCTTGTGCACTTGAGAATGGACGCGGATCACCTGTTTGGAGCCTGTTACTCTTGGAGGGTGACCTCCTAGACGGTTAGGCGTTGCCCGCGAGCTTCCTTAAGTTGTGGATTGTCCCTAGAAAGTTTGTGAAGATGAATTTTACCTCCGCAAAGAAAAGAGGTAAATTCGAGTGGATACCAAGTTGATCTTCGTGGTCGCTTGGTGAGGCAAGGGGTCAATCGAGACCTGGCTCTCCGAAGCTACTCAACGGAGACGTAGGATCTTTGTGATCCGAACTTTGGAAAAAAATCATTGTGTCTCCCTTTTGCTTGTCCATTTGTTGTGTTATTTCATCTATGTACCTGCCTGCATCTTTTCTCTGTATACTTGTTTGCACTAGGGTTGCTTTCTGTCAATTTATCCCTTTTTGAAGTGACTTGTTAGAGTCAACTTCACGGTCGGAACCTCCGGTGTTCTAGGTCGGAGCTTCCGACCAGCCCGAGAGAGCCGGTTGGAGCTTCCTACCCTTGGGGTTGGAGGTTTCTATCGGAATTTTACCGCTGCTTTTCGAGAATTTTCAGGAACGCCTATTCACATCCCCTCTAGGCGACATCGACGGGCTTTCAAGAAGCAGTTGTTAAGAAGGTATTTTCAAGGGCAGAACAAAGAGAGTGTTTCAGGCATCTGATGAAAAACATGAAGAAAAAGTTCCATGGAACTATCTATGGAATGCTAATGTGGCCTGCAGCTAGGGATGCACACCTGAGAAGCACAAGCTGTTTGTGGATCAAGTGTTTGAAGCTAGCCCAGATGTGAAGTCATGGCTTGAAGAACATCACAACTTGCTTTGGGCCAGAAGTAAGTTCGCATGTGAGATCAAGCGTGACTATATCAACAACAATTTGGTAGAGTCTTGGAACAATTGGATCAAGAATTTAAAAGACTTGCTAGTTGATGCATTGGCAGATGTTATTAGGAAGAAAACCCTAATCATGTTTGCCCAAAGAAGAAGGATCTCTAGAGCTCTTAATGGAGATATTCTTCCTGCTGTTGTGCATTAGCTCAATGCAGCCTCAAAGAGGTTAGTCCATCTAACGGTCACTAAAGGAGATGTTGACTAAGCTAAGGTTACTGAGATTTACAAACATGAGGAGTAATAAGGCATGTGGTGTACCTTGACAAGTGTTTATGTAGCTGCAGGGAGTGGCAGCTTACAGGAAAACCTTGCCCACATGCATTGACAGTAATTACAACTGTCAAGCAACCACATATGGAAAGGTATGTTGACAAGACCTTTTCTGTACAGAGTTTTATGCAGCATGTGCAGGAGTCATACCCAACATCATAGACAAGAATCAGTGGCCACAGGTTGATAAAGGCTTCAAATTCCTTCCACCAGTGGCCAAGAAGAGAGGAGTTGGTAGGCAGAGAAATAATAGGATCCTTTCTACGCTTGAGAAGAGCAAAGGGAAGGCTACAAGGCAAGTTAAATGTCCAAACTTTGAGGAGTTTGGACACAGGAAAGGAAGTGCTAAATGTGCCTTGACTGGCAATAAAAAGAGGTTGTTTCACGTGTTCATTTTATTTCAATTGTTCCATTGCTTGCTTTCAATATATATACTTACTAATGTGTTGTAGGAAAAGAAGCAAGAAGATAAAGACAAAGGTAGGAAGAGAAAAAATGCAAATGATGCATATGGCCAACCAACTACACCAATAACAAGAGCAGCAGCAGCAGCCATACAAGCAGCAGCTAGAGAAGCAACTCCAGAAGCAATAGCTCCAGCAAAACAACCAAGTGGTGCTGGACCAGTCATTAGGAGGTAAGGCCTACTGTTTTTTATGTTTTTTTTTCAAAAAACAACTATGCCTCTTGTAATGCTAACTTCACTTCTGCTTTACAAGTACCAAGAGGTTGGCAATAGAGGTAGCCCAAACCTCCAGTGCAGTGGCACCCGCAGCACAAGTGCAGCCTCAACTGCCAGCTGAAGCACCTAGGAAACTTACTCCCAGGAAGAAGCTAGCCAGTAAGAAAAATGCATCACCAACCAGCTAAGCTTTTGAATTAAATGTGTCTCTAGTGCAGTGCAGTGCATTTCTTTTGCTATGTGGCCTTGTTTTGATTTTGGTGAACTAAAATGGTTCCTTGATGACAAATTTTGGTTTATGGCCACATGAACTTGTTATGTATGGCCCTGTGCATGGCCTGATTATGAACTTGTTATTATGGCCTTGTGTATGGCCTAAAGACCTTGCATGCGAACTTGTTAATTATTGCCTGCTATGGCCTAATGACCCTCTTGAATTATTATGTATGGATGATGAACCTTATAAGGCCTATTACCTCTATGTGATGATCCTGATGGACCTGTTATCAACATGTGAGTATACTCCTTTTGTGTTGTTTTGGCCAAGTTCAGAGTCCATTTTTAGTTCTTTTTTGGACATGATGAACCTGCTGTGGCTAGCCCGTGTGCACTATTTTTTTACTCTCCAATTGTGTCCAGATGGATATCATTTTAGTTTGTTTTGTCAAGTATCAATGAAAAGGGGCACATGGTCATTTTGCAACCCCTAGCCACGCTGGCAAGCATACATGGCAACAAAAAGTGGCGAAAGTGGTAAATTGTGAAGAAATCGTCTCTTTCCAGTGGCATTTTTGTAGGAACGGTGGTAAGAGTGGCATTTGAAGGGTGGCTAGTCTTAAAAGTGGCAAATAGTTAAATTTTCCCATAATCAAACGCCAAGTAGGCTGGCACGAAATCCAAATACAACATGAGGATTAAATAGACTGATCGGAGCAAATTGGACAGGGCAAGATGGAGCAGCCTTGCATATGCTGCAGTAGGTGATCGGTGGCGACGAAGGCCCTCCCTCGACGAGCAACGTGGTGGTGCCCCAACTCTGGCAAGCAGGCAATGTCTATCTGAACCAATATTTGGGCTAGGGTTTTGGGCTTGAGCACGAAATTGGATTTGCGTAAGATGTTACCGTTGTGTTGAGCGTTCACAAATCATATGTAACACCCAGAAATTCACCACCAGAATTCTGAACATTTCTATGTATTAAATCCCTGTCTAGGAAAAGTCAGGGTACACAATACCAAGTTGTCATACAGAGTGCGTCTTACAAACAGAATAGCAATTGTCTTACATAAATACAACGGTAAAAGATAGAGAAAGCCTATAAACAGCTAGCCACGTGGAGGCTTCCAATCCATTGGCATCTTGACAATGGATCCAGCCTAGTCCTCCTGACGATCCTCATCGAACAGGTACTCCACCACTGAGAGGGGGAAAGGGAGCAAGACTGAGCACCACCCACAATACTCAACAAGTCAAACCCGCAATAATGCTCAATGCACGGGAGACAAAGATAGGCTTAGGGTTCATTTGCGTAAAAGCAGTTGCAAACAAGAGTAGTTCGCAAATGGTAAAAAGGTTGATTAATTGAACAGCATTAATCCTCCACCAATCAATGCTACGCCCAACCATCTACCCTATCTCTACAGGAAATTTTAGTCAATTTATTAAGGTGAGACTAATCACGGTGAGTCTTGACCAAATGCCCATAACCGTGGGCGCGGCTATTCGAATAGATTTTAACTCCGACCAGAGGTGTACAACTGTACCCACAAGATACAGCCCACACACGTTCTCGTGTGCCGGTGTGTCACCATGATACCCCGCGAGAGGTTGTGATAGGACCGTTCACGTAGCTCCTCCCTAACCATCCACATCACGCTGATGTTGCACCTGTCGACAGGGCATACCGTATCAGCCAGGCTACCCCCTGCGCCACAATAGATCCAGAAGCCGATCAACTAGACTCCAAGCCGACCCAACTCTATCACGCCCATTCTCACCAACAGTGCCTAGTAGAGGAAGAAGATATGCTACAAGCCCAGCCGTTGCCTACGCTGGCTTGTGGTATGTATGAATAATTGCCCAAGGGGTTCCTGCAAACCAGTCCTTAATTGCTGTGGGTGCGACTAGCAAAACCATGCACCCACAGCCCACCATTAAGGTCAAATTATAAAGTGTTTAAGTAACCATGTCCAAGGTTCCACTTTCCGACATAAAGTCGAACTATAACTATGATATTGCATATCTACTCCCGAAGTGAGCTAATTGATTTTAAGCATGGCTAAGCATCCTATCATCATTGTATAATCAAATTATTACCCAAGCTACAAAAGCATAAAGGGGTGATCAAGTCATGGCCATCATATAGCATCCATATAGGTCAAACCTCCAACATGAAATAATGAAAACATGCGCATTTATTGATTTAAAACAAATATTTTGGAATAACTAGGTGCGATATGATCGAGGGAACAATGTAACTTGCCTTGCTCCAGCTCTGCGAACTCTACAACAACTTCGTAATACACAGGAGGGTTGAATGCGTCGGATTCTATAGCAATCAAAGCATAAACAATTAAAAAAGTACATGTGGGCACTGAATTAGGAACTAAAAGTATTTTTAATGGATTCTTGGCATTTTTCTGGATTTAATGAAATTTGAATGGAATTAATCGGAGCTTGTATGAATTAGTTATGAATTTTTAAAGTTTCACTATGTTTTTACTATACAAAAGTAATTCCTTAATGATTTATTGCACAATTAATAGGATTAATGGCGTCAGCGGACCACGGGGCCGGCGCTGACAGGCAGGGCCCATGGGTCAGCGACCCAGGGGGTCGGTGGCGCACGGTGGACCGCGTCCACTGTGGCCCGGCGCGACCACCACACGTGGCTGCCAACGCGGCAGCCATGTCGGACCGAGGGGCCGACGCGGCGCCGACGTGGCGAAAGGGCGAGTGCTCGCAGGGCGCCATGCGGCAGGTCCTAATCTAACCGGGGTAGATCGGATGGCGTAGGACGAAAGGGGATCGCCCCCAGCGGCGCAGCCGTGCCGCGGCGGGACGAGCAGCCCGATGGTCGCCGCCGGCGACCATCTGGTCCCTGGAGAGCGGCGGAGGAGAAGGGGAAGCGAATGGGGTGCTCACCGACGGGTTGTGATTGTCAGAATGCGGTGAACGGCGACGAGTGAAGGGAGTGGGCGGCGGCGGAGTTTCGGGACGTCGACGCCGATGGGGTTCCGGTGGCACGGAGGGGTGACGGAGGTGCGGACATCGTCGGGGAGAGCCTGGGGAAGGTTTAGAGTGAGTTAGGGAGAGGAATTGCCGGGTGGGGTGGCGACATTTCGTGGCCGAAACCTGGCGGAGGAACTCACCAAGGAGGACGACGAGGGAAATGGGTGTCCGGCGACGATAAGGCTCGCGGCGATAGCGGATGGGGTCCCCTGGCGTGCGGCGGAGCTGGTGGCGGCGAGAGAAGGGCTCGGGAGCAGCTACAGCGCCGGCGGCGAGCGACCAGAATTGGTGGGGCGCGGTGGTGGCTCGGAAGCTCAGTGCGATGGGGGTTAGAGAGCACTAGGGGCTATGGCGTTTGGGGGAAAAGAAGCAAAGGGGAACGGTGAGGGTTTAAGTAGGAACGGGCGGGCGAGATCGTGGCCGAGGTAGCCAGATTTTACGAGTTGAGGGGAACGGCGGTGTGGGCGGGATGTGCGAAATTCGCACGGGGGAGTGCGCGAGAGGGGCGGAGAACTTGGGGGAACAGCTTAGGGACACAGTCTGTGCGGTTTGAAACGAGGGTAAGGGCGCGAAGGGACGGGGCAAGGCGGAGATCGGATGGCGGTGGGGATTTTTCCCCTTCGCCCGAATCGGCCAGAGGAGGAAGGCGAGTATGACATGTGGGCCCTGGCCCCACACGTCAGCGGGAGGAGAGCGGGGGAGTGGGGCGGCTCGCTAGCACGCAGGCCCTAGCCAGCAGCGGTTGCAGGAGAGGAGGAGTGGGCGTGCGAGCCGTGCAAGCAGGTTGCACAGGGATCGGCTGCGGCCCAGCAGGAGAAAAAAGAAAAAAGAGAAAAAGGGAAAAGAAAAAGAAAAATGATTTTCTAGAGGTATTTAATTCCGATAATTTGTTTTGATTTATCAAAATTATTTCCCGTGCTCTAAAAATTCCAATAAAAATCCTATTAGTGTATTTTTGGCAAGGGCAACACAAGAAAAATACTCCAGCCATGAAGATTATTATTTTGTGTTATCACCATTAATTAATTTCCTTTGCCCTCTTTAAATAATTTTCTTTGGGTAATTTCTCAAGTATATTTTTGTGTAGCTCTATTAAGAGGAAAAACTCAGGGTGTGACAAACCTACCCCCCTTAAATGGAATCTTGTCCTTGAGATTCGGAGGTTGTCGATGCTTTGCACCGGCAATAATACTATGGGGGTACTCGGCGACCTGGAATTCGGTGGATTGCAGAGGAACACGAGGGAATTATACTGGTTTAGGCCCTCAATGTGAGGTAATACCCTACGTCCAGTTGAGGTGTTATTCCTCTGAGGTGGATTTGTGATCAATGATCTGGGTGTGCCCTCATGGGGCGCCCTGCCTCCCTTTATATACTAGGGGACAGGGGTACATGGTTAAGGATCCCAGTCGGATACGACCAAGGATTTCCTTATTAGAGATAGAATCCTATCCGACTAAGGCTATGTTTCCTTATTGTAGCAAGGCACAGCCTGCCGGGTGCTATCTTATCTCTAATTACATGATCCGGCCCCATCCTCTATCCGAGTGGCCCATGTGCTTGTAGTGAGGGTACCCGGGGCCCATGGCTTTCCCACAGTAGCCCCTGAGACCTTCATAGTTGAGTCACAGCTGATGCCGAGTGCTCTTCCTCCACGGTGAAGGTTACCCGAGTGGCGATGCTCCCGAGTACTCTTTGTCCGAGTAAGTCTTCCCGAGTCCCTGCTTCATGTCAGCTGGCAAACGAGGCTATGAAGGGCTTTCCATGTAAATGTATGAATAGTGGTGCGCCGAATAGGCGCACCTATTAGGTTGTAGCCCCCGACTTTTGTGCTTAATTGTGAAAGACAATTAAAACATAAAGTTCAAAGATCTTTAAACCTGGAAGTCTTTTCCCCGAGTAGATTACTACTGGTATATATCTCTTCGGTATCATGTCAACCGGAAATATAATTTTATAGTCTTTTGCCGAGTAGGAGACTACTCGTATATAGGACTCTCTTCGACTTTATGTCAGTCGGAATATGAGTTTATAGTCTTTTCCGAGTGGCGTCCCACTCAAAAGCTAGACTCTTCCGCATCATGTCAGCGGGAATAGATATTTATAGTCTCTCCCGAGTAGTTGCACTACTCGAAAGTTAGACTCTTCAGCGTCAATGTCGGCTGGAATATGTTGCTCATGCAAAACCGGATGGCCATGCATGTAGGCCGAGTACACTTTAATGAAAATGAAATCCATTACGTGGTCAGGTTGTTCCCGAGAAAGATACCTGCATCCCCAATTTTAATGAAGACCAGCTTGTGATCCTTGTAAGGATATATCCTCGAGACCTGGTGGATAAAACAGATACCCAAACATATATGTTTAGCAGTGAGGCTTTCATGAAGCATATCTGTTTACCTCATCGATTCCTGTGGGTAGCACCAGCGCTATAATTTCAACTCAGCCTGCGGGCGGCCACATGGAGCATGCTACTGTAGGAACTCATGTCTTGTCGGCCCAATAACCAACTGTGCAAGGCCTGGGCCCATCTAGTCGGTTCAGGCTATAAAAGGATGGGAGAGAGAGAAAAGATTCCATCGTCTTCCCCAAAGCAACCAATTCTCTTCATCTTCCACCTTCGCGCCTAGCTTTTTCGCCTCCCGCCCGGCTAGGGTTAGCAGCAGCCGTTCCCCACCGGACTCGGGCGATTTCAATCCTCTTCGTTTATTCCAAGCCCCCGATTTTGCTTTCCCCAAATCTCAACACCTCCAGTCATGCCGAAGGCGACGAATCCTGCGGGTGCGCCAGGGAGTTCTTGGCCGATCTCGGATTGCGGCTCGGTGAAGCTGAGACGGTTGGAGAGCGAGCTTGAAGTTGCCCAGCCAAGAAGTGATCCGTTGGCGGTCGGCGAGGGATGAGTCGAGCCCCAACCCCCGGCCTGGTGACGGTAGTTTCGCCTCTTTCTTTGATCGGGGCTTGTGTCTTTCCGTCGTCTGATTTCTTCCGCCGCATCCCTTGATTTCTACGGGCTGGAGTTGGTGCGATTTAAATCCCAACTCGATCCTTCAGATCTCATATTCGTTACTTCTTTGCGAGTGCTTTCTGGGTGTCGAGCCCCATTTCATTCCTCTTCCGACACTTGTTCCATGTCAAGCCCAGCCTTCCAAGAGTAATATCAGTGTGATTTGGGGGGCTGGTCTTCAACTAAGGAGTGATGGGAAGAAAACATATATCGATTTGCCCTTGAAATCTTTTCTCTGAAGGGCTGGCAGCAAGGAGTGGTTTTACTGTGCCGATCTAGCTCCTTCTTGCGCCCGTTTACTGGTAATGCCCGCCGGCGGTGTTGCCAAGCTGGTCTTCGGAGCCAACCTTTGAAGAACTGGGCCAGGCACACATATTGCTGACGAAGATAGATGACCTCAAGAGGGCCGGCTTGACAGGGCCCTGGGTGGCTCGTCGTTTCTTGACAAGGCGCGTCCAGCCGCTGAAGCTGAGAAGCGCTTTCGGCTGGGCCTTCAGAGGTAAACACGATCCCGACCGGGTGAGCAGCGAGACAGCGGACAAGGGGGCAGTAACCGATACCTTGTTTGGCTACTTCTCTGAAGGGGTCGTTGCCACCGAAGATGATAACCGCCAAGTTGCTGCCTATAGCTTCATCCGGCCACGGACCAAGGTAACCTTCTACTTTTTTCTGTAGTGAACGCCTGTGGAACGATGATTGTTCAACCTTGCGTGATGGTATCTTGTCGACTTGCTTGTAGTGGCACGAGGAATTTGATGAAGATTCTCGTCCATTGTCTGCGGTCGCGTCGAGGAAGAGGCCAAGGAGTCCCTCTGATGCCCAACCCGACTCCAAGAGAGCGGGGAAGAAGCCAATTTTATATCGGGGCGAGGGGGCCATGACAGCGCGTGCCATGAGCGGTAGCTTGAAGATAAAGGACACCGCTGCCACAACGCCCACGCGGTCGAGTCCCAGGCTGAGAGCAGCAGGCTTGGGCTCGACGTTGTCGTACTCAGCAACAGCGCCGCCAAGGGGCCGACCAGGGCAGAGGCCGATTGGGGCGAAGGAACCCGAACCAACCATACCAGAGTCGAGGCCGACTCAGGCCGATATGCCTCTACCGTCGACGACACCGACCGGGGCGAATGCCGATGCTAGCGCTTCACCGGGGAGCGGGCATGCTAGCAGGAAGCTGAAGTTTTCCAAGAGGTGCGCTACTCCGAGCATTCTGTAGTCGTTGTATGTTAGAATACAGTCCTGATGTCTTGCTTCGTTGTGCAGGAAGCGGGCCGATATCGACCTCAAAAAGGTCGAACCCATCTGCTCTACTTTGATGAGTCCCGCCCCAGCCGAGTCGTCAGCAGGCGCGAACACACTGCTGAGCCGGCGGCCAGCCCGGTCGCTGAAACCGAGGTGGCTCCGACTACAAGGGCCACTACTTTCGCACTCGACCGAGAGGTGGCTGTTGAAGCTGAGGCCCCAGCCCCCGAGGCACCATACGTCGCGGAAGCAGGGGACGGATCCCCCGAGCCGGTCCTCAAATGTTGTAGGGGGGAAGGCGGTGCCGAGGCCAGGACCCCCGTCGCCACCGTGGTTATCGTCATCGGCCATCGTCGCCGTCGCCGCTGCCGAACCGGAGATCCCACATTTGCCTCGGAGATCGAAGCTCCCCCATGTGTGATGCCCCGGACCTTCTCGTGGACCAACTCGCGACGGCACTATGAAAAAGCTTCAGCGCTCGAATGAAGTCGTCCGCAAGGAGAGAGCGCGAGAGCCTTGCTTCGTGCCGCCATCAACGGGTCCCCCAGGGGTCACGGTATGATTCTTGTAGTGAAGCTCCAGCAATCTTCTTGTTTTGAAGTTTGACTCTGTCGTCGGTTTTGTTCCTTGTCCTGAGGGCAGAAGCTCGTCGACCGCAACGAGGCGATGACAGAGATCCTGGTCGAGATGGCTCCCCACCTCGCGGAATTACAACAGCTCCGGGCCATTGAAGGCCGAGATGGAGGCGCGTCACACGAGGAGGGAGGCCTGGCTGAAGAGCGGGGCTGATCAGCTCAGGGCTGAGACATGGGCCCTAGCCGAGAAGATCAGAGGTAAATTCCTCGAGCATATCTCCCCGACTGGACCGTTGGTGTAATCATCCAGCTACGTCGATTCCGACTGCTTGGTGGTGTCATGACTGCGTGATTGAGCTCTTGGCTTAATCTGTGGTGGCAGACCTCGAAGCGGAGAGGGAGTCGGCAGCTGAAGGAGGCCGAAGAAGCCAAGGCCGAGCTTGAAAGGGTCAAGGCCGACCTGACAAAGGCCAACACCGAGAGCTTGGACCCGGGGAAGTCCGAGTTGGAGAAAGGCCGTCGTCGAG
Source organism: Oryza meyeriana var. granulata (assembly GCA_003991445.1). Classification (NCBI taxonomy): domain Eukaryota; kingdom Viridiplantae; phylum Streptophyta; class Magnoliopsida; order Poales; family Poaceae; genus Oryza; species Oryza meyeriana. The sequence continues at coordinate 414,452 of RYFJ01001354.1, read as the reverse complement.
CTCGGTAAAGGAGAAGGCCGAACTGGAGAAGACCGTGGCGGGTGGGAGGCCGACTACGAAAGTAAGTCCTCAACACCGACTGCGATCTCAGCCAATTACATTAGTCAACCCTGTGTGTAGCCGAACCTGACAAGCTTACTTGCCGGCCGATCTGGGCAGGCATGAGAGCCAACGTCCAGGCCCAGTAACCGGTTCTACACGGAGGAGATAAGGTCAATCAGGGAGTCCACGGGAGGCCCTCGTCGGGTCCGTGAAGGGGCTCCTTGACCTTGTGGATCCCGCTCAGTGGGGACCAGCTGTCAGCAGAATTCCTCAAATATGGGGGCGTCTCGAGGACGGGCGGCCGAGTGCCTGAAAAGGTATCAGACGAGCGGGTTGCCGCCGGCGTGGCCCAGACCCTAGCAATGACCAAGTCCATCTACCCGAGGGCGGACATTGAGGCCATCGGGGAGGGATTTTTCCGAGGAGACGACGCCCGAGGAAGCGCTGGAGCTGATCTCAACAGGCGAAGCCGACTGCTGAAGCGATTACCCGGGAGACCTGGGTCTGTAAAGGCAATATTTTTGTAGTCGGTGTTATACGCATGCTTTCATATACGATCATGTGTGAATATATGTGTCGTGCCGCCCAAACTTATCATTCGATTGTCATTAGTTTTTACCCGACCATGTAGCATGCACCGAGTTAGTTCGATAGAACTTGATAAAAAATCGTTCGGAGAGATGCTATACTCGGGCGAATGCATCAGTCGTTGGCAAGGCTTCATTAACCGAGGTGAGGATAAGCTTGTATGTTATTGACAGAACACAATATATACATGCAGCCCCCGACTCACTACTCGATTGGAACAAGCGGCGTAGTGAGTCAGGAAAAACTGTACACATGGAAAAAGTAAAACTCAGGTATAGAAAGGACGTAGCTGTTCTATATTCCATGAGTTGGTGAGGAGGACGCCGTCTTTGGTCTTCAGTCGGTAAGGCGCCTGGCCGCGTGACCTCGGCTATAATGAACGGCCCTTCCCAGATGGGGGATAGTTTATGCCTGTCCTTGGTGGTTTGTATCTTCCTTAGAACGAGATCCCCGACCAAAAAAAGGCGCGGCACGGACATTTGCGATTTGTGGTAGCGGACGCAGGCCTTGAAGATACCTTTGCCCGATTGGATTGTTGCGGGCGTCTCTTGCTTCTTCCAGCTGATCTAATTCGATCAAGTCGGGTGCTGTTGTTTGGAATCGTCTTCGGAGGTAAGCCCGGACTCGCGGAGAGCCGAACTGTATCTCGGTCGGTAGCATGGCCTCAGTACCGTAGACCAGGAAGAAAGGGGATTGCCTGTTGCCCGACTAACCGTGGTTCTGAGAGACAGAGGAACGGATGGTAGTTCTTGTTACCCACCGACCCGCACTATGGTTGTAGTCGGTTCGTATATCCTGGCCTTGATGCCTTGTAAGACCATGTGTTGGCTCGCTCAACCCTGCCCGTTGCTCCGCGGGTGGCCACAGACGCATAGCAGATCTTGATGCTGAAGTCATCGCAGAAATCTTGGAATAGGCCTGCCGCGAACTGAGTGCCGTTGTCGTTATGATGCGGTTAGGACCCCCAAACCGGTATAGTATACTCAAGATGAAGTCCTTTGCTCGTGCCGCTGTGATTGTTGCGACAGGTTAGCCTCAAATCCACTTGGTGAATTTATCCCACTGCGACGAATAAATGTGTGAACCCTCCTGGCGCTTTCTGAATGGCCCGACCATGTCGACCCCCATACTGCGAATGGCCAAGAGATAGGGATACGTCAGGAGTTCCTAGGCGGGAAGATTTGTCTGTCTTGCAAAGAACTGGCAACCCTCGCACTTGCGAACGAATATCTTTGGCGTCTGTGATTGCGGTGGGCCAGAAGAATCCCTGCCGGGTAAGCTTTCGACTAACGTCCTGGATGCAGCGTGGTTGCCCACATATGCCCGGGAGTGGATTGAATGCAGGATCTGCTTTGCCTCCTCGGTGGTGACACAAGCGCATGAGGACACCGGATGCGCTCCTTCGGTACAGGGTTCTTCTCCGACTAGCAGGAAGCTTTGCTTTCGACGCTTGATTTGCTCGGCTTGATTGCGATCTTCTGGGAGTTCATCGTCCAGGAGGAATTTGAGAACAGGACCCTCCAGTCTTGACACATATGTGCAGCACTTCGTCGGTGGTCGGGGTAGGCTCGCCTCCCGACTGCTCTTGTGCCGGTTTCTTCTTGACTGATGGCTCCATAAGTTGCTTGACGAAGATTCCAGTTCGGAAAACATGCTTCTCGCTTTGATGCCCAATGTTTGCCAGCTCATCTCCGCGTCGTTGTATTGACGCAGGACGTGTGTGATTTCCAGCCCGTCGAACTTGTTTTCCAACTTGCGGACCTCCTGACGTATGCCGCGCATTGTGGTCGTCGAGACAGGTCCAGTCTTTCATGACTTGGTTGACCACGAGTTTGGGAGTCTCCGCGCACAACCAGTCGATTGTGTATGCCGAGTGAATGCGATGCGGAGCCCGTGAACAAGAGCCTCGTACTCGGCGATGTTGTGGGAAGCCGGGAAGTGGATTGTAGTACGTACTTCAACTTTTCGCCAGTGGGGGATGTCAGTATGACACCAGCCCGGCAGGGCCGATGACCGTAGGAACCGTCGAAGTACATTGTCCGTACTCTAGCTTTGTTGTTGGTGTTGGGAGTTGAACTTCTGTCCCACTCGGCCACGGAGTCGGCTAGAGCTTGAGATTGATAGCTGTCCGTGGGCTGAAAGGTGAATGTCAAACGCCATCAGCTCGAGTGCCCATTTAGCGATCCGGCCGGTGGCCTCGCGAGTATTTCGAAAGGACATCCCCGAGTGGAAACGCTGTGACCACCGTGACTTGATGTGCTTGAAAAAAAAGGGGTAGTGCACCAGGCTTCGGACTGTGATGAGTAGGCCGTATAGCAGCTTCTGGAACCTGCGGGTATCTTGTTTTGGAGTCGGCAAGGACCTGCGCTGAAAATAGATTGGCCGTTGTATTTTTTGAAGATGACCCTGTTCGGATCGTCCACTACAGCCCCGTGCTGACTACCTGTGTTGTTGCCGCCAGATAAAGCATTAGTGGTTTTCCTGGGGCAGGGGTGAACGCTAGCACGGGGGTGATGTGAGGGAATTCTTTGAAGTCTTCGAAGGCTTGCTGGGCTTCCGGGGTCCATTAAAGGTGTTCGCCTTTTGAGGAGCTTGAAGAAGGGCATGCCCGTTCGCCAGTCGGGAGATAAACGACTGAGTGCGCCATGCAGCCTGTCAGCTTCTGGATGTCTTTGAGGTTGGTCGGGGGCGCCATGTTCTTGATGGCGTTGACTTTCTCCCGGGGTTAGGGCCTCGATGCCTCGGTGCGAGACGATGAAGCCGAGTAACTTCCCAGACCGGCACCCCGAAGGTGCACTTGTCGGTTCAACTTCATCTTGATCTTCGAAGGTTTTGGAAGGTTTCTTCCAAGTCGGCAATGAGGTCTTGTCTGGATTTAGACTTGATCACCACATCGTCGACGTAGGCTTCCACGTTGCGGCCCGATCTGAGTGGGGTGCAGACACCCCCGGCTGAATAGCCCTTTGGTAGTTGCGCTGCGTTTTTCAGACCGACGGCATTGTGATATATAGCAATACGCTCCAAACGGCGTGATGAAAGATGTTTTTAACAGTCTTGTTCCCTCAAGCTAATTTGATGATATCCCGAATAACAGTCGAGAAAACTGAGTAGGTCGCACCCCGCCGTGGAGTCAACCACCTGATCTATCCTGGGAAGACCAATAGGGGGGGGGGGGGGGTTGGGGGGGGGTTTTTTTTGGTTCTGGGGGTCCTTGGGGCACGCTTTGTTGAGGTCGGTGTAGTCGCGCATCACATGCGCCATTTACCGTTTTTCTTCCGACCAGGACTGGGTTGGCCACCAATCCGGGTGGTAGACTTTCCTTGATGAAGCCGGCTGCGAGGAGCTTTGGTGATTTCCTCCTCCCGGATAGCATCCTTGCGGTCTTGAGCGAAGCGCCGCAGCCATTGTTTGACCGGCTTGGCGTCTGGCTTTACGTGTAGGGCATGCTCGATCACCTGCCCTTGGTACCCGGCATGTCGGACGGGGTTTCCACGCGAAGATACTTTTGTTGGCTTGGAGGAAGGTGACGAGCGTGGTCTTCCTATTTGGGGTCGAGTCCGGTCCGACTAAGGCAGTCTTGAGGGTCGGAAGGGTCAGGGGGATCTTCTTTCGTGTCAGGTCCGCTGAAATTCCTGACTTTCGCTGCTTTTTTCGCCGGAACTGGAATCTTGATCGACTTCAGATGTAGCGCCTTGCCGATGCTGTCCGCGCCCGACTGCCGCTTCTTGTGTTTGAGCCAGCTCGCAGCTCTCCTTGTCGCAGGTGAACCGGCTGCTTAGCGTCGCTGCGGAGGAGAGGACTCCTGCTGCCGGGCATCTTCAAGCACCTATGTATGTGTAGTGCGGTACTCGCCATGAATTTTGCGAGGGCCGGTCGTTTCCGAGTATCGCGTGATACGCGGTCTCGAAGTCGGCGACCTCGAAGGAGATGTTTTCTGTGCGGAAGTTCCCCGTGCCGAAGGTCACCGGCAAGGTTATCTGCCCGAGTGGGGTTGATGACAAGCCGCGGGATTATCCATGGAAGGGCGCGGTGCTCGGCCGTAGTTCTGAACGAGGAATTCTCATCTCGTCCAAAGTCTTGGCGAACAGGATGTTTGAGCGCACTGCCTCCGTCGATAGAGGTTTTCTTCAGCCTAATATTTTGACGACCGGATCTAGGACGAGTGGGTATTCGGTCCCGGGTGGGAAACCCGATCTGGTGATCCGCGCGGTTGAAGGTGATAGCCATTTCTGACCAGCGCAGGTATTGGGGGTATCCGTTGTGGAGACCGCGTTAATATCCCGCGCTGATAGCTTCTGCTTGCGCTTGGATTCGTACACGAGTGGCCCCCGAAGATGTGGTTGAGTTCGGCTTGGGGTCCTGGAAGTCATCAGCCGGACCCGAGTCTGGCTTGTCCTTGTCCTTGTCGGCGCCAGATGATGAAGCCTGCTCGGAGGCAAACTTCTTGAGCATGTGGCAGTCTTTGGCCACGTGCCGGCCCTTGGGGTGAAAGGGGCAAGGCCCGCTCATGACTTTCTGGTAGTCGTTGTTCCGCTGGGGCCGCGACCGGCTGCGCTCCATGTTAGCCACCTCGTTGTCTGACTTCCGCTTGCGGCTGCCAGGCTTGTTCTGAGGCGGCTCGTTGTCGGCTTTTGCCCTGTTGTCTTTTTGTCGGGGCTCCTTCTTCTCGTCGAAGGCCTCTGCGACGGCTTCAGCTGAGTCGGCGTATTTGTTGGCCATGTCAAAGAGAGTCCGGACAGTGGATGGTGGCTTCCGAGTGAACTTCGCGATGAGCGGGGCGTCTTTTACTCCCTTGCGGAAGGCGGCGATTACGACCTCGTCTTTGATGCTTGGGATTTGATTGCGCTTCTCGGAAAACCTTTTGATGAATTCCCGTAGAGACTCGTTCTTTTTCTGATGCAGTTGGTAGAGGTCGTGCTCGGAAGCCGGTCTCTCGTAGGTCCCCTGGAAGTTAGCGATGAACCGCTCCCTGAGTTGTCCCCAGGAACCGATCGACCGCCTTGGGAGGCCTGTCAGCCATGTCCTCGCCGAGTCGGATAACGCGACTGGGAGGTAGTTAGCCATGGCTCTGCTGTCGCCCCAGCAGCTTGAACTGCTAGGACGTAAACGGTGAGCCAGGACTCTGGGTTGGTCTTGCCGTCGTACTTTTCAATTCCGGTAGGCTTAAAGCCGACTGGCCATCGGACGTCCTGTAACTCCCGAGTAAAGGCTGGAATGCCTTCATTATCGTGAGGACTTGGCTTCGGTTTTGGCGGTGTAGCCGCTCGTAATGGAGACCGAAGCGCTCGTGTTCATCCTCCAGCCGGCGGCGTTCGTCTTCTTCGCGTTCTTCGCGCCGGGCCCTTAGGGTGTGGCGAAGATCGCGTTGTAACCGCAATCGGAGGTCTTGATTGGGTCGGCGGTCGTATTGGTGACGCCGCCGGTTGTCGTAGTTGTATTGCCGAGTGTTGTTTGGCGGATTCTTCATGCTGCCCGGTAGAGCCGGCTGCCCGTCGTCGTGCTGATGCAGATGACTCCGCCGCTGGAGAGCCCGTTCGACGGTCGGTATGTGAGTGTTGCCTGACTGTTCTTGCTGCTGGCAGGCGGCAGCAGTAATCATCGCCTTGATCTTGGCGATGGTTGGTGTGGCCTGATGATCCGGCCCAAACTGGAGCGTGTCCAGCCAGAGTTGCGGCGCCACGATGTTCTGTTGTGGCGTGACGAAGACATCGTGGTCGCCGACTTTGGTTTGGAGATCTGCTGGGCGGCTCGCCCAGCTTGTCGAAGCCCGTCATTGCGAGCTTGTCGGTTGGCCTCCTCTTGTTGTTGTATTCGGCGCGCCTCCTCATGCTGCTCCTCTTGCAGTCGGCGCACCTCGGAAGGTGGCGTTGAAGCCATGAAGATCTCGCGGGGGAGGAGGAAGCTTGCCAAGGTGGAGTCCGAGTTGATGCTCGAACCACCATCCGACTTAGTGTCGGACTCCGAGTAGTTTATCGGAGTTAGGACGACTCCGACCTCCCTAGATCCAATCTGAAACGGTTCGTGACCGTGTCCAAACTGAATCGCTGGAGGTTGGGTCTGCTGCGCGGGTTGTAGATGCACAGCGTCACCGAATCCGTACGGGAGACGGGCGATCTCTCCCCCTCTCGGCCTAACCCGCGCTGGCTCAAGGCCCAGTGCGAGCCGGACGTCGAAGGAGAGAGTTGTCTCGATGTCCGGCGATGTGAGGGACTATCGTAGTAGGTTGTCGAAGGAGATGGCGACGTCCCTGACTGGCGCAACGCCGGCTAGCTCCTCGGCTGGCAAGATCGGATCTGCCTCAGCCAAAGAAAGGTTGCCGAGTTGATCGGCGACGAAATCAAGGCTCCCGAAGGTGATGGCGTCTCCGTTGGAGAACTTGTCGCCCTTGACTCCGTTGATGGGATCCATCGAATCTGTTGATGAAGAACTCGCCGGTCCCCTACCTGGCGCGCCAACTGTCGATGCTTTGCACCGGCAATAATACTATGGGGGTACTCGGCGACCTGGAATTCGGTGGATTGCAGAGGAACACGAGGGAATTATACTGGTTCAGGCCCTCAATGTGAGGTAATACCCTACGTCCAGTTGAGGTGTTATTCCTCTGAGGTGGATTTGTGATCAATGATCTGGGTGTGCCCTCATGGGGCGCCCTGCCTCCCTTTATATACTAGGGGACAGGGGTACATGGTAAGGATCCCAGTCGGATACGACCAAGGGATTTCCTTATTAGAGATAGAATCCTATCCGACTAAGGCTATGTTTCCTTATTGTACAAGGCACAGCCTGCCGGGTGCTATCTTATCTCTAATTACATGATCCGGCCCATCCTCTATCCGAGTGGCCCATGTGCTTGTAGTGAGGTACCCGGGGCCCATGGCTCCCACAGAGGTGCTGGCGAAGAGGTGTGGATGGGCGGACTTCAGCTCATCCTCTTGTTCCCAGGTAGCACTCATCCTCTCCTTCCCAAGTAGCTTCTTCCTCCGAATGGTGGCTCCACTGTACTTTGCAGAATCTGATCACACGGCTCTTGGTGTTCCTTTCATTGATCTCCAAGATTCGGATCGGCCTCTCCACGTAAGTGAGGTCTTCCTGGATTTCGATCTGTTTTGGATTGGCCTGTTCTGCTGGTACTCTCAGACATTTCTTTAGTTGAGACATGTGGAACACATCGTGTATACTTGCCATCAAAGCTAGAAGGTCCAACTGATACGCAACTTCGCCTTTCCGAGCTAGAAGCTAGTAAGGTCCCACGAAGCGCGGTGCTAACTTCCTCTGGTTTGGAACCTGTGTACCCTGTGAAGTGGTGTGACGCGGAGATACACGTAGTCCCCTTCCTCAAAGCTCAAATCTTTGCAGCGGTTGTCGGCATAGCTCTTTTGTCTTGACTGAGCTGTCTTCAATCGTTCCCGGATAATGGCCACTTTCTCCTCGGCTTCTTTGAGTGCATCAGTCCTGAATACTTGGCGTTCGCCTGTCTGATCCTAGAAGAGGGGTGTACAGCACTTCCTGCCATACAAAGCTTCGAACGGTGCCATCTGCAGACTGGCTTGGTAACTGTTGTTGTACGAGAACTCTGCGTATGATAAACTCTTATCCCAAGTCCCACCGAAGTCCAAAGCACAAGCTCTTAGTATCTCTTCCAATATCTGATTGACTCTTTCAGTTTGTCCATCTGTTTGTGGATGGTAGGCCGTGCTGAAATTCAGTCGAGTTCCCAATTCTGCTTGCAGCTTCTGCCAGAACTTGGAAGTGAATTCGCTACCGTGAGCGAATACAATCCTCTTGGGTACTCCGTGTAAGCACATTATGAGAGCCATGTAGAGTTCTGCCAGTCTCTTGCCCGAGTATGTTGTGTGCACTAGGATAAAATGGGCGACCTTGGTGAGTCAATCAACGATCACCCAGATCGAGTCATATCCTGAAGATGTCCAGGGCAACCCAGTGATAAAGTCCATCCCGATCCCTTCCCACTTCCACTCGGGGACTCTGAGCGGTTGTAGTAATCCTGCGGGCCATTGGTGTTCTACTTTAACTTGCTAGCACACATCATAGAGTGCTACGAACTCCGTGATCTCTCTTCTCATGCTGACCCACTAAAACTTTGCCTTGAGATCTTGGTACATCTTAGTGCTTCTGGGGTGAATGAAGTACTGTGCCTCATGAGCTTCCCAGAGTATCAAGTCTTTGAGCTCCTTGTTTTCTGGGACGCACAATCGTTCTCCCATTCAAACTGTCCCATTTTCGTCTTCCGTGAAACCCTGGGTTTTTCCAACTCTCATGTTCTTCTTGAGCTCTTTAATCTCTGGGTCGTTCGCTTGTGCCTCGCGAACCTGATCGAAGAGTGTGGGCTGGGCCTCTAGGGCTGCCATGAACCTGGGGTCAACGATACCCAGATTCAAGCGTTTGAATTCTTGCTGTACTTCCTTGCACAACGGCTCTACCCGGGCGGTGTTGCAGTAGCTCTTCCTGCTCAGAGCGTCTGCCACCACATTGGCTTTACCTAGGTGGTAGTATATTCCTATGTCGTAATCTTTAAATCAATTCCAGCCACCTTCTTTGACGGAGGTTCAGGTCAGGCTGGGTAAATATATACTTCAGACTCTTGTGGTCAGTGTAGATCTCGCTATGTTTACCGATGAGGTAATGCTAGCAAATCTTCAAAGCATGGACCACTACAGCCAACTCCAAGTCGTGTGTTGAGCAGTTGCCCTCATGGTGACGCAAGTGGCAAGACGCATAGGCTACGACCCTGCCTTCTTGCATCAGCACACATCCTAGCCCTTGGCGGAATGCATTGTAGTACACCTGGAAGTCTTTCTTGGGGTCTGGCAAGATCAAAACTGGTGCTGACACTAACTTCTTTTTGAGCTCCTCAAAGCCGCGGTTGCACTCAGCTATCCAAACAAACTTCACGTCTTTCTTTAGCAATTGTGTCATGGGTCTCGCGATCTTTGAGAAGTTTTCGATGAATCGGCAATAATAACCCGCGAGTCCGAGAAAACTCCGTACTTGTGTCACTGTCTTGGGCGGTTTTCAATTGGTAACTAACTCCACATTCGTTGGATTCACAGCAACTCGCTGGGCAGTGATGATGTGCCCGAGGAACTACACTTCTTTCAGCCAGAAGTCGCACTTGCTAAACTTGGCGTATAGTTGGTGCTCTCTTAGCTTCTCGAGAACTAACCGGAGATGTTGTTCATGTTCTTCTGCTGATTTCGAGTAGAGGAGAATGTCGTCGATGAAAACCACCATAAACTTGTCCAGAAACTCCATGAACACCTTGTTCATCAGGTTCATGAAGAAGCCGGTGTGTTTGTCAGTCCGAAGGACATAACGGTATACTCGTACAGCCCATATCGAGTGGTGAAGGCCGTCTTTGGAATGTCCTCTTCTCGGATCCTCAGCTGGTGATATCCTGATCACAGGTCTATCTTGGAGAAAATGGTGGCACCTTTCAATTGATCAAAGAGATCATCAATCCTTGGCAAGTGGTTCTTGTTCTTGATTGTGACGTCATTTAGTGTGCGGTAGTCCACGCACATCCACTTTGTTTTGTCTTTCTTTTCAACGAAGATGACCGGTACACCCCAAGGTGACGTGCTTGGTCGGATGTAGCCTTTCTGTAGCAGGTCGTTGACTTGCTTCTTGACCTCCGCCATCTCGTTCGGTGCCATCCTGTACGGCCTTTTGTATATTGGATCCCTTCCTAGTGCTAAATCAATCCTGAACTCAATCTCTCTTTTTGGTGGCATCCATGATAGATCTTCAGGAAACACATCCGGGTATTCCCTTACTATCAGAATATCTTCCACTTTTTGATCTAGTTTCTTTCCACATTCAGGCTGTTGCTCAGCTGCAACCTGAGTCAAGCTTGCCTCCTGCCTCTGGGGCACTTGTGACTTGAAGGTAACCACCTTTCCTTACGGGCTAGTTACTATAACGGTGCGATCGGCGCAGTTGATCACTCCTTTGTGCTAGGCCAACCAATCCATCCCTAGGATGACATCTAGATCTTTGGATTCTAGGAGGATGAAATTGGCTAGAAATGATGATCCTTGGATTTCTAGGCTCACTAAGGGATTATAGTGAGCAGTGGTCATGCAGTTCCCTGGGGTGTGAACTCGCATAGGGATCTTAAGTTCCACTACTTTTATCCCATGTGTCCCCACAAATTTCGTTGATATGAACGAATGCGTTGCACTAGAATCAAAACATACTGTTGCAGGTATTGAGTTCACGAGAAATGTATCTAGTACCACTTCCGGTGCAGCCTGTGCCTCTTCTGCGGAGACGTGATTAACACGCCCCTTTACCACGTGCTGGTTGGTGTAGGGGTTTTGGGGAGTTGCAGGCTTGGGTCCCACGCGCTTCGGTTTCGGGCACTTGTCAGCAAAGTGGCCTGGCTCATTGCAGTTGAAGCAAATGAGGGTCTTTCCCCCACTATCTTTCCGTGGCTGGCTTTGTTGTGCTAGCGTTGTTGGTGGGCGTGGAGCGGGTTGATGGTTGTGCTGCCCGTTGTTGTTGCTATTGCCCCCGAAGTACCTAGGGTGAAATGGGCGTAGCTGGCAAATGATCATGGTGGAAGGTCCACCCTGATGCCTTAGCATCACTCTCGGCCTCTGATGCTGTCCCTGGTGAGCTTGGAACTAGGCCGCCTTCCGCTTGCAGTCCATCTTGTTGTGCTGATTTTCCTAGCGGATCGCCTTGTCCACCAACTTCTCGAAGTCACGGTAGTCACTAAAGAGAAGCTGGTTGGTCAGTTCATCGTCAAGTCCATCTAGGAACTTCTCCTATCTCTTCGTATCAGTGCAAACATCCTCTGGCACGTAACGTGCCAAGCGGTTGAAGTCATCGAGGTACTCCATGACTGTCTTGCTTTCCTGCACCAAGTCTCGGAATTCCCTCTTCTTTTTTGCCACAATGCCAGCCGGAATCTGGGACTTTCGGAAGTTATGGCAAAATTCAGCCCGTGACCTCACTGGTGGCGGTGCGGGTCATGAGGAAGTTGTCCTACCAAGCTGAGGCGGGACCCTGGAGCTGGTGCGTGGCGAAAGCGACCTTTTCCTGGTCGGTGCATTGGAGGAGGTTGAGCTTCTTCTCAATAGCCAACAGCTAGTCGTTAGCGTCCATGGGGTTGGTAGTGCTTGAGAAAGTAGGCAGCTTGACCCTCAAGAACTCAGGCAGCTTAGACTGGGGAGGGATGGTTGGGATGTGAGGTTACTGGTGCTGCTGCTGCAGGTTGTTTTGTTGCATCTGTTGCACATGATTGCCATCATCTGGTTCTGGTTGGCCAGAACTTGGGCGAGTGTCGGGTTCTCGGGTAATGGAGGTGGCATGTGGTGGGGAGCCCCGTTGTTCTATGGCGCTCCATCCTGTTGATTTGTAGCACTGGTGTCACTGGCAGCGTGGTTACCGGTCCTTGTGTTCACCATCTGAAGGGAGATGGAGGTGGAAGAAAAGGAGAAAAACGGGCGGCTCAGAAATAGGAGTGGTAATTAAGTGACTGAATTAAATTAACTGAGGTGCATAGTTTGGAAACATAACAAAAGCAATGCAACTCCTAATTGAGGCGGCCATACCACAACAGACGATATGAACCACCGACTAACCCCAAAGCAAACATCCTGACATTACAACTAACATGAAATCAAACTAAGGAAAATGATAAATCAAAGGATGGCGCATCTAGTGCTCTGAGTGGCTCTTGCGGTCATCTGAGTTGTACTCTGGCCCCTATTCGTCACCCACCTTGTCGTCTATGCGGCACCTGGATCCGCTCACGTAGTCCTCATTGCCGTGAGCCGACGAACTGGCCTCGCTGCGAGTGCGGGATCCACTGAAGGAATTGCTGTTGTCGGTGGAGGTGAAAGCCCCCGTGAATGCTAGTGCCGCCTTGAGAGCTGCTGTCACTCAACGACGCACTGATCATGCCGCCGGTTGGTGCTGGTGCTGGTGCTGGAGCTGGCGGTGCATGTGGCCCATTCCTAGGGGCTAACTGAATACGCACCGGAGGAAGGGTCCTCTTCCTTGTGGTTAGACGGATCCTAGCCCCACCGGTTGGCTGCTGTCCCTTCAACTCCGTGACCTCCTTCTTCAGGCAGTCAATCTTGTTCTGGAGACCGATGATGGTCATCCTGTTGGCATCCTCCCTATTTTGGGCCGCACGCACCCAGTTGACGTTCATGTAGTCCATGGCCCACAACGCTTGCCTCATGTGGACGATGGTGGTGTCATTCTCCATGTCAGCCGGCTAGAAGGTGCTGTAGACCTAGTAGTGTGCCCGGGTGGGGAGGTAGCGGTAGGCCGTGGTGCGGAGGGTAGAGTGGTGCCTCCAACGTAGCTCTCCAAGTAGGAGTAAAGCTGCCTCCTGACAGGCGTGGTCATAGGTGCGCCCACCGATCTCGATCTTCATGGCTGGTAGGAGGTACTGTTCGCTTGGCAGCTCCAGGCAGACACGGTGTGGGAGCTCACCCTCCATTGGCTCCACGGCGGTGTACTCGGGGGCATGGTTGTACCCCAAAGAAAAGCTCAGCATGCGAAGTTCTTCCACGAAACCTCCCATCTATACTCCACGTTGGTTGGGAAGACTGTCCATCTATAGAAGGCAAGGAGGGAGAATCAATGTATGCTCAGATCCAAATAAAGCAAACGGTAAATAATTTAGAAATAAACAACAGCTTTATGCATGAAATAATTTTGCGCCTAAACTCTATTAAGAAACCAGCAGAATAATACAGCAGAATAGAATAATGCTAAATTAATTTTAAATAATAATTGCAAAGCAATTGGAAATATTTTAGAAATGCCTTAAATTATACATCACCCCCGTTGAACCAATGTGTTCTCGAAGATTTGGACATCTATACCATGACCCTCAAATAAAATTTTCCTCCTAGACATGACCTGACTCGAAAATTTCAGTCAAATAAAGACCAAGGTTTTGTCCCAATCCGAGAATAAATTCCTAATTTTCCCGAAATAACTCTAAGTGCAAGAGGCATATGCAAATGAGAATTTCAGAGGGCTCTTAGGGTTTCCATTTGGCTAGTCCTACGGTCAAGTTCGGCTCTGATACCAACTTGTAACGCCCATAAATTCACCACCAGAATTCTGAATATTTTTGTGTATTAAATCCCTGTTCAGAAAAAGTCAGGGTACACAATACCAAGTTGCCATACAGAGTGCGTCTTACAAACAGAATAAAAATTGTCTTACGTAAATGCGGTGGTAAAAGATAGAGAAAGCCTATAAACAACTAGCCACGCGGAGGCTTCCAATCCACAGGCATCTTGACGGCGAATCCAGCCTAGTCCTCCTGACGATCCTCGTCGAACAGGTACTCCACCACTGAGAGGGGGAAAGGGAGCAAGACTGAGTACCACCCATAGTACTCAACAAGTCACACCCACAATAATGCTCAATGCACAGGAGACAAAGATAGGCTCAGGGTTCATTTGCGTAAAAGCAGTTGCAAATAAGAGTAGTTCGTAAATGATAAAAAGGTTGATTCATTGAACAGTATTAATCCTCCACTGATCAACGCTACGCCACGTTGACCAGGCCCAACCATCCACCCTATTTCTACAGCAAATTTTAGTCAATTTATTAAGGTGAGACTAATCACGGTGAGTCTTGACCAAATGTCCATAACCGTGGGCGCGGCTATTCGAATAGATTTTAACTCTGGCCAGGGGTGTAGAACTATACCCACAAGACACAGCCCTACACACGTTTCCGTGTGCCGGTGTGTCACCACGACACCCTGCGAGAGGCTGTGACAGGACCATTCACACAGCTCCTGCCTAACCATCCACACCACGCTTAGGTTGCACCTGCCGACAGGATACACCGTATCAGCCAGGCTACCCCCCTGCACCACAATAGATCCAGAAGCCGATCAACCCAACCCCGAGCCAACCCAACTCCATCACGCCCATTCACACCAACAATGCCTAGTAGAGGAAGAAGATACGCTACAAGCCCAGCCGTTACCCATACTGGCTTGTGGTATGTACGAATAATTGCCCAAGGGGTTCCCGCGAACCGGTCCTTAATTGCTATGGGTGTGACTAGCAAAACCATGCACCCACAACCCACCATTAAGGTCAAATTATAAAGTGTTTAAGTAACCATGTCCAAGGTTCCACTTTCCGACATAAAGTCAAACTATAACTATGATATTGCATATCTACTCCTGAAGTGAGCTAATTGATTCTAAGCATGGCTAAGCATCCTATCATCATTGTATAATCAAATTGTTACCCAAGCTACAAAGGCATAAAGGGGTGATCAAGTCATGGCCATCATATAGCATCCATATAGGTCAAACCTCCCACATGAAATAATGAAAACATGCGCATTTATTGATTTAAAACAAATATTTTGCAATAACCAGGTGCGATATGATCGAGCGAATGATATAACTTGCCTTGCTTCGGCTTTGCGAACTCTGCAACAACTTCTAATACACAGGAGGGTCGACTGCGTCGAATTATATAGCAATCAAAGCACAAACAATTAAAAACAATACATGTGGGCACTGAATCAGGAACTAAAAGTATTTTAATGGATTCTTGGTATTTTTTTGGATTTAATGAAATTTGAATGGAATTAATCAAAGCTTGTATGAATTAGTTATGAATTTTTAAAGTTTCATTGTGTTTTACTATACAAAAGTAATTCCTTAATAATTTATTGCGCAATTAATAGGATTAATGGTGTCAGCGGACCGCGGGGCTGGCGTCGATAGGCGGGGTCCACGGGTCAACGACCTAGGGGGTCAGCAGAGCACAGTGGACCTTGTGCACCGTGGCGTAGCACAACCACCACACGTGGCTGCCAACGCGATAGCCACGTCGGACCGAGGGGCCGACACGGTGCCGGGGTGGCACCGATGTGGCGAAAGGGCGAGCGCCCGCGGGGCGCCACGCGACCGGTCCAAATCTACCCGAGGTAGATCGGACGGCGCAGGACGAAAGGGGCTCGTCCCCGCTGGTGACAACCATCCGGCCCTCGGAGAGCGGCGGACGAGAAGGGGAAGTGAATGGGGTGCTCACCGATGGGTTGCGACGGCCAGAACGCGGCGAACGGCGACGAGGGAAGGGAGTTGGCGGCAGCAGAGTTTCGAGACGTCGACGCCGACGGGGTTCCGATGGTGCGGAGGGGTGTCGGAGGTGCGGACGTCGTTGGGGAGAGCCTGGGGAAGGTTTAGAGTGAGTAAGGGAGAGGAATTGCTGGACAGGGTGGCGAGATTTTGCAGGGTGGAGGAACTCACCAAGGAGGACGACGGGGGAAATGGGCCTCCGGCGGCAATAAGGCTCGCGACGATAGCGGACAAGGTCCCCCGGCGTGCAGCAGAGCTGGTGACGGCGAGAGAAGGGCTCGGGAGCGGCTACAGCGCCGGCAGCGAGTGACTGGAATTGGTGGGGCGCGATGGCGGCTCGGAAGCTCGATGCGATGGGGGTTAGAGAGCACTAGGGGCTACAACGTTTGGGGGAAAAGAAGCGGAGGGGCACGGTGAGGGTTTAAGTAGGCACGGGCGAGCGAGCTCGGGGCCGAGGCGGCTGGATTTTGCGTGTTGAGGGGAACGGCGGCGTGTGCGGGACGTGCGAAATTCGCACGGGGGAGTGCGTGAGAGGGGCAGAGAACATGGGGGAACCGCTCGGGGACTCATTCCGCGTGGTTTGAAATGAGGGCGAGGGCGCGAGGGGGCGGGGTGAGGCGGAGATAGGATGGCAGTGGCGATTTTTCCCCTCCGCCCGAATCGGCCGGAGGAGGAAGATGAATCTGACGTGTGGGTCCTAGCCCCACATGTCAGCGGGAGGAGAGCGAGGGAGCGAGGCGGCTCATTGGCACACGGGCCCCAGCTGGCATCGGGTACGTGGGAGGAGGCGCGGGCGTGCGGGCCGTGCAAGCAGGCCACACACGGATGGGCCACGGCCCAACGGAAGAAAAAAAGAGAAAAAGAGAAAAGGGGAAAAAGAAAAAGGATTTCCCAGAGGTTTTTAATTTCGATAATTTGTTTTGATTTATTAAAATTACTTTCCGTGCTCTAAAAATTCCAATAAAAATTCTGTTAGTGTATTTTGGCAAGGGAAATATAAGAAAAATACTCCCAGCCATGATAGATTATTATTTTGTGTTATCACCATTAATTAATTTCATTTGCCCTATTTAAATAATTTTCTTTGGGTAATTTCTCGAGTATATTTTTGTGTAGCTCTATTAAGGGGAAAAACTCAGGGTGTGACATCAGAGCTCTTCCAATCGAACTCGCGTCCTAAATTGGATTCGAGTGGAAATATTAGCGTTGATGCATCCTATACGACGGCTAATAGCCTATCCCCACCCTCTGCTTCCTCTCTTGTAGTGGAGGCCTTTTGCCCAAGAGACAGAGTTTTTCACTCCATATGACAGGTGGGGCCATTGCTGGATTTTTTTCTTAATTGCAATTTTTATTTTTGGCCGAGGTCAGTAAGAAATCGTTTTGAATGCATGCTCGGTTGGAATTCAAAGAGACATTGCATTTTTGCTGTTTTAAGCATACTTCCTCATCGATCAGTAGTTCAAATATTTTCCCCATCAACTTTCCTACAGTCCTTCCAACCTTGAAACATATCCAAGCTCTATCTGGTCTCGTTGTTGGTGATTTGTCTTAGAGGCAATCATAAAGATGATTGTATCATATATTATGTTTATGAATTTATAAATAAAGTGTTCTTTGAGATAGATAACTTATTATTGATTAATGAGTATGTGACTTATTCATGAGACTCTTTATGTGATGTTACTATTTCTAAATGATCCCTGATTATATATCATATGTGGAACGGATATGATTCTAAGATCAGCACATGTATTTGCTGATCATGTCTGATGGATTATGGTATGGAGATATCAAATCAATAATATGGACACATGTTAGAGAACATGTTGTTGGATAGATCCAACTTAAGACACTGTAATAGCTATATATGATGTATCATCAGTTGATTTCAAGTAGTGTTAGTGTACAACTCTTATACCTGAGATTGTTATTGTTTCCAACATATATAGTGGCTTACTTTAGGGCTGCCAAATGTTTCTCCGTAACTCGGTAGTTATAAAGTAATCTACAGGTTTGCTATAAAGCATATAATGGGATGTGAATAATCAAGATAGAATTTGTCCCTTCCAGTTAATGGGACAGATATCTCTAGGCCTTCAATGTAATGGACTACTAAAGTGCATGGCCATGCTGAGTAATCGATGAGTCAATCACGAGTTGAGTTATACATCACATGGTTAAGTGAATAATTGAGCTATTGAACAGATAGCACACATCTTGCCTTGACCTTAATCGATATCATGTGGCAAAGGGGTTTGTACATACACACACTACAGGTTCAGCCGATATGATCTTTGTGTATACCCGACGGGTCGATATGGTTTGCTAGAGACTGTTATTGACACGTGGACTGAAAAGTTATTTTCGCGTTGCAACCGAGTGTACATGAACCTACGAGATCGCACACTTAACGGGTTGGAATGAAGTGTTTGGATAGAGATCGGAACATGGCTCTGTTCGGATAGGGATCCGAATAGAATTCCTAATTAGCCTGCAAGATCCAGTTAGAATCTCTATATATGCAGGGGCGAGGCGTGGTGGAAAGACTGAGTTTCGTGAGAGAACCCTAGCCGCACCTCTCCCCATGAGCAAAACCCTAGCTGCGCAGGTGCTACAATTTCCACGCACGGTGTTCTAACCCGAATGTGTGGATACCGATAGAGATGCTGCTATGTTGCAGTGTTAGTCAGTGTGGAACGTGGGAAGACGATTGCGTGAGGAGACACTCACGCAAGACACTCGCATAAGGCGGTGACGATTAGGTTGCTGAGATCGACTACATCCTCTACATCGACACGCGCTACGTCGGATCGGGCTAGTCTGACTCTGCTTCCGCTACTCTGCGCGTCAAGTGGTAACGATCTATGATCTTTTACTTGTATGGTTTCCTGGTTTACGCAATAGAATTTTTTTTGTCTTGTGTTATCATAGTCTACCCGTATTCCTATACTTATATCATCACTATGTTGCATGATAATAATGGTGAGTTTCGAACAGTCAATATGAATATTATGTGTATAGATTCATATAGTTGGTTTTTGTCCATTCTGAGACAACTGCTATTAACCGCGTACAGATAAGAATGTGTGTTATACTGTTAATACAGTACGACTATTAGCGAAAGCTGAAGTTATTGGAGAAAACATGATCCAGAATTTCGAGTTCAGCGTCCAAAAGAACAGCCGTTGCCTTTGCCCGTCTTGTCTTGCTTCCCATAGCTGGTATCCCTGAGAATCCGTTCTTATCAATTTTTGGCTTAGCTTATTGGCCGCATGTAAAATAAGGTAAGTTATTAGTATATAATTAATTAGCTAGTAACTATTAAAAACTTGAGAAATAAATTTATTTAATTTTTAAAAAACTTATATATAAAAAGTTTTTAAAAAACACACTGTTTAGTAATTTAGAAAGCATGCTCACCATAAAACGAGAAAGTAGCTTAAGCCAATAGCCGATTAAAGCGGTGCCTGAACAAGTTCAACAAGTTTCAGTTTCAGGTTTTCTTCCAAACTGAAATGTGAATTCCCGATGTCAGAAACTTTTGCTAACATATCCTGTGAGATCTGGTCATACTGGAAGAAGCTAGCAGTCCTCTTCCTGCTTATGATCTTGAGAAGCAAGACGCCGCACATCGGAAACCTCAGAATTATACTCCAGAGGCAACTCAGACAGAAGATTACCTATGCAGGCTAGGAGTATTTGAATTGGCTTATTACTCTAACTTATAAGCCGCACATAAAACGAAGAACGTTATTAATATATAATTAATTAAGTATTAATTATTAAAAACTTAAAAAATAGATCTATTTGATTTTTTAAGGTACTTTCATATAGAAAATTTTTACAAAAAACACATCATTTAGCAATTCAGAAAACGTGCTAACAGAAATCGAGGAAATAAGCAAGCAAATAAACAGATCCGAATGGTCTAAGTTATACTGTTGTTTAGCCATTAGTACACAAATATATTTTCAAAGAATGTTTAATGAGGTTAGAGATTTGTCACTGGTTTTTATCTTTTTAGCATGTGTTAAAAGAGACGTACTTTTAAGCGTGTGATGTGTGGTGTGTGCTTCTTCCATATAATCACGGAAAAAGAATCTGTTTCATCCTGCGAAAAATCCAGCGGACCGTAACGTGGCAACTTGCCCATGATGGATACACAAACAGTGTTTGTTGCGCCTAAGAACACAGATGCACGTAATCTGGATGGACCAAGGAAGGAGATGTCGGCCAATTGCGTGCAGCTGCAATTGCCAATTGGAGTCTCCTTTCACACCGACTGCTCAAGGTAATGCTATCATGTCTCCATCTTTTTCTATAATATCTTTACCTGGTGATACTTGTAATTCAAACTTAAGTAAACTGGGGTTTCGTTGTGTAACAATTCTAGTAATATTGCTCCCTCTGTTAAGATGTTGGAAGAGAATAGTAGTGGATAGAATGAAAGTACTACAGATGCTAGTGTTAAAAATCGATCTAGTAAAGGAAGGTTTGGAAGTCGGTTTAGATGATACGGATCTTAGTACCAAAGTTTGCGACCTGATGGTTCCCGCAAGAAAATCTAAATCCTTGGCCAAAAAAAAAACCGGAAGGTTCATGTTGGTACTAATAAACCCCCCCAAAAGTGTTTCCTAATGAATTTGGAATAGTAGAGAACAGCCTCATCATTTGGACTACAACGGATAAGCCATAAAATGGCATACAAGCAACCAAATAATAATTTATGGGTAAAACTTTTATATGTATTATTTGCAGTTTAAAAGCCAATGCTGCAAAATAAACTATGATGAAAGAACTCCAAAATTAACTCAAATTTTGGCAGCAGTTTATAAGCTGAAAGGCAGTCTTTGGACTTCTAAAAGCACGGGCGACAAGAGTACTGGTAACCGTGAGGACTTTGGGTGAATGGCATGACCGATATGGGTGGTGAAACCCTAAACCTATCAGTGAGACACAGTATATAGTATGTTGTGATATCCATCACAGTTTGCAAGCAGCATCAGTTGTACCTGCTCCATGTAGAGGATTCCATCAGAAGCACTTTGAAAGAGGATCTGCTACAGAATCATGAGCACCCTGCTGGTCCTGAACATAGTATGGTATGTCATACGTTTAATGATAAGCGAAACATGCTCATGGGATCTAGTTTAAACAGTCGAGGGAAGCCTGTTAGACAGTTCACAATTCCATAGCATTCAGCCTCCAACTAGAGTTGGAGGAGGTCAAATGGATTTATTCCAAATTCAATTTATAAGTGCATTAAAAAAATACAGAATCACTAAATTATCCTGATAGTTGTCACATTCACCCTTTTTTCCCAGTTGCATCCCTGCATGACATGGACTAGTATGTTTCAGTAGAAAAGCCACCTCCAATTAACCAAGGACAGATAAATTGCAGTGCAGCAGAATCTGTTGAAAAATAGCAAGAACCACTGCAGGTTCAATTTTCTCAAAATTCTGAACCAATTAATAAGCCTAGTACTAGTATACTACCAACAGTCTCATCTCACAAGATGATGAATACTGAGAAAGAAATGAAAGCTTTGACACTAGAGCACGAACCTTTGAACTCATCTAGCTCTCCTTGCTCCCATTCACGCTCTCCAGCGGTGGAATGGTCTAAAAAAGAAGAAAAACGAATGAGCATGCTGGTAGCAGAACAGAGCAGGCATTATGTGAAACAGGTTGCACGCATGTAGGAGTGAACAAAAAGCTCGAACTCGTAGTCATAATGAGTTGAGCCAAGTTGGCCTTTTAGCTCGTGAGCTTAACGAGCCAACTCGCGGGCTGCTAGTACAAAAGATCACCATATCTTCATATACTTAAGGTTTTTTAACTAGCGTGTAGTCTTTTAATTACATATAAACTATTTGTATTTAGTGAGTTCTTTAGTATCTATTATTATGTTAATATAATATAAAATGGTAAATTTAAAATTATAAAGGTGATATAAATGAGATAGGGCTCATTAAGAGACTAACGAGCTTAACGAGCCAGCTAGCAAGCCGAGCCAAGCTGGCTTGTTAAGATAATGAACCTTAACAAGCCGAGCTGGCTCGTTATCCACTAGACGCATGGCCAGAAGGTGGAGACAACAGCCATACCATGTCAGGCTTGTAGATGTTGTGCACGATGGATGCCCCGGCGAGGAGGGAAACCACAACGACAACCGAAGACCAGGCCAGCGACGGAGTCCCCATCGGTGGCCGTCCTCCTCCGAACTTCTTCCCACCTCCGAACTTCTTCCCACCGTTCATCACGCAGACCACCTTGCTTCCACGGGGAGACGACTCACCAATTCCCCGGCACCGCGCGAGGAGCAGAAGAGCTGGAAGCAACGATCAAGTTAACTGATGTCTCATAGGGTCAGATCAGTGGCGCACACAGGATTTTGCTAGCGTGTATTCAGAATTGCAAAAGGTTGTTTCATATGAAACATAAAAAGATGACAATAACAAGTTTTAAAGTAGAGTAAATTTCACAATGGGCCATATATTGACACGTGAAATGCGTCCAATATGATGTATGCAAGACGATATTGACGTCAGTTTTTATCCGTGTTTCACATGTTGCAATCACGTGCATTGTTGCAGTGCTCTCGCACCTTTGGCGCCGCCTCTAGACCCTAATCCAGCCCAACATAGCAGTTGCTGGACCATCAAACAGGCCCACCAACGCCAACCCTAGACTCTCTCTTCCCCACCCCCTATCTCCCCTATCTCCAGTCGAGCGCGCGTCCAGCCTCCGAACCCCCACATGCCACTGCCACCGTCCACCAGCTACAGCACCAGATGCCGGCTCAGACCTTCCACCGCCCCTTGCAGCCTCACAGCGGCAGGAGGCGGCGGCTTGGCGCTCTCCTCGCCATCCGTGGCTGCTGATCCCCCCTCCACGGCTCAAGCCGCCCAGCCCCACCAGGTGCTAGGCCCCCCTCAGGTAAGAACTCTGGAATGTATCCCCTTCTCAAGTCCTTGAATTCATTGCCTTTTTTTTCTTATTTTAAACTGAATTGTGCAGTGGATAACTGTGGAGCTCGAAAAAAAGCTAGTCTACAACATCATTTTTAGTGTCAGTATTAAAATAAATTACTTTAGAGAATCCCATCAAACAGCTTTTTCGGCGAAGCCAATCAAGCTAATCATCAGGGAGATTGCACCAAGGAAATCAAGAAAAATCAAGCAAAATCACATATCCTAAGCCCGAGTGTCATTGGCACCAACAGATGCAAAACCCTAAAAAAAAGGAGGAAAGGAGAAGAATGGCTCACCTCAGATCTTGGAAGAGGAGGGCGTGTAGGCGGATTCTCGTGCGAGAGGGAGGCCCGGCGGCGGCGGCAACATTAGCTCATGAAAAGAGGAGACACGGCGACAGCGGCGGGGACTCATGAGCTCACGGGAGAGGGGACGCCAAGCGAGAGCGACACGAGGAAATTATCCCAACCTCCCAAGGCGTGGATCGCTTCCACTAGTATCCCCCATGGAGTGGGCCAGGATTTCCAGTGTGTTTGGAGGCCGGCAGGGTGGGGAAATCCCGGCCCACTCCATGGGGGATACTAGTGGAAGCGATCCACGCCTCGGGAGGTTGGGATAATTTCCTCGTGTCGCTCTCGCTTGGCGTCCCTCTCCGTGATATCATGAGTCCCCGCCACTGTCGCCGTGTCTCCTCTTTTCGCGAGCCAACGCCGCCGCCGCCGCCGCTGAGCCTCCCTCTCACACGAGAATCCGCCTACATGCCCTCCAATTCCAAGATCTGAGGTGAGCCATTCTTCTCCTTTCCCTCTCCTCTTTTTTTTAGGGTTTTGCATCTGTTGGTGCCAATGACGCTCGGGCTTAGGATATGTGATTTTGCTTGATTTTTCTTGACGGAGGGAGTAGTAGAGATAATCACTAAAATTTTGTCCGCGCCATCTACTTATTATTAATTAAAAGATAACATGTACAACATATTGCCTCTAATGCATTAGCCCCAACACCGATATCAATTTTATTTGATTGGTTTTCTCCCAATCACACTTCTGTTCTCTCTTAGAACTTGTTTAGAGGTTCTTGCCTCTTGCATGAGTGACAACACCTCCTCCCTCATCCTGACTCTCCTGCACCTCATAATTTAATCCTACGTGACATTGTTAGGAATAGCACTCCAAGCCTTATAATACTTGCTCCAACCATACATGCAATAGTATACTTATAACCAATGATGCTTGACGGCCTATCCCTGTATGCACGTACATAGTAATCTCTCCATTTTCTTAAAAAAATTGAACTACCAACTTTGTATATTAAAAAATGTATATTTAAAATCAATGATGCTTGACGGACTATCCCTGTACACATATGTACATAGTACTCCATTTCTATACTCCTTTCAAAGAAAGTAAAGAAGGTTGTGGTGATGGCAGTGAATCTGCCACCCGACCTACTCCATTGTAAATTTTGTAAATTACTCCTTGAACTCCTTAATATTAATAAACAATCAAATCTAAATGGATAGCCACATATAAAATCAAATTAAGGTGAATATTCCCTATAGAGAAAAGATGTGTAACACATTCATAAAAAATATATTTTTGTTTATTTTAGGCAATATTAGAATAGATTTTCTTGTATCCATAACAAAGCACGCGCATTTAGCTAGTTTTAAAAAAATGAACTAATCAACTTTGTATATTAAAAAATGTATACTTAAAACCAATGATGATTGACAGGCTTATCCCTATATGTACATAGTACTCTTTTTAAAAAAAAATTGAACTAACCAACTTTTATATTAAAAAATGGAGGGAGTACCATGGACTAGTCACCTCACGTATAAGAACGGGCTTGTTTTGCCACACTATATATAATCAAAGCTGTGTTGCATTACCCAGAATGGCTGACGTGCCTCTAGCATGGAATATATGGTTTGGCATGGTAGAGTTTTCCTTATAGATGTAACCACGGTAACTGGGCTTACACTTCGGGTATGGTGTAGCGACCAGAAATTCACCCCAAATTAAAAATCATCTTTTAAAAGGAATTCTAGAAATTATTAAAAGCTTAAAAGAAAATATCAAACATTAAAATACGTCCAAGAAAAATTCTAATATAGCTTGGAATATTTTTGTTGAATTCTCCATGCTCTAAAATGGCTAACCAAATTTTACTTGAATTTTCACAACAATCCAAATAATTATAAAGCAACAACAACCATTTAACAGAGTTTTTATAATTGAAAACCTAAAAGAAAACCCTTTTCTTATTTTGGGACGACTTCGGCCTCCTCTCTCTCCTCTCCATCCTCTCGGCCTGCTTCAGCCGCCAGCCCGCCTGCTCAACCTAGCTCGCACTGAGCGCAGCTAGTCCGCTCGCCCTCCCATCCCCTTCCGGCCCAGCTTGGCCTTCCTCTCCTCTTGCACTAGCCAGCATCGGCCTGCCTCCCTTTCCCTCGGCCTACCTCGGCCCAGCAGAGCCCGTCGCCGCCCAGTCGTTGATAGGCAAGGCCTATCCATCATACCCTACCTCCGGCCGGCCTTCCTCTCTCGGTCAAAAACCCTAGCGGCCGCTGCCGCCTGTTCCGCTACTTGCGCGTGCCGTTTACCCAAATTAATTGTGGGGAATTAATACACACTTTGTGCTCATCAATTCCTCCATGAATCCTTACTCAATTCCGCATAAATTGCCATGAATCGAAGACTTTTATCCTTCGTTAAACAGACGCCATTGATGTCGTCGCTCGAGCTCCTCGACGTCGATCCGTCTCTGGCATGGCATATAAAGGAACGACCTCGTCCTCCATTTCCTCCTGGTTGCCTCCACTCAGGCTCTCGCTCTCAAGCCGCTTTCCTGTGCCACCATCCCTATCCGTCAACTTCGACAAACTCCAGCCGCCATTCTCTTCTCACCGAAGTTCCATCTCCCTACATCACCACCTCCTCCAACGTCGCCATGATCTCCCCTCCCTCGGCATCGCCTCACCTTCACCCAAAGACCACCAGAGCCACCTCCTCGTCGACCTGAAGCTCCCACCGCTCCAAGCACGCCACTGGCCACCTCCAACTACCCCTTGCCGCTGCGACCTCGTCGATGAGCATCACCACGCTCCCCTCCGCCGTTTCGCACCCGTCGCTTATCCTGCCGCCACACCGTTGGTCATCACCACCGACCAACTGGCCCGAGCGCCGCCTCTCGCTGGTCATGCCGTGTGCTCGCCAACGTGGCAGCCACGCGGCCTCACCCGCCCGCCCGTGTGGCGTCCCATGGGGCCCTCGGCCTCACCCCGGGACCGACGCATGGGGCCCACATGTCAACGCTCCACTCTCTCTACTGACGCAATAAATATGTTTTTCTTTAGAAAAATAATTCCAGAACAGCACTTAAACTTCAAATGGGCATATCTTGACCGTTTGAACTCCAAATTGACCCGTTCAAGTCTCTAAATTTTTGTTAAATCATGAAGAATCTAAATATGTGCTTTTTATGTACTGTTATTGCCTTTTGCTTAGTGTATTAGCTTCTTTTTGTGTCTCGTGCAGTTTGTCATTTCGGAGGATATCGGAGTGACGATTAGGACTTCAGAAGACCGTTTCTTTGAGCAAGACAAGTCATATCATACCTTGAGCATATTGAATCCTATTGTTGTAAAAATTATATTGTTTTACTACTATTGCATCGTTTTGCTAGAACTATCGTTCACTATTGTTTTATTATTTAAGTATTATTCCTATTATCCTTTGCTATGGCCATGATATTGTTATTACTCTCTTATCCTTGCAATCCTTACGTAAAATAAAATGACTAGTTGTTCCCTATATGATGGACTTGATTAGTTGCTTTAGGCTTATGCTTAGCCATACTTATAATCAACTTAGATGTTTTATGATGAACTAGACTACGGTGTTATCAACTAAAAAATCTTGGCTAGATGTTAAGATTATCTACTGGATTGTCAATAGATGGGAGAAAATGTGTTCTTTGTGAAAATGCAAACATGTTTCGGGGCTTTCTCGAATATCTATTGCAAAGCTTTTCCGTGCAACCACAAGTCTAATGGGTAAGGCTTGACTTGAAGTTTAATTCATCTAAGGCAAGGGGCCACAGGAATTAGGGCATGAGACTACTGTCGAATTTTGCCTGGCCGCATTGGAGCAAGTTCCACTGGGGGGCCCAACTCGTCTTGGGGCATCCAGCGGGCGGCGTAACCTCAGGTGGTCTATTTGTTTTGGGTCGAGTTGGAAAAAAAGTCTTGGCATGATCTTAGCACCTCAAGTACCTTTCTGGTATCACGATGATACGGTTGACGTGTTGTACACCTCTGATCAAAGTTAAAACTATTTCGAATAGCCACACGCTCGGTTATGTGCATGCCGAGCGATGTTACTCCAAGTTGGTCCCTTTTTCTAAAACTTGGGTGAATTGATCATCATAGTTTAGTCACGTGGAATAGCCTGGTTTAAGATAGCTTCGCGCGATTACGTGACCTTGTTGATGTTAAAATTATGACTTAGAATAGTACTATGTTTTAAATGTGCTTTAACATAAAGTATTGACTATTGAAACTATGGCGTTCCGCAAAATAAACCCTATTATGCCATTTCCTTGTTCCCCTTTGCATTAAAGTGCATTTTCGGTATGAATTGCTGAGTACGGTGGGTGGTACCAGTGGCAAGAAGATTAAAGCCGTAGGCCCGTTTTCCGCTGCTGCTGTTTTTCTTTGGATGTCAAGCATAAAGCGCCGCTATATTAAGGTAATATTTAACACTTTATATTGTTTATTCTGTATTATCAAACTTATACTCTACGTACGCCAGCTAATCCTGTGAAGGAAAATAATACGCAACGCATCCCAAAATCTAGTGTGATTTCTAGGTGTGACATGTGGTAACCCCTCCTTCCCTAAAAGGGAAAACCCTAGACAAAGTTCGTGTGCACAGAGTTTGCGTGCAGTCATTATCTGTGGTTCAAAAAGTCAAGATTTGAAATTAATGTTTTAAAGGGTTTATTCTTAAAATATTATTATAAGAAGGTTTAAAAAATAAGGGCTAATTGTGTTCTTGCCCCTGCTCAGGTTGCAATTATGATATTACCCCTCATTTTTAGGTTTGTGATTTTGCCCCTGCTTTTTTGAATTGAAGCTCCAGTTTACCCCATGTTTATCTGTCATTAAGTGAGCCTAGATTAGTGAGTTAAAGAAAAGGAAAAATGATTTTAACAGAATAAAATAGACCATTGTACCCTTGACAACAAATAAGTTACCTTGGATGTGTATATTCACTTGTGGATATAGAGGCCGATTTGTATCCCTTCCCCGTAAAAAAACTAATAAGTTACCCAGCCCAATCGATCCCTAACCCAGAAGTATCATTCGCCTCTCTGTTGCCCATCCGAAGCCTAGAGGCTGCGCGGGCCATGGTTTTAAGTGGCAAGCAGGAGCATTCGGTGCGCCAAGAGCTACGCACCGCTTGTTGTGGTGCCTGGGCGGCGCACATGTGAAACGCACGCGTGCATCAAGCTCCAGCAGTACATTCAGCCAGCTGCTATCGAGGCTAGCGGCGCATGCTCGCATATATGCATGATAAGCCGAAACGGTACGGCAATACTCATCCAGCGATACGGGACATGGAAATTTTCAAATCATCAATATGTCGATACATCGAGTTATATATATTATATATATATATATAAATGAACAAGCAAAGGGTACAGACCTAGGAGTGTTTCTGGTAGCTATTCTTCAGCTGCAGCAACCTCTGCGCGGAGTTGCTCAAGATTGGCACTACACTTATGAAAAATATTTATTCCATCTATAGGCAGGAGCTAGTGAGCTACTACAGTGAAGAAGTGAAAAACAAAGATGCTGACCTTGGGATTTCAAGGACTTGAGGCGATGCAGCTGTCGATGTAGATCTACGAGCCTCGAGCCTACAACGACGACCAGCAGCTGGCTCCGGGAGGCCGGCGCCGGCACCGGAGAGGCACGCGACGCACAAGGGGGAGCCGCTCCTTGCTCTGCTCGCTCTCGATGCAATGGGCGACGACGTATGCGGCACACGGCGGTCGGCGAACGAGACGACGGGGTGGGGCCAAACTGGAGATTTGGGGATTTAGTGTAGGTTGGGCCTGTAATGGGCTTTCGAACCAGGGGTTTCTGGCCCACGTATCGCTTTAGTATCGAATAAGTTATCGTCATGTATCGCGAATTAATGTTGATTTTTCTACGTGTTTAATTTCCGATACTCTACCAATACCGTTCGCGATAGGGGTGCTACTGCTATGGTGCGTGCACTTCCGCGGCAGCCTCGCCTCGTGCTCATCTTCAACGTAAAAATCGCTTGGCTTTGCACCCGCCTGTTTCTTGTCATCTGTCTTTCGCTGATGAATCATGGGTGTTGCAATTGATCTTGTGGAGATGCTCTGCCTTTGGTTGGGCTGGAACTTGAGCCACCGTGAACCCCTCATTGTGGTTGATGTGGTTTCCTTTGCTTCAGTTGCAAGCCGGTGACAATATACCGTGCAAAAATTCATGCCAAAATGGCTAATTTCAAAACAAGGGAAAATATACGGGTAGAGTATAAAAATAGGGGCAAATACAAGGTATATTTATTATTGTGTCACACATTTAAACCACCGTTAGCCTAACTTAACATATTTAGGGACAATTAGAGTTTCATTTCAAAAAAGTAAGGGAAAAACATAAACCCTAAAAATAGGAACAAAACAGCAATTAAATCGTAAAATAGGGGTAAGAACATAATTACCAAAAATAAAACAAAGCGATGTATTACATTGCAAGTGCCAACATCATCCACACAACACAAAAGAAAAATCTATGGACTGGTGGGCCTCTCCATACAATCTGACTGGAAAGCACGCGGCCACCTCTAGCGCTTGCTCGCATGCTGTTCCACTCAAAGTTATTAGGACCAGACCGGACATTGAACCGGCGAGGTCATCGGTTCGCTGGTTCACTGGTCCAACCGTTAAAAACCGGTTAAACCGCTGGTTCGATAGTTTTAGACCAGATGAATTGAACCGGTCATGAAATATATTGAACCGGAGCAATATATATACATATACAGTCGATTTATAGAAAAAATAAGCACAAATATTTTAATTGTATAATCACAGCAGCTGCACTCAAAAATCTTTTTAGCAACAAGCATCTACCAATTCAGGAGTAGCCAACAACCATTTAATGATTTAATCTACAAACATCTGGGAATCAATCGATTTTAAGGATATGAGAACTTGAGATTGAGAAGTCTGAGTACTAACCTGCTGCCGTGTGGCCGTGCCTCTGCCTGCCGCCGCGCGCCTGCGCCTGCGCCTCTGCCGCCGCGCGCCCGGCGCCCCTGCCGCCGCGCGCCCGCACCGCTTCCGCCGCCGTGCGCCCGCTGCACCTTGCCGCCTCCGCCGCCGCGCGCCTGCCGCCGCCGCCTGCGCCTGCGCCGCTGCCGCCGGCCGCTGCACCTTGCCGCCGCCGCCGATCTGTTTTGACGGGGATGCAGAGCAGCACTACAGGCGCAGGCAGGCAACCCTAAAAACTAAACATTTACGATTTTGCCCTTATGTGATCTAAAAAAAATAGGGTAACAAGGTCCATAAGAAAAACCGGTCGGTTCCAATAAAACCGTCCGGTTCAGCTGTTTTATAAAAAACCGGCCAATTCAATTGGTTTTTAGCGGTTCGATTGCATAGACGGTCTTTTAAGTGAACCGAGCCAATGTAGCCTCTGGTTTTGGTTTTTACCAGTTCGACCGCCGGTCCGGTCCAGTCCTAATAACCATGGTTCTACTTCCATGTACAGGTGAACTCACACATGTTTAGTTGGTCTACGGTGTCCAGCTGCTCGCTCTCGATCGTCTTTCGCATGGGTTCGCTGCCAGTAGCTTGCCACGCTTTCTTTCTCTTGTT
Source organism: Oryza meyeriana var. granulata (assembly GCA_003991445.1). Taxonomy (NCBI): domain Eukaryota; kingdom Viridiplantae; phylum Streptophyta; class Magnoliopsida; order Poales; family Poaceae; genus Oryza; species Oryza meyeriana. The sequence goes on along the minus strand of RYFJ01001354.1, from coordinate 383,823 downwards.
CAGTTACTTCTCCGACCTTTGCATTTTGGCCCTCCTGTTACTTAGGATTTCCGGTGGCGTTCTAGCTTGCTTTGCCTATCATAGGGACTAGGGAGCAACCGAGGGATAATTGACAATATTGGTATTATAAATTATTTTCAAATAGATGCATGTAAAAGTTTCTATCAGTCACCCTCATAAAATGGAACAATATTGGATTCAACACGATTTCCGAAAACCAAGTTCATGAAATATTCTAAAAAAAACCAGTGGAACATCTTCTCACCTTAAAATTTTTCTTATCACTGTTGCATATTGGACTAGATATTGGTAGTTCTTTTCGCTTTGGACTAGGTTTTGATACAAAGCTTTGCACTTTGGACCAGTGGTCCCATATGTCAACCAACCTTCTTTCTCCCCAATCTACCTAGGGAAGAGGAACAAGAGCAATCTCGTCTCCTACCCACGGTGTGACCTCATCTCTTCCCACATCGGCGACCTCATATCTCCCCAAAATAATAGCAACAATGCTGCCCCCTGCTCACAACTCTTCTACGCATGAGCTCCCCTTCCATGCACCAGCTAACCTCCAGGGAGCGTCGAGCAGTCGTTGGTCCCCTACCCTGTCTCTGTCGATGTTTTACACCGGCAATAAATATATGGGGCTACTCGGCGGATGGAAACTCGGTGGATTGCAAAGGAACACAAGGAAATTTTATACTGGTTCAGGCCCTCGATGTGAGGTAATACCCTACGTCCAGTTTGTATGTATTCCTTTGAGGATATACGGTGGTAGTTCTGATGAACCAACTCAACCTGCCCCCATGGGGCGCCCTGCCTCCCCTTATATACTGGGGGACAGGGTTACAAGGTAGGAGTCCCCATCGGATTACGACTAGGAGATCTCCCCTTAGAGATATAACACACCCGACTAGGACTGTATATTCCTTTCTATACAAGGCGAAGCCTGCCGAATCTAGCTATATCTCTAATTACAAGGCTAGGCCCATCCTCTATCCGAGTGGCCCATATGCTTGTCATGAGGTACCCGGGGCCCATGGCACCCACAGTAGCCCCCGAGACCTTCATAGTTGAGTCACAGCTGATGCCAAGTGCTCATCCTCCACGGTGAAGTCTTCCCGAGTGCATTGCTCCCGAGTGCTCTTTGTCTGAGTGCTGCTTCTCCCGAGTCCTGCTTCATGTCAGCTGGCAGCGAGGCTATGAAGGGCTCCATGTAGATGTTGGAATAGTGTGCGCCGAATAGGCGCACCTATTAGGTGTAGCCCCCGACTTTGTGCTTAATTGTGAAAACAATTAAACATGAAGTCAAAGATCTTTAACCTTGTAGTCTTTCCCGAGTAGATTACTACTGGTATATGAGACTCTTCGGTATCGTGTCAACCGGAATATAATTTATAGTCTTGCCGAGTAGGGAACTACTCGTATATAGGACTCTTCGACTTCATGTCAGTCGGAATGTGTGTTTATAGTCTTGCCGAGTAGGATGCTACTCGTATATGGGACTCTTCAGCGTCATGTCAGCTGGAAAAGGGGGTGTTTATAGTCTTTCCCGAGTAGTATACTACTCGAAAATTAGACTCGTCGGCATCATGTCAGCCGGAAAAGGTGTTTATAGTCTTTCCTAAGTGGCGTCCCATTCGGAAGTTACTCTTCAGCTCGTCAGCCGGAAGATTGTTTATAGTCTTTCCCGAGTAGTGCACTACTCGAAGGTTAGACTCATCCGCGTCATGTCAGCGGGAATGAGAATTTTATAGTCTCTCCCGAGTAGTGAACTACTCGAAAGTTAGACTCATCCGCGTCATGTCAGCGGGAATGAGAATTTTATAGTCTCTCCCGAGTAGTGAACTACTCGAAAGTTAGACTCATCCGCGTCATGTCAGCGGGAATAATGCTGCTCATGGCAACTGGTGGCCACGCATGTAGGCCGAGTACCACTGTATGAAAAATAAATCCATTACGTGGTTAGGTGTACTCGAGAGAGATACCTGCATCTCCAATTTTAATGAAGACCAGCTTGTGATCCTTGTAAGGATGTATCCTCGAGACCTGGTGGATAAGACAGATACCCAAACATATATGTTTAGCAATAAGGCTCTCATGAAGCATATCTGTTTACCTCATCGGTTCCTGTGGGTAGCACCAGCGCTATAATTTCAACTCAGCCTGCGGGCGGCCCACATGGAGCATGCTACTGTAGGAACTCATATCTTGGTGGCTGCTACCAAATAAGCCGGCCTGAGCCGACCTATCCAGCATAGCTCTAGAGAAGTATCATCCATCGCATGTCAAGATGAGTTTTTTGGTGTTGGTAACCGCAATCAGCCAGAGAAATCCTTATTCGCAAGCCTTTCCGACTTACGTTCTGGATGCAAACTGGTTGCCACATGTACCCGAGTAGGTATGTTGCAGGATCTGCTTGCCCTCCTTAGGTGTGACGCAGTGCATGAGAACTCCGGATGCGCTTTGACGATGTAAGTCTTCTCTGACTTGGGAAAAGCCGAACAAGGTACCCGAACCTTGCATTAGCAGAGGGTTCGGCTGGTGACCCTCATGGGGCGTACCCTATCCAACAGAGTTATAGCCAAGCTAGGCACCCGAATCTTGCATTAGCATAGGATTCGGCTGGCGACCCTCATGGGGCGTACCCAACCTGACAGAGTTGCGGCCAAATAAGGTACCCGAACCTAGCATTAGCGTAGGATTCGGCTGGCGACCCTCATGGGGCGTACCCTACTTAGCCGAGTGGTACACAGCCCCGACTGGCGCCGAGGGCCGATTGTTAGCTCCCATGGAGCGTAGTCGGGGAAGATGACGTCCCGATTGGCGCAAGTACTCGGTAAGTAGCCCTCATGGAGCATCCCGAGTGTATTTCGGCAGACTTGTCCAGCCCCCGAGCGTAGGAGATAGGCTCGAAGCCCTGAGTTCCTGTCACGCATATCCGGAGCTGGGCCTGCAATATAAAAATATCGGATGAGTAGCATCTGATGATGGAAATAATCACCCGAATAAAATGTATTTTACAATGTATGTAAATACGTGTTCTTCCTCTTTTTGATATTAATTTTCTCGAGTAGTTGACCCCTACGTTTAAGCACTCTGCCCGACTAGTCATAGCCCCCTAGCGTCGGGATTGGCTCATGGCTCTTTCCCAGGCACGCGTTTGGGTAACTTGAGTTCGTCTTACATGGAGCAGAGTTTCACGGATCGAGATTTATGCTACTCGAGTACTTTTGTAATCATTTAAGAGCAAAAACGGAAAAAAGTAAATGCGCAGCTTATACACCTATTAGGTGTAAGCGGCTGTGGCACTAGCAAGGCCGAGTGAGGAGATGTTTATCAGAAAGTACTTAGCTGTTCGAAGTATTTGGGAGTGGGGATGCCATCCTCGTGTTTGAGCTTGTGAGCCCCCGAGCATGTCACTTGTTGTTCTGATAATCTTCAGTTGTTGAAGGTCGAAGGCGGCTGTAGCCGACTGCCACAATAGAGCTGTCTGACTTGCGTTTGCGATTCCCAGCTTTAGTTGGGACCGCGTCGTCGGTGTCGTCCCGCTTCTTCTGTCAGGGTGACTTGTTATCATCGAGGGCCTCGGCAACAGCGTGGGCCGAGTCGGCGTACTTGTTTGCCATGTCGAATAGGGCCTTGACAGAGTTGGGAGGCTTCCCGCGTGAATTTGTCGATGAACGAGGTGTCTCTGACTCCTTTTCGAAAGGCTGCGATGATGACCTCGTCCTTGATCTTCGGGATTGAGTTCCTCCTCTCAGAAAACCTCTTGATGAAGTCACGAAGAGACTCGTTCTTCCTTTGGCGTAACTGATATAGGTCGTACTCGGAAGAGGCCTCTCGTATGTTCCCTGGAAGTTGGTGATGAATCGTTCCCGGAGTTCTCCCCAAGAGCCGATGATCGCTTTGGGAGTCCTGTTAGCCATGTCCTCGCTGAGTCGGCTAAAGCGACTGGGAGGTAGTTAGCCATGACTTTCTGATTTCCCCAGCTGCTCGAATCGCCAGAGTGTAGACCGTGAGCCAGGACTCGGATTAGTCTTGCCATCGTATTTGTTGATGCCTGTAGGCTTGAACTTGACGGCCAGTCGACTTGTTTTGTAGCTCCTGAGTGAAGGCCGTACTCCGTCGTCTTCATGAGGACTCCGACCTCGACTACAGCGGCCGAAACCGCTCGCTAGTGGAGGCCGAATTGCTCGTTCTCGTCTTCCAGTTGCGTTGCTCGTCTTCTTCTCGTTTGCGGCGCGAGCATTAATGTCTTGCTGAAGTCGCGCCGCAGTCGGTCTCGGAGGTCCTGGCTGTCCCGACGGTCGCTTCAACGTTGCCGGTTGTTGTGGTTGCCGAGTGATGTCTGGCTTGACTCCGCGTGCTGCCGACTAGAGCCGGCCGCTCGACGTCGCTTTGAGGTGGATGAGACTGCCGCTGGGGAAGTTGATTGACTGGTCAGTACGAGTGTGTTGCCCGACTGTTGGTGCTGCTGACATGCGGCAGCGGTAAGCATGGCTTTTATCCTTGCGATCGTCGGGGTGGCCTGGTGATCAGGCCCGACCTGGACCGTGTCCAGTAGGGTTACGGCTGCCACGACGTTCTGCTGCGGCGTGACGAAGACGTTGTGGTCGCCGACTTTTGTTTGGAGGGTTCGTTGCTGAGCGGTTCGCCCAGCCCTGCGTAGGCCGTCGTTGTAGGCGTCTTGTTTCTTCCTCCTGTTGTTCTCGCAGACGGCAGGCCTCCTCCTCTTGTTTTTCGTGTAGTCGGCGTGATTCCTGAGTAGGAGTAGAGCCTTTGGATGCCATGAAGATTTCTCGTGGCGGAGTGAAGCTTGCCGAGCTGGTATCCGACTTGGAGTCGGAATCCGACTGGGAGTCGTAGTCCGACTGAGAGTCGTAGTCGGAATAGTTGATGGGGGTGATTGTAACTCCGACCTCCCTAGATCCGATCTCAAGCGGCTCGGAGCCGTATCCGAGTCGAACTCCAGGGGATCGGGTTTGCCGCGTCGGATGTAGATTGTAGATATCCGCGCGTCGCCAGTCCGAACGGGAAGTTGACGATCTCTTCCCTTCTCGCCCGATCTCGGCTGGCTCAGAACGAGTCCGAGTCGAACACTGGAAGGAAGAGTTGTCCCTGGACTCGGCGTATTGAGATCGCCGCAGCATGTCGTCGAAAGATTGCCGCAGCGTCATGTGGGCCGACTGGCGCGGAGTCAGCTGGTTCCTCGGCCGGTTGGATCGGGTCCGTGTCGGCCGGGGTGAGATTGCCGATCTGGTCGGCGACGAAGTCAAGGCTTCTGAATGCGATTGTATCTCCGGGGGAGTTTGCCGCCGTCGACTTCGGTTGCTGGATCCATCGAGCTTGTAGATGTAGATCGCGCCGAAGCCCCTACCTGGCGCGCCAACTGTCGATGTTTTACACCGGCAATAAATATATGGGCTACTCGGCGGATGGAAACTCGGTGGATTGCAAAGGAACACAAGGAAATTTTATACTGGTTCAGGCCCTCGATGTGAGGTAATACCCTACGTCCAGTTTGTATGTATTCCTTTGAGGATATACGGTGGTAGTTCTGATGAACCAACTCAACCTGCCCCCATGGGGCGCCCTGCCTCCCCTTATATACTGGGGGACAGGGTTACAAGGTAGGAGTCCCCATCGGATTACGACTAGGAGATCTCCCCTTAGAGATATAACACACCCGACTAGGACTGTATATTCCTTTCTATACAAGGCGAAGCCTGCCGAATCTAGCTATATCTCTAATTACAAGGCTAGGCCCATCCTCTATCCGAGTGGCCCATATGCTTGTCATGAGGTACCCGGGGCCCATGGCACCCACAGTCTCTCTTCCTGCTTCCTTGAGGAATATGACCCTACTGGCAGGAAGGACGATTCCGTTGGCAGCATACTCATTGACAGTGCAAGCTTGGGCGCGAGCTAGAGAAGAGGATGGGGGGATGGGACATGACCCATGGGATGGAAGGCGTCGTCACCGGCAACACAGTAGGAGAGTAGAGCACATGTATAGGTGTCCCTAAGGACACAATTAGTGGAGATATGGAGCCATCCTCCCCGCACGATGCATAAACTCAATCCCTAGCTGAGCTAGCCTAGAGCTTGATTCCACCTCCGCCTCCACCCAATTAATGCCAGTCGACCCATGACGCTCAAAGCTTGAACTCGTGATAGATTGGGGAGGAAGAAGGCTAACTGACATGTGAGACCAATGGTTCAAAGTACAAAGTTTGGTTACAAAACCTGGTCCAAAGTGAAAAGAGTCGCCAATGGCTAGTCCAATATTCAACTAAGGTAATAAAAATTAGTTCAAGGTGCAATTCAATTTTATTAAAGAGTCTCTAAAGTTTCAAAAAAAAACCTGTCCTGAAATTAGAGGTGCACTTTTTTCCCGAAACCGACCATTGAACCAAACCGAGCCGAACCAACCGAAGAAGCGATTTTTTTGGTGTTCGGCTGGCGCTCGGTTTCTTTTTTTTTTTTGCTAGATTGGTGTTCGGCGATCGGCTTTTTCTCTTCGACACTAACCGAGGATACCGCAAAACCGATTGTCGGCGAAACGGGATAGGGGATCCCACATACCCCGGGACGCGTGGTCATCTACCACGTTAATTCTCCCGAGGCCACATTCTCCGACGAGGATGGGTCTCCAGCTAAGCGCCCAGCAGTGCCCGGGCCCACGACCCGCAATAATAGTGCCTCGTGTGCGGAGGGCTGACTCCAGCGGTCGGCTCCCCAACTACCCGTTTTAATGGTGAGACAGCAGACACTTTTGACCAAGAAGGCCCCGAAAGTCCACGCCCAGGCAGCGGAGGCAGGCGCCGTCCCGTCTCCATGCTCCATCCGCTCACAGCGAGGGCCGACCGAGCGTGACCAGACGAGCAGTACCTACTCCGGCTTGGACATAGCAGGCGGGCAGAGACGACTGGACCCTCCTCCAACTCCGGCGCAGGCGTCACAGGCGGAGGTGAGCGATGGACAGCCCTCCAACTCCGGCGTGGCATCCGCGGCCAAACAGGTGCACAAGAGACTCACCGGAGAATATCTCTCTGGGGGTACCGGCACTGTGGACTCCCCTGCTCTATAAAGGAGGATCCCAGCCGACGAGAGAGAGAGGAGAGCAAGCTTCGGCATTAGCAACCACTCTCTGGCTAGAACCCGTCCTCAATCGCCAACTCTCGCCATGGTTCTTCCTCGGCTCCGAGCTCCTGAGCTCCGGGAACACCCTGTAACACTCAAACCATATTCACCTCCACATAGCATACACACAACCCTTCTGTCTCCAGCTCGGCACCGCGCGTCTCGGTTCGGACGGTCCGACCCCTGTTCGGACGGTCCGAACCCTTCATCCATCGCTTTGCTGATACACGCTGACGCCGCTTCACCTGAGAACTACTCCCCTGGCCGAATCTCAAAGGGGGTCTCCTGATTTCCCGCCGTCGAGGTTTACTCCTCCGACACCGATGTAGTTGTAAACCCTCTGTTGGCTCCTCAATTTCAGCCCATTGCCAGTATGTACAGGGCTCATCTTGACCAGGGAGGCGAGCAGCGCGACACCTCCCAGTCTCCCACCTTGCCGCATGCGCTTGCGCTGCCGCTAATTAAGCCGCTAACTCCTCACCTCCCGCGCCACCGCCCAATTGCCCACTGCACGCTCGCACGACGGCGACGGTCGCACTACTCGCGCACACTACATCCCTCACCTACTTGGCCCTCGACGGCAACCAGTGTCCAGAAGTGCCGAAGCTCACAGGCGTCTCCGTTTCTCGTGGTAGGGGCATTCGCGGCCGAGGGTGCTGCAACAGCCAACAAGCCAACAACACGGAGTCGTCTTCTTCGGTGTTTGGATCATGCTGCTCATTGACTAAATACTCTGCTTGCTTTTGTTTGGATCATGCTTCAGAACTTTTTGCAAAAAAAGATGGCTGTACTTCCAAGTCCAAGCCTCCAAGGCTTCTATGCCCAAGCCTAATCACCCCAAGCCCTAAAAATCATGTATGTATCAGGCGATATCGTTTTACTAGGAATATGAGCTGGAACATAGTCTTTTCTAATCTTGGTTAATTTGTATGGTTTTCAGATTTGGATGTTAGCTGTGGCATGCTGAATTTGGTGGGTAACTGATTGCAATCAACTAATGAAATCATTTTTCTGGCCAAGTACTTAAGTTTGAGTTTCCTGTGACCGAGAGTTAGCTTTTGCCGTAACGTTGCTGGTCTGCTGCACATGTATTGCAGTATGGTCTATTGATGTTCCTGTTGGGCGTTGGTTGTTGCCTGTTTGTTAAACGATTAATGTGTGGTTTCAGAACTTCAATACTTCGATATTAGTATTATCTAGTGCTCTAAAGCTCTGTTGGAATTGTGGAATCAATTATCTAGTTATATAAGCTTTTGTGCACTTGGTTGTGCATTTTAAAATTTAGCCTTTCTTACAGCTTGCTTACTACTACTAGTGTACGTTTCAAACAAGTGGACACAGTCTGTTCATGTTCACTCGAAAACTGAAGAAGCTGAACTGAATTAATTCGGCTTAGTCGGCTCGGTTTGTTAAAATTTTTAGACATGTTCGGCTGTCATGTTTCCAAAACCGAACATCTCCAAAACCGAAAAAAAAACGAGCCGAAAAAGTCTTGTAAACCGAACGCCCACCCCTACCTGAAATAACTGGTGGGCAAAGGGGCTTATCTAGAAAGTGTCACCGGCCGTACTGTAACATATAAAATTCTCCTCGTGTGCCTCATTTTCCTCCTCTTCTATTTCTACTAGAACCTACGGCGCGCTTCGCGGAGCCCTAACGCTTGTTTTTTTTTTCTGTAAATCAGGAATGTAAATAAGGAGATGTGGAAAAGCATGTTCAATGGAGCAGATGTAGCATTGCCAGTTGTACCATTCAGATTGTGAGAAGGAATTGTACTGGGTTAAGTAGGCAGAAAATATATGAATTGAATGTTGACATGTTTACGGAGGACAATGTATGATTTAAAGCACATTATAAGAACGTACATGAAACAATAAGATTAAGCATAGAAAAACAGGTAGGAAATTATGAGGTAGACTGTTGACGCCACGCCTGCAATTGGTATAGAACGTGGTCAGAGTGTAGGCAAAAGTTATAGGGTGTTTAGGCGAATAGATATTGGGAGGCTGGAGATCATAGTCAGAAATAGGGTAAAAATCAAACAACAACGGAATGCATATTGAACCGAAATATCCCGAAAACATAAGCTTACTAAGAAAATATATGAATTGAATGTTGACATGTTTGTGGAGGACAATGTATGATTTAAAGCACATTATAAGAACGTACATGAAACAGTAAGATTAAGCATAGAAAAAACAGGTAGGAAATTATGAGGCAGATTGTTGATGCCCACGCCTGCAAATTGGTATAGAACGTGGTCAGAGTATAGGCGAAGAGTTATGGGGTGTTTAGGCGAATAGATATTGGGAGGCTGGAGATCATATTAGAAATAGGGTAAAAATCAAACAACAACGGAATGCACGCTGAACCGAAATATCCCGAAACATAAGCTTACTATTGCTTAACTAACAACATCATGTCCAGCGTAGAGCGGTCAGCTACAGCAGCAAGCATTCATGTTTATCATGTGACATCCATGATAACATAGAATCCTAGCCACATAATGTTTGCGACGCTCTTAAGTTTTTACAAAAGTAATACACCTGGATATAATCATGCTCAAAGGTCTATAGTGAGCATCACAATAGCATAGTTTGCAAAGGCATAGCTAAATATTAACCAATGCATCTCTCTCCTGTGGTGCTGAAGAAGCACGATTATAGGGTAGCCATGCAAGCAGAGTATGAGGCCGACGCCGAGTCTACTACAACTGTGTCAAACAAAAGACAATGTATTCCTCCACTGCATCAAGCCTTGTTCTCACTGCTGAAATTGTAGATGAAAAGTTATCAGACATATAATCTGGTAACAATCGATTGGCACTACCAATTATTCTAAATCTGTAGTACCTACCATCAGTGGCATCATCACCATTTTCTTTGAACAACTTCTTAGCTGCGCCTGTGCTAAGGGATGGCCTTGCCCTATTTTGCAGTTCTAGTTAGGCAAGAAAACAAAGCTAGATTCCTTAAGTCTAACCAGAGAAGATTGAGAAAGGCTGTTACCTTTTGTTGTAGGACTTGGATGTGCTATTCTTAGTAGCAGAATGACCACCCATCTGGGAAAGGGGCAGATTGTCATCATCCTATAGAATCGGCACATCATCAATGAGGAGAAGCTGTAGTATGGAAAGCTTTATCAAAATAAGCTAAGCTATGCTTGGCAAGTAGGCTAACCTGATCTTCTTCATCAAGGATTTGATTTGGAGTCTTTGACTGACATTCAATCTCAACACTTTACCCTTGGCTCCAACAGCTGATGGACTGTTTAATCCAATCGATGGAGTGGCAGGCGGATTGCTGAATCCAATAGATGGAGCAGCTGCTACTGTTGACTGGCCAATGGAAAGATCATGTGATACACTTGGCGATAAGCTTGTAAGGTACCACAGAGATGCCTCAGATGCAGATGGTGACTGCAGGATGGTAGGATTCTGATTGCTAGCGCTTCCTATGATCATATTCATCTGAATGAAACACTGAAAGAGGACAGGTATTCTCAGTAATGGCAACATTCCAAGTGAATTTTTTCTCAAGCAAATCTTATGATCTCCTTTGGTATGTACTCATTGCCAGCAGGGTTCTCTTGTAACAGCATCTTGACTGATCGACCAATAAGGCGTTGTGCTAAGTGTCCAAAGAGCACAAACTTAGTGTCAATAGTGTCATCACCTACCACGACGTTGAGCTTGAACCTACAAACATGGAACAGGATTGGATTTGGCTAATCTTCTTTAGTCTCAAATAAACTAATCTTCGAAAGGTAGTATTACTAACCTAGTGATGCGCCCACAACACAGGAGGCATGTTTCATTTACACACTTGTATGCATTTCCATATGGTCTGGCTGTGCTCCTGCATATATCGCAGGCAGTGTACCACCAGGAGTATTCCATGTCTATTTTCTTAATGACAACATTAACCAGAAATTCATGCTTCTGTAGACAAAAAGTATGGCACAACGGTAATATCTCATTGCAATGAACTTGCATAATAGAAATGTACAACGCATTGGACGTACCTTGAATTTGAAAGGGTTGAGATCCTTGATCTGAGCAATTGACTTGGGCTCAGCATTGCTGTGTGCAGCTGCTGCAGGAGGTAGATCAATCCACTTGATAAGCTCATAGCTTCCCTGGATGCTGCATAAATTGTGGGAGTGTTAGTTTGTATATATATATATGGGAACCTACATTACAAGAAAGCAAGTGCACCTTGCTACAGAAAATCTAGTACAAACCTATTTTTGAGAGAGTTGACCTTAGGTGTGTCTACGTTAGTGCACCACTTGTAGGCTGAGCTATCTGATAGAGAGATATCCCCTGGAGAATATATTGTATTAAACAACATGGGATTATTGTAACCATGATGATAAAATATAGACATACTATTTGGAATATTCATTACCATAGCCCCTCACAAGAGTGCCAACAAAGATCACTATCTGTGGTTCTTTCTGGCCAGCAGCAAACACTTCATCGGCAAGGAAGCTTGTTGCACATTCTCCCCAAAGTGCCACATTTAAAACTGCGTTGCCATAAAACATATGCAATAACAAATGCATGAAAATCAAAATGCAGGTGGTTACGTGTATCTATCATATCTATTGGTTGTGTTAGAAGTATAATTGTTGTAATAAGAATTTCTGTTAAGCTAAGAGAAAAGTTGTATCTATGTTATCAACTGCTTAGTTGAGACAATAGGCAAAGGTATTAAGAAATCGAGATAAAGCTAGTTCAGATGAATGTATTTTAAGATGTAAGAGCCGGGGCTAACTCAGTGTTGCGGATGTAAACACTCCTCTTTAGGCTGTCACCATCTCGGGTGCGTGTTTGAACTAAAGTCACAGATGTCACCTCAGTAATAACTCCAATGATATCTTTTTTGGTGTTGACAATGAGAGGAAACAATGTTAGTTATTTAACAATGAGTTTAACATGAAGTATTATGTAAGCATTGGTAGCAGTAAAGTGAGAGTACTTGTGAATGCATCTTTCTTGTCGACACGCGAGCGTAGACCACCAAATAGCGTGAGTGAGTAAGTGTAGAAAGGAAGGTTAGCTGTGGATCAACACGTTCATCTATAGTAGTCCACCTTGTGAAACAGATGGACAGGCAGTTGTTGACTGGTTTGTAGTGCTTGCTGCACTTCCTTACACGGTAGTACTTAATATAGTACACCTTGCCTTCAGTGATAATTGGCCTGAATATCTCATCACATGGGGGGTAAATCTGAGTAGCAATGCTAGTTCCCTTTTGCAATAGCAAAGTCAGTAAGCACTCTATGCAAACTAAACGAAGTGGTTCATTGGTGTAGACATCTAACCTTCTCATCAATCAGAACCAAGCCGAGGTGGAGAACTGTGCTTTCGTTCCTCTGGTCATGAAACTCCCAAAACCTTGAAACTCGAACGCAGATGCGCTCATTTTCGTCAACCTGAATGAGCTCAGTAAGCAGAGTGTCTCCCATTTGAAAGCAAGGTAACAAAAAATCTGTCAATAGCTAGTTTTTTTTAGTTCTAAAAACATGCAACCAAAGCAGCAAGGAAAACTTACGCAAAACCGCATCCAAAATGAAAGAAAACAATATTGTCATATATTAAACAACATAGCAAGCAATGCAGAAGATAATCAAGCAGAACATCAAAGCAACAACAAACATGGGAGCCTTGAGGCTCAGCTAGGTACCAAAATCCTATAGTACAAAATTGGAGCGGCATGTTAGGTTCTTGATATTTGAGACACTCTTGAGTGGTGCCTATGGAATCGGGCAATATAGGATGTACCATTAGCTTTACTGCCTCCAACACCTCATGATACACTACGTTTCCAGTCTTTGGGCTGCATGCCCCATCATCATCCTCAATGAGAATCCTAAGGCCATCTCTCGAAGTCGATCTAGATACCGCAACATACAACTGCCCATGCGTGAAAACAGCCTTTTTAAGATAGACACCAACTCTTGTAAGGGTTTGGCCTTGGCTTTTGTTAATCGTCATTGCATAGCACACACGCACAGGGAACTGCCTCCTCTAAAGAGTGAAAGGCCACTTAGAACTCGTAGTACTAAGCGCAATTCTTGGTATGAATACTTTATCGCTAAAATTGATCCAGTCAAGATCAGACACTCTAGGAGTTGTTGCCCAAGAGAAAGGACCAACAACCTAGTTCCATTGCATAAGCCCATTGATTGATTTAGATTTTGCAGCAACATTACTGTGACACCCTCTTTTTCAGCGTAAGTCTATGTGTTGGGGTTGTTGACATTAATCGAATTCAAGAATTCAGTTGGGTACAAAAGGTCAAAATCAAGTATATGCTCAGATAATTTTGAAATAGAATTGCAACTAAGGTATTCTTTCATTTCACCAAGTATCATATCAAGCATGCAATCATTTATCCCGTTGACAGTTGAGTTATTTGGGCAGACAATAGCACGTGATGCTAGGTAGGAAGAGTCTGTATAGTTAGCTCCAAAGTTTGGGAATACTTCATTTACTATGGAATGTATTTTGTCACCAGTTGTTTTTATCAGCAAATCATCAGGGATGTCAATCCAGGTTGCCTCAGATTCATCGGCTTTTTTTGATGCAGGCAACTTGCCATCACTAAGTGCCAAGACCCACTGAGCAAACTGTTCTAGTTCCTGCTGTCCTTCCTCACCAAGATCGCACTATAGGAGCCTCATGTTGACAGTAAGTTTGAGAAGAACAACATGGCTCCAAAGCGGAGAATTTGTTATAGATGCATCAACTATAGAAGCACGGGAGCCTTTCCTTACGGCCGGTGATATTTGCCTTAAATCACCACCCATGACAACAACCTTTCCACCAAACGGCACCACACTATTAGGAGGAGTGTGTTCAAAAAGCAGATCTCGTAAAGTTTGTCTAGAGCCTCAAAGCATCACCTATGAGTCATTGGAGCTTCATCCCATATAATAAGCGATGCTTTTTGAATAAGTTCAGCAAGCATTGTCCCTCTTTTGATAGTGCATAAGCTATTTTCATTTATATTAATCGGAATTTTAAACCTAGAATGGGCAGTGCATCCTCTTGGCAGGAGGAGCGAAGCAACCCCAAGGAAGCAACTGCTAGGACAATTTTTTCTCAGACCTTATTTTAGAAATGAGTGCATTCCATAAGAATGTTTTACTAATGCCACCATGCCCATAAACAAAGAAAAATCTAGGTTTCAATTCAGCAACATGGCATGCTATTGTGTCAAATACTTTTCTTTGATCAGAGTTTAATTTTGGTATAATGGAATTAGCATGGGTAGCCAAGGCAATAATATTAAGAGCTAACTCTTCATTGACCATCCTATTCCCAAAATCATCATCTGCATTGTGATCGTGGCAGGTCGTAATCGTCTATATTACCACCGCTGTTTGCAAAAACAGATTTTAACTCTTTAATCAAAAGAGAGAGAATCCTATCATGCGGGATAACATAAGAAGAGTTTGACAGGGCTTTTCTAAGGCGGTGCTGGATTTCATCTGTAAAGTATGTCCAATATTTATCGAAGAGAGATCGCATGTTTCCAATAGGGCAGAACATTACCACGGTCACAAATAACTGCCTTAGTTGGTAGGAGGATGCAGACACAATAGCCTCGTCAAAGAGGAAGTGCCACTCATTATCGTTCTCAAGAAGCCCTCTTGCTTCGCACGCTTGTCTAAAATTTGGGTAAACAACACCTCGAAAGTCCTCACATCGGCATAGCTAGTCACACCCTTTACTATCATCAGCAACATCCGTAAGTAGTACAACTCTCCAGCAACTGGGCTAACATAGTAAACGTTCTGCCTATTTTTTCGACGGTGTCCATGGGCGCCAGCAACGTGCGCTGTGTCCCAGGTCCACTCTTTCGGAAAATCACAATAGGTGAGTTCTTGTGCTTTCAGGTGCTTTTATTAGCCTCAAACCACTCTGTCAGCATGGTTTTTTTCGCTGCAGGGCTCTCAAGCAATTCTTTAAGGTCAGTTCCTTTTTGGTATTGCACAAAATTCATGTTTGGAAGATGCACAGCTAGACACTCTACAGTAGGAACCCTATAGTGGATATCAAACTCTAATGCACGCCAGATTGATTCACAATAGAAATCTAGCATTGATGTATTCTTTGATCTCATTCGGTGAAAGCATTATTGTCAGTGGCCTTGTTTTGTTTGTGTTACCAGTAGTTTCAAAATACACCTTGGTTCTATCAGGTCCCTTCGTCACGTACTTGAAAAGGTATTTTATCATGTTGGACTTATTGCACCATTCAACATTAATGTGGGCTTGATATTTTTTCAGAAGTTTCAAGTTGTATGGGACAACCCATCTATTGTCAAGTTTTATTCCATTCTTAACAACATAGCGTCCATTGTTTCGGCGTCCATTGTTTCAGCGCATATATACAGTGAATCCAAATTCTTCCATGGTGGTTTCTTCCTGGAATGACTTAGGGAAATGCTTAGAGCATTGATCCTTTTTCATACATACACAGGATTTATTTTTGTCACCGCAAGGGCCATGTATCATGAACTCATCAACCACAGCATAACCTAAAGGGTCAATAAATGCATTAGGAATCTCAGCAGAAATGAAACTGTCGACAGCAGTAGCACTAAAGTCAGTGCTGCTTGCTGCAAGCCACACAAGACAGTGAATGTGTGGAAGGCCACGCTTTTGGAACTCCACCTTGTAGATAACTACATATAAGGATGTTTGGTGTTAGAAACACTACGCAATATACCCATTCAGTTACGAAATACCATAGACAGGACCCTACCTGCAAGAACTGGGCCAAAAAATTTTCCCTTCCTAATGTCAGCAATGAACTCGTTAACTTTCATGTTAAAGACTCGTACAATCATGTCGGAGCGATTGCTTGGTACTTGTCCTAGTTCAAATAGCTGTGCATTGTATATCTCTTGCCATTTTGAGTTGCATGTGAAAGTCACAAAAAGTTCATGGGAACCAAATACTCGACAAACAACCATTGCATCTTGGTAATTCTGTACCATGTAACGGAGTCCCCTAGTAAAACTCGAAGGCAAGACATATTTCTGGCCTACAGAATCACTAGATTCAAGACCATGGTCAATTGCATCAGCAATTCCTTGAACACATTCTGCTCGCAGATCAGGTTGATTGTCAGCGATAAACTTCAGCCTCGATCCCTCAACAGTCGAGTACATATCTACACATATAGCATCACTAAGATGTCCGCAGCATGTATATGGGTTTGGCTTATTTAGTCTATAATGGAGGCGATAGCGGTAGTAGTCGAGCATTGTCACATAGCGTTGTGATGTTCCAGTTATGCTCGGGAGATCAGTGTACTTTATACCCAGGTGGAATCCTTGTTCACCATAGGGGAAAAGCAAAGGGTACGGCAGTGCCATATAGGATGGATGTAAAGCAGATACTCGTCTTAGTCTACTATTGGAGGACTAGACAACTACATCGTACATATATCTATCAATTGAGTAATCACCAACGATTATCCTAGCTATTTCACCACTTGTTGCCAAGTTGTACTGGATTTCATCTTTTGCATTGCACCCAAGCAGTCTAAGCACAATTTTTTCATCACCATGATCCTTTAAACGATCCCTAGCAAAGCGGAACGACTTGACTAGATCGTTGTGCTCATCAAGCATAGAACCTAATTCTATAACAATCAATGGGTCAGGTTCATTAGTGGAGTTCTCTCTATCGAATATGCTCATTCTATTGTTGGTTTCATTTTCAGTATCGTATATGTAGAGCTGAGCAAACTTAGGTGGGGCACCCTGCTGCGGTAGAAGGCCGCCAATACGGTGGTGCACAACACCATTGATTTTAAAGATGCATGGTGCAATTCCATTGTTAATTGACTTATCTATATCAGCTGCTAACGAAGTAAATGCAAAAGGCAAGTTATATGATCGGATTTGGCACATGAAACGCTTTGATCGTGCATCGCCATCAAATTGCAGGAGCTTTGCTAACACAGGAGGTGGAAATTTTAACTCAGGCAGGCTAATCTTACTGGCTCTACAGCATAAGTTGTACACTATCCTTCTCTGTGTAACAGCACTATCTCTTTTGACCCTTTCTTGGTACCAAAAGGCAGCACCACAATAAGGACATTCATGTGAGGGGCCACCATAGTAGGATCGCTCAGCATACAATGCTGCAGATTTGTTAACTACTAAGCAAGAAGCTAAGCGGAGCTTATAGAACTGAAAGAAGTAACACTGAACAAACCTTTCAACGATGCAATATAGTCCTTAGGCAAAGGCATGATGACATCAAGAGTAGGCATGGGACCTATATAGTTAAAAGCACAGCAAGAAGACCTCATTAAGCTATGAAAACTATCAAACATCACACCTATACTAAGGGGAAAAAGAACAAAGCGTGGAGGTGTATCGCAAGTGTACCATTTAGAATTTTCTGCACCAAATACCCTGGGTCACCACCTGATCTTTTCAGGCGGCATCTTTCTCTATTTGTTGCAGCGGCATGGCGTGGCACATCTAAGAGTGTTTTTTCCTAACCCAATCATTACCATTGAAAAGCAACCATAAGCATCATCGGGGACAACTGTAGGGCAGAACACAAAGACAATTCTAAACTCTCTTAGAAGCATTTGGTGAGTCATGTAAAGCAGAGCTCGTGTTGCCATCTGAACCGGACTGAGATTCAACATGCATGGCAGAATCCGTGGGCGAGCTAAGAGCAGCCTGGCACACACTCGGGCCAGCACCTGAGGAACCAGCGGCAACCTATCGGCTCTAGGACTCACATTGCCAAACACAGGAGCCTGCAAGAATCCTAAGAAGGGCAAGCCGCTTGTTCGGTGAGACCTACCGAGCAAACGACAAGTAGAACTCTGAACCGTGTAAAGAAGCACAAACCCTGGCCTATAGAAGTGCACCGACGCATCCGGCTCTCGCACGCTCGCTGAACCCATTGGGAGGGGCTACTTGACATCACACGTAGCAAAGAGCAAACACGGCAAGTTTTTTTAGCAGAAAACGGTTGGCACAAAGCGAACAATCAAACAACAGGTTCAACAATAAGAAAACATACGGAACTTAATGTATCAACGGTCAAACACATACTAATCCAAACAGTAACTCTCTCATTAGAAATCAACATAGTAAAGTACAAATACTGTTACACACAGTTGTAGGACTACAGCTGAAACGCAACTGGTTGGTGCATTAGCTATCCCTAAGGCCTATATGTGCTACAGAAAAAGTGGTCCTCCTTAATGAAACTGAACCACAAAGCGTTGCACTATTGTAGAACACTCTCACATGATAGATCCATGGGAGCATAGCGTGCCCAGAACTTAGTAAGGTACGTCGAGGCCGTAAGAGCTGCATCGACCGCGAAGGTTGCTATTTGTCGGTATGAAAGCAACATCTACAGGTTATAGTCATGGACCGCAAACCCGTACTTGGCCTGCAAAAATCTAACAGCCTGTTGTGCAACCATATCATGGGAAACAATAGGTTGGTCGGATGCGGCGACCCAAAAGAACTTGCTTACGGTTTTGCCGGGAGTCTCATCGGATGGGAGAGCAAGCTCAACACCTGCTAGCATGATGCCATCACCGTCTAGCTCCCAGAGGTACGTGACGGATGGGAGCCGACAATGCCAAGCAGCGGCATTCAACAAAGAAACAAAGGAAACCCCCACAGCAACCATCTTGGAGATAGCACTACGAGTCGCAGACAAATATTTCAAAGGGCAGGCAGAGGCACAGAGTAGCTCTATAAGGTATGCAAGGTATGTGAAGTGAGAAAAGGTAAGATTATAAGGACAACGAAGCAAGCAGTGGTGGTGTGTGTGCCTGTATGGGTCCATATATAGTGCCTGGTGAGATACACACACATTTTTTTTCTCCACATAGCACATAGCGTGTTGTCAGTTATAACTGGCCACCTACAGAGCAAATCAACCACAATAAAAACTCAAAGTAAAGGCAAGACCAGATGGAAAACAAGACCGGAGCAGGAAGAACGCATAAAACATAGAATGAAGAGGAATGGCTACCTCGTTGAACCGGTGAGCGCGTGGAGGCACGGATGACCAGGGAAGTCAAAAAGCAACGGTTGGGGCGGGGGTCCTGGCTTGTGGCCCGAATGGAGCAAAAGACCTTAGAGCATAGCAAAGAGGGCCTGGAGCAGTTTGCTGCAAGCGGGCTCCACCATGCAAGGCAAGGATGGTAATCAATAATCGGTGACCACAAGCAAGTTCGCAGCTTCAGATTAAGGCAACATACCTAGATGTGAAGCCCAAATCCTAGGCAGCAATGCCGGCAGAGCATCCACGATCCCTCCTGCACAGCACGCTTACAGGTTCAGAACAATGGGCAGGGAAGCATGGCAGACATATGGCGTAGCAAGCTACCTAGTCTTCACCAGGGATGCAACAGAGGAAAGAGCAAAGATGGGAGCAGAGCGAAGTAGCCAAGCAAAGCATTGCAGCAGTTAGGACGATTTGAGACGATGGGAACGAATCGGGTAGGCAAGGTAAAGCTTAGGATGAAGGTATCGGTGTCGCATGCCAGTATGGTGGGTGTTGATGTTGATTTGACGGTGCCTGCTGTGGCACTGTAGCATGAATAGTACGGTACTGTAGCAATAAATAGTATAGACCCATAAACTCTCGAATGCGCACAACCCATGGTAAGTGGGGCAACCCACAAAGCCAACCCCACCTGTCATTGGTTTTGCGAAAGGAAGCATATGTCCACTAAGTATAAAAGGCATTAACCAGTAGATAAAGGAACAGATCCATGGATGGATAGAAATAAATTCCTGGATAGATGGATAGACGGGTGCAGACGTTAGATGAACGTGCTCCCAGCGTACAAGGCACGTGCTGAGAGAAGCACCTATGTGACCAGAGATCATGGTGAACCATATTGCTAGGAGAACCACGACGAAACGTGCCTCGAACAGTTTGAGGGAACATGGGACACACCAAAAGTCAAACCTATCAGGCGAAACACACATAGCATAGACGCACCGTGAACCAAGAGCACTTCTAGGTGGGCCATCAGGCATCAGGGCTGCTGATGCACACCCACCCACGCACAGTGAACCAAACAGAGGAGCTAGCAAGCATAGGCCTAGCAACGGCTGAACGATGCCCCACATCACAGAGACGATGGGAGTAGACTTGCACGTTCCTAGGCATACCCGTAGTAAACGGGCGTAACGTGGATAGAAGCAGAAACGAACACGCCAGCAAGAAAAGGGCGAGATCGCTGCGGTGCCAGCAATTCGCGGGTGTCTTTAATTTCTCCGATGTACACGCATGCATTGGCGGTTTGGAAGGGTCTACTATAAGGTGTCCTAGCTATGAAAGTGAGTTCTAAAGTGTTCTAATTAGTTGGTCCTAAGTATTTAGGAAATTTCTAATCTCTACTATTATAAAATTATAAAAGTACGGACGGTTTCCCTTCATCCGTTCGTCCGCTCAGTTTGGTCACCCGTTGTCCGCGTCGTCCGTCGCTCACGTCACCTGCCGCAGTCGTCCCTCACTTTTCTGTCTCTGATTCCATTCCATACGCAGCCCAAGCGGTGCGCGGCAACAAGCAGGACGGCTCGCTCTCGCTTCGCAAAAACGTTGTTCGTCAATCCAGACGGGGAGCTGAGTCCAACTAGGCCTGCTGATCGAGCACGCAACTGGGCCGTTTCCAAATCCCCGACTTGAACACGAAGCTGAAAGGAGAACTTCGATTTGTCAACAAATCAAACTCTAATCCACCCAAATAAGAATCGCAGAGGGATCCATCGGAGAAGTCCAATCCACCCAAATAAAATCAGTAGAGGGATCGATGGGATTGCAACACAAAGCAATCGATAAAATGGAGCTGAGATTTGCGAGATCAAACCTGATTTTGTTGGAGGAGGTGCCGGCGCACGGCCTTGTGCAGGTGGAGTGCGAGCAACAGAGGTGCGCTCGCGGTTGATGCCCTTCGATCTCGTGCCCTTGTCGCTTGGCTCATGGCCAGTGGCGCTTCCGGATCGCCGTCGCTCGCGGACCGCAAAACTATCGACAGCCGTCAGCACCCAGCCTTGGATCCGGGCGCACCTGCTATCCAGATCCCTGTAGTCCTCCACCCGAGAACCTTCGGCAGACGGCAGAGGTTGGCTGTTCATGGCCAACGTGCAGCTCGTCGCAAGAGAGAGAGAGAGAAAGAGTGGAAAGGGAGGGAACAGTAGAAACAAAACTGCGGAAGAAAGATTTATTTCCTTTCCTCTTTGTTTTCTTGAGGGCTCATCGATCTAGACTGTGCAAACAAAGACGTGGAAGTCCATTAATATCTTACCTGTCATCTTTTACAAAGAGTGCCCTGGAAAATAAGAAAATTACAAAATTATCTCAATTGAAAGGCAAAAGCAGATTAAAAGAAAACTACAAGGTCATAGGGGTTGGGAAATTAATTGTAATTTAGAACTAAAAATAAAATAAACTAGGCATTTGATTCCAATACGATTTCCATACCTAAATCACTAAATTTCGGATAAAATAAAATAGAAAAAGAGATCATGTAAACCACAATAAGGATTTAATTGAATTTTGGAATTAATAATAATAATAATAATAACTTGCAGTTTTATTTCAAGATGAAATAAAAAAATAAATAACAAGAAAATTACATGGCCTAACTAATTAAATAAGCTTATTATGGTTTATAAACTTAGTTGTCCGTATAACATAATTTTATTTCAGCATGGTATAAATTTCTTCCATTTAATGATCAAGTACATTTAATACGTATAATTAAAATTGATTTTACCCATTGCAATATACGGGTATTTTGCTAGTATACCATAAAATTAAGTTGTTGTCGATGGATTGATCTTATATACGGTGTATTTTAAATATGTAGGGTAAGGTTTATATGAAGATGCAAACAAAGATGTAAGGAGATAATGCTTTTTATATTGTTTCGTGCCTCCAAGATGGGTAATAGCGCTACTCTAGTTTAGTCGGGAGGTCGGTGTTTTCCACTATATCAATTTCACGAGTATAATGTATGGAGGAATAAACCCTAATCTAGTATACCAGTATGTCGGTTGGGCGTACGTGGCTTCTGTTGTTTCTCCTTGGGTTTTGTTAGCTTATCTTGACTTATCCCTCCTCATATAGGTCTTATATTTATACCTTTGGATGTCCCCTTATCCAACTAGAATCGGGGAAACATATTAGCATACGAATCTAACCCATCCTGATAGAGCCCGGGTAAAACTCTATATTTCTTTACTTATAGGAAACGTCTTACTTATTTGCTCTGGACTCTATCTATATGTATGGAGTTTGTTTTCGTATAGAACTTGATAAATTATACTCCGTAGAGGTATGTACATATCTATATGATTTTCTATATTTAATACACTGACACATATATAGTTAGTTTTATCACAAACTTAAATGGTTAGTAGATTTGCCAAAAAGTAGAGGTATATATCCTCTCATTTGCTACATTTGACACATGATGACCACATTGTCCTTTTAGTTAACAAAACTACACATGTATCATTTCTTTTCCATCTTCTTCTTTTATCCATTACCTCTCATCTTCAACTCCTCCCATCATCTCCACCGCGACCAATTATGTCACTGCTCCCGCGCCAAGCTATACTGCTAGTGCGTGCTCGCCCCTCGTCGTCACCGCCGTGCCGCTCGCCGTCGTCGCCGCCACTCGAGCATTTTCATCCATCATAATCATCACCGCCGCGGAAGCTCTATTCGCAGCCGCTCACCACCGCAGAAGCTCTCCTCGTTGCCACTTGCCGCCTCCGCAGATCGTGTGTGCTCGCCCTCCACCACTGACGTTTATTTGTGCATTCTCACCCGCCACCGCCGGCCCTCATCATCACGTTTCCTATTTTGGTTTTGTTTCCTTGTGATAATTAAGTATATTTTTTCTGGATGTTTCTAGATGAACTTAATGTGCTTTTTTCTTACCTTTGGAAGTGTGTGGTCTTCGATCTCTATTTTGTCTGATGTTTCCAATTCTCATTGCCTCTGTAATGTACTGCACAGTTTCGAAATGTACAATTCATGCTTTATTGCTTGACTTAGAACATGATATTTCTTATTATTTATTTGTAAAACTTTCGAGAGATCGTGGCCTCTAGCAGGGTTTGCATTTTCCTGTGGCCGTCACGGTTGTTTACAGCGGAGAGAAAAAATACAATTGCGGCTGCATCGGATTGCCTCGTCTCGCGGTCGGCCAGCTCCTCCCTTGTGACGATCTTCTCCGACCTTACCGCTGCACGCGCAACCGATCATTGGTCCGCCTAGTCGTACAGCGTCTGCCCTGCCCAGTTTAGCAAATTTCACTGGACAAATTTTCCATCTTAATCAACCTGGTCTAGCAGATGCCCGGTAGTCCATTTTTTCCTTTTTTGATTTGGCCCAGTTCTTTTTAGCTATTTCATTGAATTATTGCCACAAATTATTTACTATACATCTTTAAAAAAAATTTCTTAAAAAACTTTCCAATGCTATATTGCTTAGACCATTTGTTTTATACTATTTATTAAGTTTATTTCTTAGAGTATTTAATTATTCATATAGTACTTGACAATAATCCTACGAATAATACTGTGTTATATGACAGATACGATGGTAACATATATTAAAAAAGTAATCTATACCTATCACATTCTAACCGTACATATTTAATGACAATGGAAATATGTGCATTCGATACATGCATATATGTGTGTGTTTGCATGTTAATTTAAGACCATGATTTACTGCTATGTAGAACTTGTGCTGGCCTTGCTTGGCTGGGACTTCCAAAAAAAACTTGTCATGTTGTCAGGCTTTGCTCAGGTGGGGAGTCCGAATAGGAGTCCACACATGATTTCTGTTGTTTGTCTAGTATTTTACAGTGTCCGAGTATAATAGGTGTAGTACCTTTTCTTTACTTATTCGTATGCAACTGAACTTAACCGTTATAATTTACACTCACTACAATCTAATAATGTAGATTTTTTATTTTCTCCGATTAATGTGGTAATTTCTAGTCTCGAAAGTAAACGTGGTGTCTCTTTTTAAGAATTTTTTTAATGTACCTTTGGATGAACTTAAGCCATCCACTATATAGCCAGATCCAATAACCGAGGTGTATTTCTACTATACCTGTTTGGCTGTGTAGTAGGGTAGTAGAAGGGTATTACTAGGGAAAATACATGATAGTGCCGTATATATATGTAGTTGATGAATGGTTCTCTTGTCTCTGCTCTATAGGCTGGCCCGATGGCCTCTGATTGAGATATAGGGATTGAGAGCGAGGACGCTGCACCTAGTCACTGTCAGCTGCCAGCTGCTTATCGAGAGTACCCTTCACTAAGTCGCTGCCTGTTGCTCACTGGCAAGATGACATGGAGGGTGGAGGTCGGCATGTTGTTGGAGGTGCGTTCATGGCCCTCCATCACGTCACCGGTCGCCGGCTACCGCCAGGATGATCTAGAGGGCGGAGGTCGGCTGGTCACTTAGTCGCCGCTGCCACCACCCTCTTCGTCGTCCTAGCACTGCACCAAACCCCCCTCCCCTCTCCTAACTCCAGATCTACCACAGATAAGGGGGATAGCACATCTCCGATGATCGGCGACTCAACGGAGGGCCATTAATGCACCCCCAACATACCTCACTTAAGCCTATGATGGGCCATGATAACTAAATTGCCCTTCCACCTCACTTAAGCAAATAACTAAAATGACCATCAAAACTAACGGTGAGATTTATTTCTACTACATTACTACCACCCCGAGTAGACGGTGTCCCTTTTTAAGACTTTTTTAATAATATAATAGATAGATAAATAGATATCAAACCTTATATATGCAAACTCTATATATAAAAACTTTTCCTCGATAATTTTCTACATAGTGTAAAAAAGATTTTATACCTAAATTATATTTTAAAACAAATAAAATTGGAGTTGAAGATATAATAAAATCAATAAGAGATAAAAAAAAAAGAAAGCATCTACGACCATGTGATCAGCGTAGCCAGCCATCCGGACTTCGAGAGGCTCATAGCACGCGAGCGATGGGACCACACAAACAGCCACGCCATGGGTTAGTCCGTAAGTGGATGGACCATAGTCAAAATAGAAAAAGGGCCACAAGCCGAACATGAAAATAGGACGATTCTGAACACCCGCGGGAGGAGTTAGGAATTTTGGCGCAGCTTACCTAGTTATCTGTAGGTCTGTAACGATCACTGATGCCAGGAGGCCAAAATTATTGTTTCATTTATACTTGATTATTAGTTTATCAGCATCTCAAATAATAATTTTTATATAACTTATATATATTAACGATTTAAAAATAAATATTGAAAAATTAACCATGATAAAAAAAAAATCCTAAAATCAATTCTAAAATTAAGTTTTAAAATTTAAATTTTAACTACGACTTGTAAGCTTAATTGTAAACTACAGAGGGTGCGCATGTGGTGCTGTTGGAGAAAGCCTGGGAATTTCCGACTGGGGCTAGCTTGTGGCTGGTTGCGTGTCCTCTCCTGATGGTTTGGTTTTCTGACGTGAATTCTGAGCAGCCAGTTCGTTCTTTCTCAGGTTGTCCCTGGGATTCTTCGATGCAATGGATGATACTAGTATCAACGGGCCATGGAAAGGGGGGGATCAAGGGGATCATCAGAATCCCCGAACATCACTACTTACTCTATCGTATAATATACTACATTTATTTTAAAATATAAAGACTTCTATACGTTTTTAAAATAAATCTAAACAGCAGCCTCTGTGAGTCTTATGAAGCTCTCCGTGCTTTCCGCAACCAGTTACTCACTGAGCAACTCAACAAGGGCAAAAGTTTTCGCAGCATCTTCCAAGAAATCCAAGCTGATGGGGTGGCAAATAGTGATTTTGGGCAAGCTATACGAGAGCTTCACAGCACAATCACTAAGGGCTCAAGCACTTCCTCCAGCCCCCTGGATCAATTTGTGTTGATTTATTATTGGGTCTCGATATAAGTAACTTTTATTTATCATCCATAAATGAATCTTTGTCTATAAGATTAACTGTTGGTTTGGTGCTATTTTTTATTTATGTTGTTATAAAAAGAACGAAAAAAAGTCAGTGCCGAATACATGGCAATCCTTGATAGAGCTTATTTATGATTTCGTGCTGCACCTGCTAAACGAATAAATAGGAGATCTTTTTGGAAATATTAAACAAAAGTTGTTTGCTTGCATCTCGATCATTTTACTTTTTCGTTCTTTCATAATCCCCAAGGTAGGCTGTCTGATTTGAAAAACATGTAGAAGTTGGAACGGATGTAGTAAGAGATTATATCATTAAGTAGCAAAAGAATAAATCATAATATAAAAGATGGTAATTGGGAGTAATAAACTAGTAAAAAAAGATGATATGTGAGGAATAAACTAATATAGAAGTTAATAAATAAAAAATAATTAATATAAAAGTTTGTAATTGAAGAATAAAATACTGTCTTGGAATTTCAAATCTCTTATATTTTAAAACAATTTAGAAGAGCAAAATATTTTATATTATATAACGGAGAGAGTATGCCCGAAAAAGATTCCAACCACTAGCCTCATACGTACCATCGTGCCTAGGACATCAGAATCAAGGCGTCTGTACTCTGTACCGGTACCGCTAGGCACCAATGGTGTTAGCTAGACATAGTAATTTCCTACGTTAATTTTTAGTCCTCTGTTCTCTCCATTGTCTTTGGATTCACCCGGGGCACACCGTCCCTAATATCCTGATTTGTTTGACGTATACTGGGATCAATTTTTCATGTAATTCTCCATTAGCTGTAGACAATGCAACTCGTCCGCTTAGCAGTAAGCAGTCCAGAACAGTTGTTAGCACGAATCATGGAATGTTGCATGGGCCAGACCAGCCCGGAGAGTGTCAGATAGCGCTGAAAATCCATGGAAATGTTTTTTCCCCATATAAACACCATGGAAGTGTTTGTGCGGGTGATGGTCA
Organism: Oryza meyeriana var. granulata; assembly: GCA_003991445.1. NCBI lineage: Eukaryota > Viridiplantae > Streptophyta > Magnoliopsida > Poales > Poaceae > Oryza > Oryza meyeriana. Next base: position 356,681 of record RYFJ01001354.1, on the reverse strand, counting down.
ACCAATGAACAGAAGATTGTTATTGTCATCAGGGGTTAGGGGTGGCAATTTTCCTTGTTAGGGCAAGGTCTCCATTGGGGACCCAATCCTACGGGGGCGAGGATGGGTGTAGTTTTCAACTCGCGGGTGAGTGGGAAAGGGCCCGTTATTTTGCGGGGCCGAGGCCAAGGGCGGCAAGTCACCCGCGGGCCTAGGGGTATATATAATAACACAAGAAATAGTCCAACTGGCCCATTAGGTATTTAGACAACCATATAAATATCGAAACCCTAATTTCTATTCCCCATTCGTCCTTCCCTAAATCCCCAATCCTCCCAGAGACAGCCACCAGGTGGCATGCACCAGTCGCCGCCCAACGCCAGGCCACCGCTGCCCACCACCCAGTGCCCACGCCCGCCCGCCGCCCCTCGCCAACAGCAGCCATCATTCCTGCCACTAGACGTGGCAGGCCCGCCGCCGTCCCCTGCCATCAGACGCCGCCGGCCTGCCGCCGCCCGCCACTGGCCGTCCCCGACGCCGGCCGCTCCCGCCACTAGTTGCCACCAACCCATCGCCGCCCATCCCCACACCGTCGGCCGCCGCCGCACCGCCGCGTCCCCACACCATCGGCCGTCGCCACGCCGCCTTGTCGGCCGTCACCATGCCACCTCGCCGCTGCGCTGGCCATCCAACGTCCCTCGTCCTTGAGGGGCCGGGGGACGATTTCGCCCCGTTCTTCATGCCGGGGCCGGGTAAACCCGCAAGGGAGCGGGGGTGGGGCCATTCCTATCCAACCCGCCCCCGTCCCCGCCCCGCCCTGTTGCCACCCCTATTAAGGGTGGAGAAACGGGGATAGACGGAGAAATATTTTCACCGGTCTATCGTTGTTAAGTGTGATTAGGGAAATAAAGCACTCAACCACTGTTCCATAAAAAATTATAATCTACCATTACAATAGGATTTGTCTGATTTTTATAGCCTCGAAAAGGAGTGGTAGAATTCGAGAGTGAAACGTTCTGGCACTTCGAAACAAATACATTTCAACCTATCCGCGTAGGCCACGAAGTAGGCCGGAGCCGTCCCCCTTACCTCGAAAAGGAACGGCAGAACTCGAACCGAAACGTTCTAGCGCTTCAAAACGGAAACAATTCGACTTATCCACGTAGGCTGCGAAGTATGCCGGAGCTCGCTGGTCCCCTTACCTCGAAAAGGAGCGTAGAACTCGGATCAAAATGTTCTGGCACTTCGAAACGGAAACAATTCGACCTATCTGCGTAGGCCACGAGGTAGGCCGGAGCTCGCCGTCCCCCTTACCTCAAAAAGGAGCACCAAATTCGAGAGGGAAATGTTCTACCGCTTCGAAATGGATACATTTCGACCTATCCGCGTAGGCCGTGAAGTAGGATGGAGCTCGCCATCCCCCTTACCTCAAAAAGGAGCGGCAGAACTCGAATCGAAATGTTCTAGCGCTTCAAAACAACAACAATTCGACCTACCCGCATAGGCCGCAACGTAGGCCAGAGCTCGTTGCCCCCTTACCTCGAAAAGGAGCGGCAAAATTTGAATCGAAATGTTCTGGCGCTTTGAAACGGAAACAATTTGACCTATCTGCATAGGCCACGAAGTAGGCTAGAGCTCACCATCCCCCATACCTCGAAAAGTAGCGGCAGAAGTTGAATCGAAATGTTCTGGCACTTCGAAACGGAAACAATTCGATCTATCCGCGTAGGCCACGAAGTAGGCCAAAGCTTTGCCGTTCCCCTTACCTCGAAAAGGAGTGGCAGAACTCAAATCGAAATGTTCTGGCACTTCAAAACGGATACATTTTGACCTAAAGCACGCGGTTACATTTTGCTAGATGCTGATTCAAGCTCTCACGGCCTTAAGTGTTTTCGTGCTGATTGGCTCATGTTTTGTTTTCATCATTTCGTCACGAGTCGAACTCGTGTTCCCGTCTTTTCCAGGGTGGTTCAGCTCGAGCGAATTAGTTTACATTTCGACTTTGCAGATCGTTTTCGCTTGAGTGAATTTAGTTTGTACTCTGGCTTTGCAGATTGTTTTCGCCTGAGTGAATTTAGTTTATACTTTGGCTTTACAGGGTGTTTTTGCCTGAGTGAGTTTAGTTTATACTCCGGCATTGTAGGGTGTTTTCGCTTGAGCGAGTTTAGTTTATACTCTAATATTTTCATGCTTTGGTGCTTGTTTTCATATTTTGCTTCCTAACTAGCCAAAATGTAATGGATTGTTTTGCATTCCTCCGTTGTGTGGCTATATTGCCCATGCCACCTATAGTATTTGTTGTATTTAACTTGAAATCTTTCTCTTCCTTGTCCCCCACCTTCTCTCCATGGTGTGTGTTCTCGCTCACCACAGTGAAAAGTTCTTTCCTCGTCCTTGATGAAATTCACAAGCTTCTTGTTCTCCTGTCTAAACTTCTTGCATGGCCTGCCACTGTGCTTGACTTGGTTTTCCTCATTCGTCAAGTTGCTTGACTTGCTTTTCGAAAACTTTTTTCCCAACAATATTGATTCCTTAGCATCCATCCTCAAATCATCTTCTTCTCCTCTTGTAATACTTTCCATTCTCCCAAACAACTCTTTGACCGTGTTTGGTCTATTCCTTGCAAGATCAAACTTCAATAGACTTTTCAACAAGCCCCTTCTGGCTGCAGCTATTATCATCGCATCATCCACGTGCTTGATCTAGCAGCGAACTCTTGAGAACTTCACCACGAACTCTTTTATCGTTTCTGTTGAGAGTTGTCGTACTGCGTACAAGTCATCGTGTTCCTTTGGCTCTTTATATGCCCAAATGAAACAAGCTCAAAAAGTATCTCTCATATGTTCCCAAGAGTATATAGATAGGCATAGAATTGTTGTGTACCACGAGAGTATTATTCCCTCTAGCATTGTGGGAAGTATTTTCTCCGTTGTTGTGTCATCTCCTTCAACCATTTCGATTGTTGTCTCATACACTCAGGTATTCATTTGGGTCAGTATCGCCATTGTACTTTGTGATGTTTGATATCTTAAAGTTTGCTGACCAAGGTGCCATTGCAAGTTTGGGCTTAATGGTTTTTTATCATCTATAGCTTGAACCCCTTGGAACTGAGGTTGTAGTATTGGCATGTTTTGAGCTAGGTTCAAAATATTTTGGTATATGGCCTGTGGGATAACTTAGTTTTGGATTGGCTATTGAAATATTGGATGGAGAATTGGTTGTTGTGGTGCATGCTGAAGAATTGGTTCTTAGTGCATGCTGGAGAATTGTTTGTTGTGGGAATTGTTGTTGACTGTAGGTTTGGTAAATGTATTGGCCATTAGACATGGAGCTTTGGTTATTTGGGAGCATTTGGAATGACTGTGCCAAGAAGGTATGTGTTGGAAGACCATGTTAGGATGGTATTTGGCTTGAGATATTTTGGCTGACTTGAGGTAGGTGGTATGTTTGTTGGATTTGATTGGTTCGAGATGGGTGGCAAGTTTGTGGAGCTTGTTTGGTTCGAAATGGATGGCAAGTTTGTGGGTGATGGATTTTGACTTGTAGGGGGAGGGGGGTGAGAACATTCTGCTGCACTCCTCTATGTGATAATTCTGGAATATCTGCTGCGGGTTTACTGAGCCTACTTGTTCCGGCTATTTCGTTTTGTAAATGCTGTAACCTCTATAATTATTTCTGCATTTTCTCACATTGTTCATGATTGACAATTAGAGCCCCTTGTGCCTGTACCAACTCAAGTAATTTCACTTCACTCATGGGTAGTGTGCTCCCTGTTCTAGCTACCACCGAGTCGATCGTGGCATCCATTTCACCACCTCTATTTGCTATATTCTTGAGCTCATTTTCTTGCTCCTCCATCTTGACTCCGAGGACTGGATCTACTCTGTTCCTTGCCTGCTGAAAAGCGTTGATGTATTTTCTCATCCTCAGTGGTATAGTCCTGCTGCAACAATGGGAAGGAGGACTATACTCATCATGGTCCATGTCTGTCTTCGTTACAATTTACTATACCTGATAGGACCACTGTCGGATTGTCGCACTGCTGATGCCAAGTGCTGTCTGTCGTGGTGGATCCAGGCAAGCCAGTTAACCCCTGCAAAAGCTGCTGATCTTAACAGCGAGCCTTTGATCAGTTTGATGTATGCCGAGGAGAAGCCTCCGGTCATCTGCATTTGCAATTTGTGCGTGGTTTTGCATAGAATCATGCTGGACTTTCGTCTTGCAACAAGAGTTCAACGAACATACACCAAAATTTGGGTGGACGGAATGCAACTGCCCAAGCCCAACTGGTTGTTGTCTGGCTGCTGCTGAAGTCGAACCAAAGCCTTGGATGCACTTAACCGCTTTATGCTATGGCAGGTTAGTAAAGGCCAAAAGTTAACGAGGAGGACGCACATGCGGCGCTCATCGATTGCAGCGTCCGTGAACTAAGCAAGGGCGGCAGGCACGTGAATTAATCGCTGTCGTCGCCGTTTCGTTTAGGCTAAACTGGTGGACCATCATGCCTGTCATTAAACAGGGAGCAGTCGTCTGTTCTGCTGGGGTGTACACTCATGTCAACTTGTCAACTTGAAATAGTAGCGGTTGATAATGGCTGCGATGAATTAATACGCACCCGTATTGTCATACACCATGAGCCTGCGATGCTGCGACGAGTGCGTACCACGGTGCACCCCGCTACCGTGCGCTCAACTCAATTTCTCGCCGGTTTGAGTGCACAATAGTACGACACGTTCATACGGGTTAGAGTATGAGTTACGCGAGAATACGGCAGACATCTCCTCCTCGCGCGTAGGCTGCGGCGGCGGTGGTGATACGGTCCAACCGGCATGTGGCCAACGCTCCCCGGGTCACTCCGTCACGTACGTCTGCACCCACGCCACCACCCCGGCATTGATCACGGTATATCACGCCTTGCTCCACCAACGGCGGCCATCGAATCCATTAACTCCCTCCCACACCGCGCCCCGCATCAAAAGACGACAACCCGTGCTCGCTGCCTGCCCCCGCGCGGCGAGAATCCCCACGACGCGCGAGGCGCGACCCGTCCCACCCATCCTTGCTTGCCCCAAATACCGGCATAACGCTATGACCGCCGCCTCCTCCTCCTCCAGATCCAGGCCGTTCCCCAAGCCTTCTTCCCCTTCCCACCTCGTCCCCCGCGACCTCGCCTCGTCTTGGTGCTGCGCTCCGCACGGCCACACCCCCGCCGCCGCCGCCGCCTTTTCCTCCTCGTCATCCCAATCCAGCTCCCCCGCCGCAGCGCCCTCCCCTCCCCGTGCCGAACCCATGGACCCCCCGCCGCAGCCGCCCACCTCCTACGCCACCCCGACGAACCAGCCCTCCTACGCGCCGTCCTACCCGTCCAGCTACACCAAGTTCAACTCCGCGCTCAACGCCGGCCTCCTCAATCCCATGTCCCCGCCGCCGCTGCCGCTCGACAAGACGCGCTCCAGCCCCACCCTCTTCGATATGATGGCCAACGAGCAGGACTACCACCCGCGCACCGCCGCCGCCATCCACTCCATCCCGGCCCCGCCGCAGCCGCACCCCTTGCAGCCCGCCCGCTCCATGGACAGGCAGGTGATGCTCCAGGATCGCGTCGCGGAGCTCATCGGCAGCTGCAGCCCCGGGAACCAGTTCAACGACGCCGACTCCTCCGACGTCCGCCTCACGCTCACATCCAAGGATGGCCTCTCCGTCACGCTCTGCGTGCACCGCCACATACTCGTCGCGCACAGCAGGTTCTTCGCCGCCAAGCTGTCTGACCGGTGGTCCAAGCAGCAGCGGACATTGCCGCACATCGTGGAGATCTCCGACTGCGACGATGTCGAGGTGTACGTTGAGACGCTGCGGCTCATGTACTGTAAGGATCTCCGCCGGAGACTCATGAGGGAGGATGTGAGCAAGGTTCTCGGCATTCTAAAGGTGCGCCCTTTTTCCTGCTTTCACGTCTTATGGTCGTCCAGAATCACTGACTTTTGTCCACTGATGATGAGATTTCCTTCTTTTTGTAGGTATCCGCGGCCATTGTGTTCGACGCTGGGGTCCTGTCTTGCTTGGAGTATTTAGAAGCAGCGCCGTGGGCGGAGGATGACGATGAGAAGGTGGCAGCATTGCTGACACAGCTGCATCTCGAGAGCTCGGGCGCTGGGGAGGTGCTTAAGAGGGTCTCACTGGAGTTGGCTCCCTCGGCAGTGGCTGAAGAGGTGGAGGTCGGCGGGGGTTGCAATGGTGGTGGAAATTCAGGTGGTGGAGAGGAGGTGTTAGTGAGGCTCCTGCAGGTCGTCCTAGAAGGGAAGGACGAGAAGGCAAGGAGGGAGATGAAGGGCCTGGTTTCCAAAATGCTCAGGGAGAACAGCACATCGCGTGGAGGAGCCATTGGAGGCGACCTCCGGAAGGAGTCGCTGTATTCGGCGTGCAATGGCTGCTTGCGACTGCTGCAAGAGCAATTTGTGAGGGCTGCAGGGGGTGACCAATCTGAGGTAGCACAGATTGCCAGGCAGGCTGACAACCTTCACTGGATGCTTGACATCCTTGTTGAACGCCAGATTGCCGAGGATTTCTTGAGGACGTGGGCATTGCAGATTGAGTTGGCAGAGTTGCATGGTAAGGTGCCAGCAATACATCGCTATGAAGTTAGCCGAGTGACAGCAAGGCTCTTTGTTGGGGTTGGCAAGGGACAGATCTTGGTGTCCAAGGAGGCCCGTTGCCAACTCTTGAGTACATGGTTAGAACCATTCTATGAGGACTTTGGATGGATGAGGCGAGCCTGCAAGGGGCTTGACCGGCATTTGATTGAGGATGGACTGGCAAACACGATCTTGACACTGCCGCTAGCAACTCAGCAGGAGATCTTGCTTGCGTGGTTTAATCGGTTCCTCAACTCTGGGGAGGACTGCCCAAATATTCAGAGAGGGTTCGAGGTATGGTGGCGGCGTGCCTTCTGGAAAAGAAATGGTGAACCCGAGCAACCACCTCGTTTGAGGATCACAGCAATCTGTGAGAATTCTTGATTAAGTTGATTCAGTCTGGATACAAATGGGTGGCTGATGTTGTGATGTAAAGGTTAATGCCATGTGATCTGTAGTTTTGGTCTAACTGTCTTGTTGAGCTCTCTATTATTTCTGTTTGATTTAGGTGATTATACATGAGTATGTTCATCTTGTTCAATTATACCAGATCTGATGTGCCTCTTTGCTGGATCCTTTTTGAACTGGAAATGAAGTAGGGTGTTTTTTCCCACCTAGTATAACAGCTTATGGTACAAGAGTTGGGAGATTCAAATACAATGTGAAGTATGGTATGCTTTCTTTGAAATTGTCAAAGGGATAATGTGGATATATTTTAGGTTTTAAATTTCAGAGAAAGATGAAACTGTACTGGTTATTATCTCAAGGTTTTTATGTACTCAATCAGTTCCATATTCTTGTGTGTTTGTTTGTGTGATTGCTAGTTGGGTGCATGTTTTACACATCCCTTTTTGCTGTCTCCTTATCTGATCACTAGCCGGGCTGTCATGCCATGCGAGAAAAGTTGGTGTACGATTGGAATTGGATGGATGTTTACTTCGGCGCAGTGTTAGAATAGATTCTGACCCAATCAGCTTGATTTGTTGTATTTGTCAAGTTTCTGGTGGTTGAGCCGCTATGCCTTTTTTCAGAATGGATGTACTCTGCATGCGTCAGTGCTTATTAAAATGCTTATAGGCCATGCCATTTGTTGCACCTTATAAACTTCTGTTGAAGTGAATAGCAATCATTCTGTGTCTTTCCCTATTTTTCTGAGGTTGGTGTATCGTTCAGCATCCTTACGATTTGCGACTCCTTATTTTTCTAAGCAAGGAGACCCACTAAAATATTATTGTATGCTACCTGAACCAAACGATAGAACAAAAAGTTATATCCAACTAAAAAGTACCCACAATTAGCCAATCTATGCCAACTATATTATAGCTTTGGATTGAAATGCATGTTCTGCAATCAACTCTGGCTCCGTACCATCAGCTATGTTACTTCGCTGTTTTCTTCTTCGGGAGTAAATGGCTTTACCAGACAGAAAGTACATTTGCCTTATCTTTTTCAGTAAAGAAGGTGTATTCGCTTTTGTGAAGTTACTGCGTCTGGTAAACAGGGTTTCTGTGATCTCCTGCCTCGTCGAACAATAGTTCTCCTGAGCTATTCACGCATTTTCATGGCCAATATTTTCTTTCCCAGTAAATGCAGGTCAATTGACTTGTTTCTTGTTTGCTGAAGCCCGAAATTTGTTCATGTGATATGAAACTGAGGAAGTATAACTGCAACTTTATTTTCGTCTGAAACAGCAAGTGTATTGCATGTATATCAAGGGGGGAGGATGGACAATTAAAGAATCAGAAACGCCTAAACATCAGTACGATTGCGCATCTTTTACCATGTGTTTTCAGTTGATCAATTCATCTGGTAGAAGTTGAATGCTCAATGACTAAATTCATTTTTCCCGAGTTTCTTTGTGATTTATGACTTGTGAGGAATGCACTCTAGTAGGTTCTTTTTGCTGGAGGCCCTATTAGGGCCCGTTCGAATGTGTTTATCAAGTATGCAAAACGGAATAGTTCATTAGAGTGATTAATTAAATATTAATCATTACAAACTTGAAAAATAGATTTATTTGATTTTTTAGAGAAACTTTTATATAAAGTTTTTGAAAAAACGAACTGTTTAGCGATTCGGGAAGTGTGCTCACGGTAAAGAGGAAGAAGCCTACGCCAAGAAGCTCTGAACGGTGCCTTAATTTCCTGTAAAGTGCTGTGAAGTTGTACTAGCAAAAGACAGTTGGATTGAAAATTTTAAGAGCCTTCAGTATGGAAAGGGGTGTGATGGAATCTGCAGGAAGCCAGAATAAAGTGTAGTTCACTCACTGTCTGAAACTATAATCACGGTTATTTACCCTACTAAACTTTATATGATCTACATTGCTATTACCCTGCTAACTTTGTAGGACCAACGTTGCTACTTTGTTCATTGGGTTTGGGGAACTGAAGTTATCTGAGCCTGAAGGAAATGTTCTAGTTAGCAGTTGACCAAAACCTGTCGTCCTGATTCATTGTTGTGTTAGGTGCCAAATCTTCTGAATATGCAAATAGAATGTTTCGTCCTGCAAACAGAATAATGGGGGAAGGAAGTAGGAAGTAACAAACTTTCTATCTTTGGCCCACATATTGTGCTTACTCCTTATTGTTGGCTTGTAGCCGGTTGGACAAGGGATTCGAGAACCCTGACTGGTTGATAAAAATCACAGTACTTACAGTCTTTCGTATATGGTGCTAATTACAAACCCTGATTGGTGACGCGAGATCTTTTATGTTCATCTCCCTGCAGACCACCCTTTGCAGTTTGCACTAACTATATGTATAGATTCATGACAGCGATCGCATGAAACTAGCTACCTGCCCATCTTCCGCTGCCTGTTGAATATAGAATCACCACCCTCTTGGATCTTTGTGTGTTATTGTTCGAGAAGGCTGAAACAAAACGGCAGCCACAAAGATCCAAGAGGCTGAAAAGTTCAGAACTCTGGGTGTCAGCAAACTCCGTTGGCGACCGGCGTTGGCTCGGTAGTCGTCAACTCACACCCGGTCTTCGCCGCTGCAATTTGCGTGCCCACGAGAACGCGAGCCGCTGTTTCTTTTAGGGGCGCAAAGCAATTTGGCCAACCTGCTTGCAGTTATGATCTGCTGCTTCTATATGTCAACACACACACAAAAAAGCCAGCACAAGTGGAGCCACCATTTCTATGTAGACGGTGGCTTGCTGGACCTTCTTCTCACCAACCCTAGTTAAGAACTCCCTCCACTGGCACGCTCCCCTTTCGACTGTCAAGTGGCTCGAACCTGCACAGAGCTCCAAGTGAGACGTGACGGTGGTTTATAGTACTATTGTTGAATACTCCAAAGGCCTACCTTTGGTTCGTTCGTCCTAACACCGGAACCTACCGACTTGCTAAAAAGGATAAAAAGAAAGATATTTATCTGCCAAACTACATGAATATTGCCCAAAAAAAAAGAGAGGCTGTGTCACCTTTAACCGAAGCAAAATAGTACTATCTCCATTTCAAAATATAAGAATTTCTAACTATAAATCTAAATATTCATAGAAAAAATCTTTATATTTTAAAAAGAGGTAGTATATTATTACCTACTTAGCTGTAGTTACACTGTAGTACTTGCACATAAAGGGTATAGCATCCGTAGGAACACACATGTGAAAATGCATGAAAAAGGCAGAAACAAACCATGGAGAACACGAGTCAAACCGTCGTGGACACACCGGCCGCTGGTTCAAGCTAGACTGACCAGTGGTGCGACTGCGTTGGTTATTCCCCCGCGCGTGGCCAGGTGATGGAGAGGATGTTGCCGCTGCAACACGGGGGCGCGCCACGGCGTCACGCTCGCCTCGCCCATGCGACGCGCGGGGCTTTTTCGGTTGCTGCTGGTGTCACGTTCCTCTCCCGCTAGCTCGATCGATCGGCCGTCTTGCCGTGGCTGGCCACCGGCGAGGCAGCACAGCACACGGCCACGCTGACGCTTCGGTGGTTGGCGCCCGGCTCCGCTCGTCAGCGAGCGGCGCCTTCACCGCGGTTCGCCGCAGTGGCGAACATAGCTTTAAAATAAAAATGAGATATAGATGATCATAATAAAAAGTATGTAACACATGTTGTCCTATATTTATATTACAATCATATAATTATATAAAGATAGAGTACAATTAATTAATAAATTAAGAAACAAAAGAACATCTAATATAATATCTCTCATTTAAAAATTCAGCAATAATCTTTGGGCCACATACTGTTCATCACATATCAAAAGTTAACCAGAGAATTTCCCGTGCAATTTTGTATGGAGCTAGATAACAATAGAATTAGATTTGATATATATAGCCCTTATCCTCTATTTCTAATGCAATTATGATTTCTATATAAAACCAAAAATAGAATTGGATTTTATATACAACTCTTAATTTCTTTTCTGTTTTTATGCATACAGTTGTAATTTGCATACAGCATATTTTAAAAATAGAACTAGATTTGATATATACAACTTTTAGCTTCTTTTTTATATATACAATTGTATTTTGTATACAACTGCTGCGACCAATCTACACCGTTATAATTTAAACTTGCTATGATCTAACGGTTAAAATCTTTTCCTTTTTTAATCAGATTAATGTGAGAATTTCTAGCCTCTAGAACAAACATAGTGTCTTTTTTCAAGTTATCTTTATAATATAATAGATATTATAAATATGTCAATTTACAAAAATAACTTAATTTATGACACATAAGTAATAGTATAACTAATCAACCATCTTTAAAAATTAGTTAGTATTTAAGAAGACGTACTACTAATAAATTACTAAGCATATCTAGTTCTTTTAGAAGACTTAGAAAATCTATTCTTGCATCACACATGGCTTAAAACTTTTTTTCTAACTCTATCAAAATCATGTTCTCTGAAAATTTCCTTATCAATGTAGTATAATATTAAATCTTTATTTTATTGTGTATATTAATGAACGTGTAGATGACCTAGGAGATTTGAGATGTGAAATGGCGCAGACCGTAGCCGGGCCGGCCAACCCTGTCCAGTGGGTAGGTCTGCCCCTGGTTCGCCGTAGCGTGCGTAATAACGCTGGCAAGTGGCGATCGATTAGTCGCAAAACGTACTTGAAGGTGCGAACAAACCGCAGAAAACGTTGTGTGTCACGTGGAACGAGTTCAGACCACGTCTTTTAGCTCTTGATCGCTGCTCTCTCATGCTTATCATTCATGCATGTGTTGCTCATGCTGTCATACAACACTAACATCTGCTTGCTGTTAATTGCTATACCTGGCTACCTGCGTGGTTGATCCCCACTCTTGCGTTGAGTGCTTTTTTTTTTCTCCGGACACGTGCTACAAAAGGCTTGGCAGCCGTTCCTGGTGAAACGTGCAGAGTAAATAAACGACGGCGTACCTCTAGCCTACGAGTACTCTTGAAGACATCGATTGATTTCTACAACTACGGCATAGCCCTCCAGGGCATGACCTTTGATTGTACGATGCCTAATTCATCCCATCACTCATATACGTGCAAATGCAGCTAAACTAAAAGTACCGTGAACAGTCTTCCCTGTCCACTCCGAAGATTATCACCTCATCTCCCGTTTCATCAGTTAGACTCTCATCAGTTGACACGTCAACGCCACTCATCATAAATACTCCTACAAACAAATGAACAAACTACTACTAGTACTACTACTACTCGTAAACTAGTCTCCGATTCTTTGTGTGAATGGGGGGTTACAAGATTCCTACTCCCTCGTGTGGTTGGCCTGTGCAGAAGCGCGGCTCGGTTGGTGCGTGCTATCTCATGATCTCATCTTTGTTGTTCCATGCAAAAGCGAGGCTAGTGGCCAACAAGAGATCACGCTGATGTGCGCTGCATTTCTCCATCTTGTTTTGCACAAGCTTCCGATTCGCCCCAACCAAATGTTGGTGAGATCGTTTGGCTCGGTCTGGGCGTACGTCACGTACCCCTTCTCCAAATTGAAATCGATGCACGTAATCTGGGTCCCACGCGAATCGCCACAAGCGAAACCTAGCTCATGCAGGGGCCGGCCGACACACGTATCAGTAGTACTACTTGGGATCCACGGGCTAAGGCAGCCGTCTCCCGAATTGCAGATGGATTTCAGCTTGAATAGTGTGGTAAGGTGCAGTACGTGTAAAGGTAATCAGTATCACTACTTGTATCGTTTTCTATTTGATAGTATTATAGGATCGGGATTATATCGTAGGATCGAGATACTATTAAATTTTAAAAAGTATATATTTTTATATAGTATTTATAATATGTTGTATAAATTAAAGTCTATAATATTAATTTTGATAAATTTAATTGATATTTTGTAAAATTGAGTAAACTTATTCACATTATTTTTAATCCACTTTATTTTAAATAATATTTTCATAGAATCATAAGGATCGTAAAATCAGAATACTACGTTTTATCTAATAAGCTTATATAAAAATAAATAATAGGATCAAAATACTATAAAAATTAAAATACTAAATAGAAACAATATCATTTCGACCTGTTTACAATATTACGATACCTATCCGGATTCTAAAAACCTTACAACGTACCGGCCGGCCTGGTGGACCTCATGGAATCAGCAGGCGTCAATTGATTGATTAGGCTGTGTGGTTTTCTCTTGCGATCTCAGTCCATGCATGCGCTTGATTGTGATTTGATGTTCTCCCGTGCGATCAATGGGTGGATATCATTGCAATTCTGCACGGAGGGTGGGAACGGGACTCTTGTTAGCTGGGATTCATGGACTCATTTTTTTTGCCGGGCCGAGTGTTTAATCGAAATTTTCAACTCAAGTATGCCAACTCTACAATCTTCCTACTGGGATCAGGTGTTACTGTTCAGCGCGGTATGCATAAAGGAAAAAATTAATGGAGAGGAATAGACAATTCTGCAGGTTTTGATACAAATATAATGATCATGATCGCCGCATCATTCGAATGTGCTGAAATGATTGGTGTTACAAGTAGCGTTGCACTACGCCTCACCATTTCAAATTAATGAGTACATTCTCTAATATTCTTGCATTAACAGCTTTCAAGCTAGCGGTGGTTGATTGTGTAAATTTTTTTGGTCGATCCAACATTATTGGCAGGTAGTAGTACCGTGTTACTACTTGCAACCTTAGTGAACCGCATTTACCTAGTACTCGTAAGCAGTACAGTACGTGATGTCACGTGAATAAACACATATCGAGTACTCCTACAGTCGTACGATACTATTCCCCCTCTTCTCTCGTTTACTACAGCTTGAAATTATCTTATATGGCGCATTATTTTAGTCTCCAAAATTACTTTTTTACCATTAATTTCTTTAAAATTATTTTTAATAGAAAATCAACATTTTGTGAAAACCCTTTGAAAATATGGACATTTTGTCATAACAAACTCACACTATCCATTTCAAATGGGATCTTTCGTCTAGACACACGAGCAACTCAATCTATAAGATTGAAAAGATCTTGATATTGCCTAAAGAAGGATGAAAATGTTTTAAGGTACATTGCTATAGACCAGTTCAGGGCTGGAACCTCCGGTCAAATGGCTAGAACTTCCAGTTTGGGTCCACAAGTTTAGTCAAATTACTAGATGTTACGGTTAGCAGAGTAGGTATATCAACAAGGTATGTAAACTAGCAGGTAAATACAACACAAGCTATTACAGGAAACCTCACAAGGAAACTAGTAACATGAGCACAAAAACGGTATAGAGAGAGAGAGGGGGGGGGGGGAGCAATTGATTTTTCACCAAAATTTGGATCCCAACGATCCTATGTAATGAGTTTGGTTCTCACTTAATTCAATCCTCTTCCTTGCGATGGCAAAGTACAATCTTTACAGACCTTCCGGGGTTGTCCACAGTTATCTAATGCTGTGGGTGTCACCTATCCGATTAGGAGGAGAACCTCCAAGAGGAACACGTGGTGACGAATGAGCTCAATGCCAATCTGGAGTGTCTAAGAATGAAACCCTATTCTCACATGCACTCTATCCCAAAATCTCCTCAATCCTAACCAACTTGAAGCATTAGAAGCTCTAAATCCAAAGAGAAGAGAGCTGGAGGAGGTCTAGGAAGCTATGAACTAGAGTTCATCAATGTGGAATAGGACACCCCTCAAAATAGGTGGAGGAGGAGTTAAATACTCGTGCCCCTCGAAAACTAGCCATTAGACTTGAAGACTGAAAATTCCGATCCCTGGGCCCTGGAACTTCCGGTCCACACTTGCACCCAGACAGTGAGCCTTGAGTGGAACTTCTGTTCCACTGACCGAAACTTCCGGCCAAGCCTCTTGGCCAAACAGAGAGCCCTAGCCAAAGGTTCCGGCCCCTCTTTTGGAACTTCCAGCCCAACACAGACAAGAACATAGTTTTCTCCCGGTACCTGTGTTGTGTAACATGTCTCTTATCTAAAGATTAAAGGCATGATTGCACTCGAGATGACACAGGACCATCTGCGTGCATCGCCTTTGACAGTATGGCTAGCCTATGACTCATTGGTTCCTTAATTGCATGTCATCAATTATCTAAAACCCACTAGGGGGCCTATGTACACTTTTAAGGATTTCCTTTTTTTCTTTCCATTCGAACACTACGGATTTCCCCATAATAGAAAAATCTATGAGAAGTCTTACCCATATGTTACAATTTCTTCCCAATTGTCCAATCATAACGCGATGGTATTGCCCGATTGTAGCCCAACACACTGCTTCAATGGCACGATATGAAAGACGACCAACTCTACAACTTTTGGTGCTTCCAAAACCAAGTTATACCATCCGGTTCGCAACCCCTACTTCATATGCATTTACTATATTTCATACGTTTGTATATAGCATGTCCCTTCTTATTTTGACTATATGTATGTGCTAAATGTACTTGTAATTTGACTAATTGTTAGTCGAAATCTACGAGGTTTGACCTTTTGAAATCAAAATGCATATTGTACAAATCACCGAAGGGCAATTTTATATCTTACAAGCACTCCTAAGTGAAAAGTGTGTATGTATGTAAACACCTTCTTGATCAATTTTGTGACTAGGACTCTTGGTTATAAATCCATGCTCTTCTGTTTTCACCCCCTTCTTTTTTTTCGCCGTTCTCACCATTCTCGCTCACTCGGATGGTTTCAGAAATGGGAAGTAGTGGAAGTTCATGGTCATTGCAAGGTTGAGGCAACATAGGAGGGCAGGGGTGATGACTAGACAGGAGAATGTAAGGTGGAAAAATTTGGTGTTTTTATTAGGATAGGAATGATCTTTGATATAATTGTCTAATAAAGTGACATAATATTGTGTTGGTTTGATGCAGAGGCAAGATGTATTTTATTACTTAGTGATATATCTATTATCTTAAAAAAAATGTATTGATAAGACTAGGTAAATGGATGGATGCCTCATGCAAATCCTGGTTGCCGAATCCTTTCAGAAAGAATATTTTGTTCAAACAAAAAAAAAAAAGAAAGATCACCCAGAGTGTACTTGCATTTGGACACAATTTTGTTGATTCCTATTAGACAATCCTTCGTTCAGATTCATAGTACTAGAATATATCATATCTAATACTAGATTTTATTATTTTAAAACGAAGTTAGTAATTTTGTACATGATCGAGCTCGACACATAATTAACTCAGCTCGAGTCAACATCGTCCCAGAGCAAGCAAACACCATGTTGGTACGTTCCTCGTTATCCCAAAGATATTAAAATACTGCATGGTTTAAGACTCTCCAACATGCACTGTCGACGGAAAAGCATTACCGGCATATATTACTTTTCGAAAGATCTTGTCGTCGGAATACCCTTTTTGGACAGATCGTATTTCCTTTTAGAATATAACTTCTATTATTTAAAATTTATTTTAAAATATAACAACACCTTTACCTATATGTAGTTACTTATTTTAACCAATAATAATCATCTTCCATTTAATTTTTCCAGTTAGTTTCTCATCTCAACCAATGACATGCATTCTCTATTTAACTTCACATATTTCTTTAACATATTTGTTATTGGTCAAATATTTGATTTTTTGAATTATGTCAAACAACAATGTTGGTTGTTAGATGAAACTTTAAGATTTGGGACGAAGGAATCGAGTTACAAGTTATACTTTCAACTTGCTGTAGTTGTACTTTTAACTTGTTATAGTTGCTATTATCAATTACACATAACTTTAGTCATAAATTTATGTAAGTCAGTTATAAATATATACAAATATATCTACCAGTTCGTACCTTGGTCTTTAGATAAAGAAAAAAATATTTAATGTATTTATTTTTTTCAAACGTTTAAATCACTTTCTTTAATAACCATGTAAAACTTAAGAAAATATTATATTTTAGGATAAAGATAAAATTTAAAAAATTATTATATTTTAGGACAGAGGCAACACTATAAGTACGTACAAACAGACACTCCCTCAGCCATCCGATTGGTTTAGAGACAAATCACGCTCGTTCACGGTCCAATCATGCAACAAAATCGCTAACGTTGTCGGTCTAGCGTGAGCATCGATCAGGTAGCACACGTGACACGTGTGACGCGTTGAAGCCATGGCCTAGCTACGGTAGAGCCAAGCGTGGCCAATCAACCACGTATTCGCCCTGTGGCGCATGAAACGTCCATCACGAGTCCGGTATCGGTATTCCGCAGACGAGAGCCAAGTCCGGCACGCGGATTCGACGTACCGGCTTTGGCGTAGCTTGAAGCACACAGCAAGCAGAGAGAAGTAGACAATTCCTCCCACCACAGGACCCGGGGCCCCTTCCTTCCGTCCCCACGAACGCAACCTAAGCACCCTGCCCAACTTGGCAACAAGTGTGCGTGCCCAAGCCAAATCGCAGAGGCACGTAGCAAATCCCAATACTTGGTGCAGCGATGCGTTGGCACGAAGTGAGTCATTAACATATAATTACTTAAGTATTAATTATTTTAAATTTAAAAAATAAATTAATATGATTTTTTAAAGTAACTTTATATAGAAAATTTTTTAAAAAATATATTATTTAGTAGTTTAAGAAGCGTGATGAAGAAAAATTTTCGAACGGTTCTTAAGTACTTATTTTTCTGACTTATAAACCACACGTAAAACGAGAAACATCATTAGCACGTGATTAATTAAATATTTATTATTAAAAACTTGAAAAATAGATCTATTTGTTTTTTAGAGATAATTTTATATAAATTTTTTTTAAAAAAATACACCATTAATTATTTTAAAAAACGTGTACACAGAATACGAGAATTTAAGCTATCGGCTTCAGCCGGTGTTAGTCCCGAAAGCAATCAGATAATTTAAGATTTTTTAACCGATCAATTGCGTGGGTTGTGCAGGCTGCAAACAGCTCAACAAACCATGTAAAGGTACTAAACAAGTAGTAGTAGTACCCCCAAGTTGGCCGTTTTGTTACTACTACCACCATGGCTACTAGCCTACTAGCTCAATTTACACTACGTCAGGAAGAAAACATCATCCGCCGTCGACGTGGCAAGGAAGCATCGATAAACAAGAAAAATGGTAGGGACGGATGCACGCTTGCGCCCACTTGTTAGGCAATGTACTACTACTACGTATCAGCCAATGCTATCTACATCTTGTTCAAGCAACGGAACCACCAGCGAAAACAGCAAGTAATTGTGATATAATTTACTCTTTCCATATAGCATTAGCTACCAAGAATTATGAGTCGCTACAACTAATTAAGCTTTACCAGATCAATACCAAACTCAACACTCACCAATGGAAAATGAAAAAGAGTGCGAATTAATTAAGTGGCCGATTTGGTGACGGCAATTATGTCGCGGCCTTCCCCGGTCTAGCGCCAGGCGGAGGCGACGGTGACAACGCGCCCCATCCATCCGAACCGGAGCACGCCGTTCTCCGCCTTGACGGCGAACCCGGCCGCGACGGGGCCCTGCCGGGCCAAGACCTGGTCAGCAATGCCCGGGCCGAGCGCCACCGGCCGGAACCCCGCCATGCCGAACCGGGCGCGCCACTTGCCGAACATCTCGCACCGCTCCAGCCGGTCGGGGCCCTCCCTGCCCACCGCGTTCGCTGCCCTCCCGGCCAGCGCCGCCTCCGCCCGCGCCCTCTCCACGCTATCCCGGGGAATCGTCACGTCTAGCGACTCCAGGATGGCCCCGTAGTGCGCGCACGCGTCGGTGAAGCGCGTGGTCAGCGGGGCGGTGTTGGAGTTCAGCTCCTGCTCCACGAGGGCCACGACCGTCGGGCCGAGGGCGCGCACTCGCCGGAGCATCTCGTCGCGCGGGTTCGCCGGCGAGACGCTCTCGTCGGGGACGTGCGAGAGTGCGAAGGCCAGGTTGACAGCCAGCACCTCCCCAGCATCGCAGCCCAGCTTGGATGCTTCTATCTCCGCTGCCCTGCAGCTCACCACTTTGAGCCGGTACTCTATGCCGGCTCGCTCCGCCAGCTTCTGGAGCTGCTCCCCGACGGTGGGGAGCGTTGCTGTTAGAGATTGCGTGAATGGTGAGGTGGGATCGGTGACGGCGGTGACCTTCAGGGAGGTTCCAGGCACGCGGCGGGCTGCGAGGCACCTAATGAGGTCGGCGTGCTGCGGTGCACTGACGTCGAAGTCGACCAGGTGTATGGCGCGGTGGTCGCCGACGGCGTCCACGATGGCCACGTTTGCAGCGTGGAGAGCGAGACGGAAGAATGGCGAGATGTCGTGGAGGAGTTGGGACCCGGTGCGCTGCTCGGAACCAAAGAGGTCCGGGACGTGTTGCGATTGGACTGAAGCGGTCTGACCAATGCGGGAGGACAAGGCCGCCGTCATCATAGCAACCAGCCGCTGCTCCATGTCGCCGCGCGAGTTGGCCGCGCGCTTGAGGGCGGCCAGATGAGTGGCCGCCGTTTCATGGTTGCCGTCGGCGATGGCGGCCGCCGCTTCGGAAAGTAGTTGCCGCGACGTGGTTGCCGAGGTCGGCGGCGAGCAGGAAGCCGATGAAGACGCCGTGGAGGTGGACGAGTTTGAGGGCGACCTCGTCATACCCACGGCGTTGTTGTTGTTGATTGGGGTCGTCGCCGCAGGAAGTGGGGGCGACGGCGCCGTGGTGATGGAGTTGAGTTGCTCCTCCCACTCGGACCCGGTAACAACCGAGCCAGTCCCGCTCATCGCGGCCTCCACCTCGTCGTCGTCTCCGAGAAGCTGCTTCTCAAGCTCCTGCAGGATGGATAGGTCGCTTGCCGCCGGCGGAGGAGCCAGAGCCCTCGCCGTTGCATGGGCCTGCAGCTGCGGCGACGACGCCATGTAAGGCACCTGCTGCCGCTGCAGCTGTGGCTGAATCATCGGCATCGCCGCCGCCCTGGACGCGGTGGTGAGGGACGACAGCGTCGACGACGGCGACCCAAGGGCCCCTCCCATGCTTGACCCGGATAGAACCAAAGGCTGGGACGGGGACCCGCCTAGAACAGCCGCGATATCCGCCGAGGTGAGCGGCGAGACGGCCGCCGACGCCGCGGCCGTGCGCTGCCTCACGGCTCGCATGAACAGCTGCTGCTGCATCGCAAGCTGTCGCTGCTGCTGCTCCCACCTCTCCATATCGCCGAGGCTCCTCTTGAGCACCCCGTCGGCCGCGGCCGCGTCGGAGCGCTGCTGCATCGGCATCTGCACCGCCGATCCGACGCTATACAGGTACGCCTGACGCGGATCGCGCCACGGCGCGCCTGGCTCCATGCACGCAGGGGCTGCAGGGAAGCTGGAACGGAGGAGGGAGGCGAGGACGAGACGAATCTACCGAGGAGGAGGTGGGGGAGGAATACCGCTAGGCTAGCTCCAAATGCTATGGCTCCAGCCTCCAGCTAAAAACCGTGCCATTCAATTGCTTCTGCTAATAAAACGCCCTCACCCATATGCTGTCGTTATACGCTTCCGATGCCAAACATACCCGCCGTTTCGTTTCGGACCCGACACCGCCACTGCCACTGACGCCGTGGGCCAGGCGTCGAGGAATTGGTGGATCGGGGGAGGGGGGCCTCACTTCCTTCACTCGCCTCGCGTTTATCGGGAGAGGCGTATGGCGGGGCCCGCTTGCTTTGGTGCTAAAAATAAATGCGCGGGAGGTGGAGGCGGATGGCGTATGCCAAGGAATGGAAACGGAGGGAGGGGTTATGGTATGGCTCGCGTCGCGTCACGCAATTCCCCCACTTTTCGAGCGATGACGCCGTCGCCTCCCGCGGCGAGGAGGCGAGGCAAGCATAGCTAGACTGCGAGAGGGACCTCACTACGGCTGGCCTCGCCACCGACGCCTGCCGGTGACCACCGCCCCCGCTGGTTTTTCTTTTCTAGAAATTCCCCTCGGTTTCAAGATGTTTTACGTTTCGGTTTCAAGGTGTTTCGTAAGCAACGCCGCAGGTGATGGTTCTCCGGTGGGACCAGACTTGCGAAGACACGCAGCAGGCCACGGTCAGTGGGCCCGGATGCGTTTTCCCGAACTCGTAGTAGCATCCTTCTCATGTTCCGACTATAACAATACTGTGCTCCTACTAGTAGTAGCGGATGATGATTCGAAGTATTTCACGGAAAGATTGGTAGGGTTATGCAAAAGTCGCTTTCAAACCTTTGGTAGACCCAGGGCGACGTTGGCCAGGCACCAGGCCGCGCCGCGCGACGCGAGCGATCCTGGCTAGCTAGCATTAATCGACCGAGATGCCCCTAACCAGATTACGTGATCTACCGAGATGTGGAGGAACAATAGGATAAAAGGAGGGCAATTCCGGCATATCGCACGTGATTTTTTTTCTCCTCCGGCTCCGCTGTGTGTGCGCGCGCGCGCGCGCGGGAGGTTGCTTGCTCGGAGTGCGTTTGGAATTAGTTAGGAAACCGAAATATCCACCCAACAACCCCGTACCCACCTTTCTGCGTCCAAACCCTGCTTCTCCCCTCTGTAGTCCATTGTATGTTCATACCACTTCTCCATACGCATCAGATTTCAGCTTTATTAGTTTAAGTTCTTAACAAGTCAACTGCCATGGTTCCATGTGTCGCATGGTTGTGGGTATAACAATACAGTACAGAGAACCATGCATAAAGTGAGATTTTTCTTTGGAGAGAAGATGCATACCCTTAAAAAAAAATCTAACTTTACGTAGTGCTCACACTGTAAACCTCTCTTGTCATGAAAAAAAAGCCTCTATCGGTAGCCAAAAGGACGGCTTCTTTTTCGTAGTATTATTTTTTCTGTCTTATAATATAAGTGATTTTACTTCTAATCTGTAAGAGATTTTATAATTACAAGGTAATATTTTATTCTTTATATATCAACTTTTATACTAATTTATTTTTTATCTATTAACATTTGTATTAGCTTATTACATTAACTATCATCTTTTCTATTATGATTTATTTATTTGATACTTTTTTAATTTTTTTGAAAAAAGATATAATCTCTTATATTATAAGACTAAGGGAGGAACTAGCATGAACTGTCAGCTGAAACAAGCTTCATGCCTTCGTGCCCTTGGTAGCTGTCACGTCTTCAAAATCATCCATTCCTAATGCATAACTGAAACCTGGAGTTTTGCTTCACTGGATTATATTTTAATCTCCTATCGTTACACGTATTGTAGATCTATTCCAATCAATTCTCAATTATACAATAAGACCAGTTTGATTGTTATCTTTCTGATGATACTTTCCTGATTTTCTCTCCTTATACACCACTGTCAATTGTTCATGAATATATTTTATGTCATTTAGTAGCAGAAAGACCAAGAGATATGATCTGATATACACAATATATTGTACTTTTGCTCAGTCATATTAAAAGGGCACTCTGTTCTTGGCTATCGTCCTGAAACATATTTGCACAAATCTTCTAGGCACCACATAGTTTCAAAGAAAAGAGTAAATACATGCTTTTTTTTATGGTACTCCACTACTATTCAGTGCACAGGCAAAAGTTATATTAAATTTTGTTTAGTGATACAACATCTTCTTAAATCTAAGTATTCCTAAGATATAGCTATCTTTAGGCTTCGTTTTCTGTGAGCATGTTTCCCGAATTGCTAAACGGTGTGTCTTTTGTAAAAATTTTTTATCTAAAAGTTGCTTTAAAAATCATATTAATCTATTTGTCAAGTTTAAAATAATTAATACTTAATTAATTATACGCTAATGGTTCATCTCATTTTGCGTGATCTTCTTCTTCCTCTTCACTTAGCTTCAAACTATACCTTAGTATTTAAAATTTCTCCTAAATTATAGCTACTTTTCTACATCTACTCCCTTGTCACAAAAAGATTTGGATAAATAATTTAAGTGGTTCATTTTATTATAAACTTTTGCATTGAACGAAAATTTAAAATAAATACTCTCTCCGTCTCATAATATAAGAGATTTTGCCCTTCAAATTTATCCCAAAATATAAGGAATTTTGTGATCCCAGATAGTATTTTATTTCCTATATCAACTTTTATATTAGTTTATTCTTTACCTACCAATTTTTTATTAGTTTATTTTCCACTTACTAACTTTTGTACTAGTTTATTCTTTATCTACTATTTTTTATAATTGTTTATTCTCCATATCTAGAGATATGTGTCTTTTTATTGTAACATTAAATTGGTGAAAAATAATATAATTTCTTATATTATGGGATGGAAGAAGTATTTGCCTCTTTATAAGTGGGACGCACCCACATATTTGTGCTGATGTTTTTTTTTATAATCTTAGGTAGCAGTCTGAATCTATTGAAAGATAACCATGGAAATGTCAAGACAATGACCATATATATTCCTCTGTGTGTGAACGATTGTTATTCGATCTTATTTCACGTTTCTCGTTGTGTTGCTCGAAGAACAGCGACAGGTGGTTGCAATTTGCAAACAATTTGGACAGAGTCAGGCAAAAGTACTCAGACACGTCCACACAGCAAGGTTGAACATAAAATCCCGGGACAGACATACGGTCGGCCCGGGTTGACACGTGTGAGCCAACAACAAATCCGAATGTTCCGGGCCAAACCGCATGACCGGACAGGAGAAGCGCCACTGAACGGTGGGTCCAGTCACGTGGACCCCGGAATCCTCGGTATCTTTTCCGTCGATGCAAAGCGGAGAGGTCAACATCTCCGTCTCCGTTCTGTGAGGCCCCGGCGCCCCCACCTGGTTCACGTTCCAAAGTCATCACCTGCGCTGCAGGGCCAAAATGGTACTCGGCACTCCAGTTCTGAGTAGCGTTGTTTATTCTTCTTGGAACCAGAAAGGATTCGGCAAAAGAGAACCTTTCTTGTAGTACTGCCTTCGTAATATGTCTTGTGTTTTCTCAAAGTTAAATTTGTTCAAGTTTTATCAAATTTATAAAAAAATATAGTAAAATCTATAACATCACATCAGTCTCATTAAATCCATAATTGGATATATTTTTATGGTATATTTATTTTGCATTGAAAAATATTGATATATTTTAATGTAAACTTATTTAAACTTGAAGAAATTTTGAGTTAGGAAAAAAAGTTATATATATATATATATATATATATATATATATATATATATATATATATATATATATATATATATATATATATATATATATATATATATATATATATATATATATATATATATATATATGGAACGGAGGTCAGGTTTATTAAATTTTAATCACAAAAATAATATTTATTTATTTGGCGAATAAAAACAAGGAAGAAAACACAAGAACCCATATTTGTTGCAAAAGGCTGGAAGCTCTGCTGTACGTACTAGTGCAAATTGAAGGCGTAAATGCACCTACGTCGTCAAAATTCACTACGTTATCCTCAGGACAAAAAGAAAAAAAGGGAATAGGTACTCGTATTAATAGTACAGTGCTACACTACTGATTGCAAGCAGTGGCATGGAGAGAAGACGCCTTTACGGCGATTGGTAGGTCACTGGCAGAAAGCAGGATTCGGCGAAATTCTTTTTCTTTTCTTTTTTTTTCTTTTGCAAGCGCTGGTGACCAAACTGCTCCTACATCTAGGCATTGGCTCCCAGTCCAGAAAAACAAGCATACGGCGCTCAATTAACGAATTGACAAAGGAATCTATGCCTGGATTTCTTTTGACACCGCAGACCGCACACTGTTCCTGCCAGTGATTCTTTACAGTTCCCTCCACTACTCTACTGCTACGAGGATGGTACTCTGCTGTTATTAGTATACGTAAAAGGTAAATTTTAGTATAAAATTTTTTATTCTATCTTTATTGATCTATAAATTAATTAAAGTGGACTATGTATCTTAGCCACTATAATGAGAATATTTTTAAACTTATACTAAAATTCTTAATATCTCTAAAACTTTTAATTAACTATATTTTAGAACGAAGAGAGTAATACGCTAATGGAATAGTAAAATACAACAATGCATATACTACTCGTCTACTGTACACTGTAGTACGTCTGAACCATTCGGTCGGTATATACGTACCGATGTACTAAGACGCAACGTGAAAATGTTGATGCCAAAATTTCTCAACCGCGGTATATGCATTGCCGTCTCTCTCTCTCTCCTCTGTACGTACTAGGAGCTCGTAGATCCAATTTATTTCGGATTCACCTGTCCCGCCGATGCCACTGGCGTTTGCCTCTGCAGCTCTGCTCGCAACCGTGGTGGAATTACCTCGGGGTGGATGGCGTCGTGCCAAACTCAGGAGAGCAAGGCGAGCCGGAATCTTGTAGTAGAATAACAGGTAAACGCATCAAGGCTGCGGCTGCCGCGGAGGAGAGGGAAATTCGGACAGCCTGGCGCTGGCCTGGCCTGGGCGCGACCAGGTCGCGCGGGGCCCATCCGCTCCAACCACACCGGAGAGCCGACCGGTTCACTCCTGCTTGGATCCGCACATTGACGCCGTTTCGCACGCGCCGTCTCTATCTTCCGTAGCGCCGGTTGATGGCTCTACTCCGCTCCCGAAACCCGCGTTGATCCGATCGCTTTGCCGTCGTTGTTCATTAACTCAACTCACTTGACTTTTAGCCGTCCGATTGCATCGCCCCTGATCGATCTGACGGTTGCTGTTGACCTGCGCGAAAGGGCCCAATTGCCACGAAAGCATCATGTTTGTGTCTTTAGGGCTGTTTGACTCAGCTTATAAACTACAGTAAAACAAGAAATATCATTAGTATATGATTAATTAAGTATTAACTATTAAAAACTTAAAAAATGGATCTATTTGATTTTTTAAAATGCTTTAATATCGAAAGTTTTTTTAAAAATTATACCGTTTTACGTTTTGAAAAGTGTATTAATGGAAAATAAGACAGTAGCCACAAGACAGAAGCCGAAAGAGGAAAAAAAAGCTGTTGATGAGTGGATGAGTGAGCCCTCTACATATATACATACATACATACATACAAAGATGAGCTAAAGCACACGTAGCGTGTGGCTTAGCTACAACGCGCACCTCCAATCCCGGATTTTTTGTTTTTTTGTTCCCGTGTGCCCTCCTGTCCTCCCTCCGTTTTTTTTCCCCTAGCGCTACCACACCCTTTTCTCGTTCCTCCTCTACAAGTAAAAAAATTATTGTCAGTTGACGAAGGATAAAACCCCGACGACGGGAAGTCGGGAGACCCCCTTTGAGGTTCGGCCAGGAGAGTGGTTCTCAGGTGAATGCGGCGTCTGGTAGAAGAAGGATGGATCGGCATACAAGAAAGACAGGAGGAAGTAGACAGGTTCGGGCCGCACGGAGGCGTAATACCCTACTCCTGTGTGCTTGCTGTCTGTGGTGGATGAATGTGGTTTGGTGTTTACAAGGAGAACTCCGGGAGCTCGGAAGCTCACCGGGAGCTTGAGGCTCAGAGAGAGGGAGCTTAGTTGTCTAAGCCAGGAGCAAGAGCTGCCTGAGTGGTCTAAGGCCGGAGCTGAACCTTCAAAGCCCCCTGAGTCAGAGGCATGGATCCTCCTTTTATCATCAAGGGGAGTCCACAGTGCCAGTACATGGAGAGAGAGAAAGCGCTGTCTTGTCGCCCGTACGCATGCCGCCGCCTGCCGCACCGCGCCGGAGGGATGTCTAGTCGCCGCTGTCCGCCTGCTGAGGGCGGCTGTGCAGAGCACATCTGGTCGACTTGCCGCCCGGCTGCTGCGGGCGGCTGTCTGGTCGTCTTACCGCCTGGCTGCTGCGGGCGGCTGTCGGGTCTGTCTTGACAGAGCCTGTCTCCGCTGCCGGAACCAGGTGGGCTCGGGGGCGACACCCCGGGCACGGAGCTCCCCGGGACCGGGGACGAGACCCGGGCCCGAGGGCGAGATGGGACCAGGGCACGGGGGCGAGACCCGGGCCCGAGCTAGTGGATGCGAACGGTCTTGCGACGCATCCGGGGAAGGCGCATCTGGGACCGGGCGATGCCCGGGCCCCGAGCACTTAGCGTAACAGCGGCCGTAGCTGGCCGTCTCCTGTGCAGAATCCAGGCCCCCGGGGAAGCTGACGTGGCCGAAGACCTACGCGTTCCCGCAGAATGTGGGACCCCATTCCCGTTTCGCCAACATCAGTTATTCTATCACTTTTCACTGTTCCTCCTCTAGCACTAAAAATATTATTTTCGGTTATTCTATCACTTTCCGTTATCTCGATAGCCCATAAATAAATAAATTATTATCTGTTATTCCATCACTTCCTGTTAACTCGATAGCCTACGAGTAAATAAATTACTTTCTGTTATTGTATCAATTTTTTACTAACAGGTATTAGAGCATCTTCAGCAATAGCCCCCATTTTAGAGCCCCAAAGTTTAAATGGGGGCTGCCCCTATTTTCTTTTTCTATTGTATTTCACCATACAATATATATATATATATATATATATATATATATATATATATATATGCCTAGTTTGACATTCTAATAATTGAAACATAAATATTTGTAACGCGTAGAATTCATCCATATACAAATTAATAATTTAAAACACCATAATTTAATTTTTATTCAAAATTTAGAAACATGAAAATGATATATCCTACAGTAAAAGTTCAAGACACGAAATAACCCATAGAAAATGTAATGAAATAAATTACTGAGCACCATAAAGTGCCCACAAGTGCTCTATAAGATCATCTCGAAGTTGTTTATGCATTTGCTTGTTTTCTATACTTTATATATCTTTAGTAACTCCTCTAAGACGGGTTTATTACGTTACTGGTACCCCTCCTCCCTTAGAGGTCGCCGGTGAAGCACTGTGTAGAGGAGGCCGGGAAGGAGGAGACACTGGGAAAAGGGGTGTCAGGGCGAGGTGAGGAGCGCCGGGGAGGACTGGCGCAAGGAGGAGAAGGAGGCCAGGGAGGAGGGCCACCGGCAGAAGGACGCCGGGGAGGAGGAATAGTGGCGATGGTAGGCGGAAGGGTGGCGACGGCACGGGAGATGGGATGCATTGTGCGCGATAGATGCCCGCGCTGAAATTTCACCTAAGCCAAAAAAAAAAAAGAGAAATGGGGGCTGGCTATAGAGCCCTTAGGAACGGGGGCTGTGAGGAGCGATTTGGGGCCTTCTTATTTTAAAGACCCTAGTAGAGGCCCTGCTGAACCTCGTTTTTTCCTTTTGCCCTAAAAACCTGTTTAGGGTCATTTAGGGGCTGGCTGAAGATGCTCTTAGGAAGAGATTGATAGTAATTTCTTTCCACATGTAAACAATAATTTTGTTCAGACATTTGTTTGTTACAAATGAAGCACAAACTATAGAATAAATGATTTATTCATTGTTACAATTAACCACGACATCGTGTTAAATCAGTATACATCTAAGCACCTCGAGAAAAAAACATACAAATGGGTATTTTACACAGTCAACCACCCAAAAATGAAAAAAATGCTCACTGACAAACACAACAAACAAGGCTATGAATAAAAAATTTATATCATCGCCACCACTTTTGCACAGTACACATGATTTTTCCTAGGCGACAAGAACCATTGGCTACCGATTGCTCACTGGCATTGGTCCTCTGCGTCACCACCTAGGAGCCTGCCGATCCAGCCGTCGATGATGTGGGCAGCCCACCCTGTAGTATCAACGAGCTTCGATGACACTCTCTCTCCTTGCTCCCATCGGCACGTCCACCTGGATCAAAGACACCATGACCCTAGGAGCCCGACGTCGGGGTAGTTGTGCTAGCGCCTAAGTCACCAGAGGGAGTCGCCGGATCCCGGCCCCTCCACCGCCGAGGAAGCGCGCCTCGTAGGAGCCCCCATCGAAGAAGCAGACTCAGGCGGCAGTGGAGGTCCATCATGGTGATGGTGGCGGTGACGGCTACTCCTGCTCTTGGTGGCCACCGGAGACACCAAATTTGCGTCGTCCCTCTCAGTGAGGCACCAGCTGTCTTGTGTCGGTGGCTACTTCCATTCGTGGTGTCCACCAACTGCCACGCGCCCTAGATCTGCATCGCCAATGTCCCTGTCCTAGCCACCTCACTGATTCAACATCGACAACCTCGCCGTTGATGTCTCACCACCCTGTTTTCCACTCAGTGTAGATCTGGATAAGTTGGAGGGATTAGTGGAATGCATGGATGGTTGTTATCGGAGGCGACATGGCTATCATCATCGGGAGGCCGCCGCTTTCAAGAGAAATCCCTGACACCGCCGCTGCCACTTCTCTCTGCCTAAGAGCCGCCAACTCCTGTATCTCCAGATTCAAAAATTTCGGAAAAAATGAATGGATGGTTGGTTACAGTACGGTGACCTCGTATATATTAATATGTGTTTTAATGTCCAGTAAAAGAATTACTCCGATGGGTGGTTGGTTGAGGACCAGCACATATATATTAATATATGGGTGTGATGTCTAGTAAATGAATTACTCTAGTAGTAAAGGGGTGTTTAGCAATGATTTCTCTCGCAGTAAAGATTTTACTACCGTTGTTACTTAATGAAAATGTGCGGAAAGAGGTATTCGAGAATGATTTCTCTTTCAGTAAAAATTTTACTTTAACTACGGCATGAAGAAAAGATACGAAAAAGAGGAGGAGTGGGAGTTGAGGATGAGTAGAGATCGCTAGATACATTATGAGGCGCACGCATTGGATCCACCGTTCCAACTTGGCAAATGGCAAATTGGCAAGGCGGCACAGATAGGAAGGCAGGCAGGGAGATGTGTGACGTCCAAGCTTCGCTGCTAGGCTTTTATAAGTCGTACGTACAACGAAAAATATTATTAGTAGGTAATTAATTAAGTATTAACTATCATAAATTTAAATAATGAATCTATTTGATTTTTTTAAAAAAATACTCTTATATAAAAGTATTTAAAAATATATTGTTTTACATTTCAAGAACCGTGCTAAAAAAACAAAGCATAAGCTAAAAGACACGTCCGAACACTTCCTAACTTCCCCATCATGTACGTACGGGCAGAGCATTCAAGGACGGAAACGAGAGAGAACACAAGAACACAAGTGTTGCGCTCGCTTCCTGGCCTGTAGCTGTAACCAAAGGGTAATTCCACCAAACTGTCTTCGCAGCCATACGCCTATTTAAGACTGGAAGCTGGGCAGAAAGTTATGGGGGCGTTAATTCAGCTCCACTTGATGACGTACTCTTCCGACTAGAGGGGTTTGAATTGGCTTATTGACCGCTTATAAGCTACAGTAAAATAAAGAATGTTATTAGTATATGATTAATTA
The DNA here is from genome assembly GCA_003991445.1 of Oryza meyeriana var. granulata. Lineage (NCBI taxonomy): Eukaryota > Viridiplantae > Streptophyta > Magnoliopsida > Poales > Poaceae > Oryza > Oryza meyeriana. The sequence continues at coordinate 326,485 of RYFJ01001354.1, read as the reverse complement.
AGTATTAACTATTAAAAACTTAAAAAATAGATTTATTTGATTTTTTGGAGGTACATTCATATAGAAATTTTTTTAAAAAACACACCGTTTAACAATTCAAAAAACACGCTAATGAAAATCGAAAAAATAAGCCAAGAAAATAAGTAGATCCGAACTGTCAAACTGGACAGCCAGCTGTGGAAAATAAAAAATGGACGAGGAAGAGTCCGGGTTTGGACGAGCTATTCCCTTGCAAAATTCATTCGGCCGCAACCAGAAGCTAGGAATCAGTCCACTGAGTCATGAACCTGGATTCTTCCGAGTGCTCAAATATTCCCCTCCTCAACGGCGTTTACCAACGATCTCTTCCAGAGTCACATGCATTCGACTTTACACAGTAATTCATTTTTTTTTCTTCTCTCTCTCTCTCAGTCCAATTTTCCTATTATTCAATAAAACTCCAGTATTAGTAGCAAGATGGCACAGAGATCATAAAGTAGGATTAGCGGTAGCTGGACTAGTCGGAGCAATAACCAAGCCACGTACTAGTAGAAGTTGAATGCAATATACTGCTAAGGACAGTACTACTATACTATTGCACGGATGACATAAATCACACAGATCACGCCAATGGTCGGAGCACAAAAGTAGCTCAAGCGATAGTGGAAGCTTTACAGCCATTCTACCTCAGCAATCTGAGAAGAATCCAGTAAAGATATTGGATGCTAGGGACCAGGCCCCATCGCTCTCTACAATTGTTAGGCTCACTTCTATATTTCTATCCCCATTTGGAAGCGAGAAAGGGAATTTCGGGTGGCTGTTACCTTATTGGAAAAAAATTATATGGAGTATTGGAAGCCATTTTATTATTTTCTGAATTCCTGTGCAGTGGACAGTTCCAAATGGATTATGGCGGAAATTTCAGCGATGCTATACATTATATTCACACCGTACATCTCGCAAACCTAAGTTTTATCTGTCGCACCTGATTCCAAACCCTTTCTTCTTAAAGTTTACTGCTGTTTTCCTTCATTGCCACAGAATTTAAGAGAACTAGAAAAAATACCCAGTGTATCGCTGCAGAATTTATTAGATTTATATTATTATAATAATTAAAGTTTATAATTAGCAGGTGAATATATATATATATATATATATATATATATATATATATATATATATATATATATATATATAATTGATAATATTGCTTTATGGTTTATTTTTTGAAAGCATCATTTTATAGAAATTTTTATAGAAATTAATATGTACTATTATAAAATCTAAACATTACATGCTATTTAACTTTGATGCTACAATTAGATTATGTGCTTATTTCTCATTTAGTTCATATTTCTCGTAAGAATATGTTACTGGACATAATTATATAGCTATTATAGTGAAGAGAAGGAGAAAAGACGACTAATGAATGAGATAGTAACTCACTGATCTAACGGTTAATAATTTTGTACTAATATGATCAAATGGTTTAGAAATACTAATAATGTATATCTAATTAAAGGTAGAAAGAAAAGAAAGAGACAGCTAATAAATATGTATAAGTAACTCTTTGATCCAACGGTTTATATTTTTATTGTAACATGATCAAATAGTTTAGGATTACTGATGACGTGGCTTTTTGTATATGTTTCTTTTGATGACAACTATATAGCATATATAAGCTATATAAGATATGGGACACTGGATTACTGTATTTTCGTATTCCTGTCCTTTTAGTTTCCTGCAGTACAGAAAGGCCCCTTTCTCTCTCCTTTAAGTAATTGAGAGAGGCACGCTTATCTTTGCCTCAATTAATTGACAAACCTTTCTTAGAAACAATAAAAATCTGGCGAAGTAAACCCTTTACCTACTTCCTACCACTGCAGGAAGGAGCCAGAGGCTGCCGAGATTCCGATTCTAGATGTATTTTAGAAAGAAATTGCAAAATTGCCAAAAGTTTTTGGTTCAATTTTTCCAGGAAGTAACATGCCAATGGTGAAGCGATAAAGGTCTCGCCTAACGTAGATTTATTTTGGCAGGGTAGTTTATAGGATCTTCGGTTCAGAATAAGACAGCTTCTGAGATAAGCCACGCTGTTGTTTGGCGAGAATTAGATTATACAAAGGAAAAAGTTCCAAAAGATAATCTCGTGCTCCGTCTTGAGAAAAGTCTCACTTTTACGGACCAGGAAAGTCACCATCCAATCACATGTGGCTTGTTCCAGTAAGCTATCTGAAGATTCTAACCGGAACCCCAGAAAAAGAAATTTTTTAAATAGATAATTACACTGCTCGAATGCTCGAGATAGGTGGTTAAGCAAGATTGCACAAGGCTATCAATCTGGAATTTCCTTAAAAAAAGACAGCATTCGAGAAATTTGCTCAAATTATGTGGCAAGTCAAGTACATCCTTCAGCTCTGATGTCTTCTTCGAAAGGGCAAAAAACACAAAAAAAACCTGGACCATCTGTGTGGTGTCAATGACCTTGTTGCTTCTTTTCCAACGCAATATCTCAAGACTATTTTGGGTTCATTGTACGCTAACTGTTCATGGAAAACATATTAAACCGTAAGTGTTGCATAAAAAAAATTTCATGACCAACTGCGAAGAGAAGAAGCTCCTTGGCATTGGATGGTCGACCGAGATGGCTTTGATTTTTCTTTTGGAAGGCGGTACGTGGTCTTATGCTGTAAACAATCGAGCACCATGTGCACGGCTTGCGTCGATCTAGGCCATCCGTCTCACGATCTATGGCTAGGAACGCTTCATCAGTCTCGCGTGCTCGCATATTCTAGTCCTGCAGAACTTCCGTCCAGATGCATGGCACCGAATTGACCAGCAATAGCATATCTGGCGAGCCTGAATTCGCATCGATGGGGCTAAGGCAAGCGTAGCACTCGCGTGTGTTTATCGCTTCCTCTTGTTCCTGTCCTCACCGAGTGATTCTCTTTGCCACATTCCTCGGCTCTTCATAGCTGGCAAAATACAGAAAGCTGGACACAACAGCACGAGTGTTAACTGAGCAGGCTTCCGGGCTTTAGGGGTCACTGAAAGTACAGATTTAACTTTATTGCCCTGTGTGGCCAGGAAAAGGCAATCTTCCGGGCTACCACTCTCTCGATCATTTGGGTTGCCGATCTGAACTATATATTCATCAAGCTGTCTCTCGACGAAAGCTCAAAGAAGCGGAAACAACCATCAGAAAAACTCGAAACTTTCTGCTGTTAAAGCATTGACAGGCTAGAGCAATAATCATGGAGGTGGACTTAGAAGTGTATTTTGGCGGTTCCAACAGGCACACGGAGTTTAGTCCCCACGAATTACAGGCGCGGTCATGATACGTTCATCAAAATGTATAGCTGCCAGTATCTTGCGTCTACAGAGCTGAAGGGTACTTCTTGGCCTGCTGACGAACACGATTCCTGTACTCCGGCATGTTCTGTAAATGGCAGCCAATGGGGCAAAAGAACATGTTTGTTAAGTACACGACCGATTTAGAATCAAGGAATTATCTCTATTTTGTTTCACTTTTGTATGGAAGTTCAAGTCATAACTAAACCTTTCTATAGAGCTCATAGCTTATATTCTGTGCAGCAGAGTTTGGATTTGGATCATCAAACAACTCCTGGATTCCTACAAGAATTTGCTTCACTGTAATCGAAGGTTTCCATGCCTGGAAAAACAAAAAACAAAAACTATCATGGCTCAGGGAGGGTAATAGGATGGTGTATAAATGCTGAAAATAACGTATTCACTCAGTTTGAGCTTACAGAACTCAAGATTGATAGGCATACTGCCCCAGAGTCGTAGACGTTGATGTGGAAGAAACCCGTTGGGAACTTGCAGGAAGGAGGGCTGTTTGGGTAGTCTTCAGTGAATTGCATAGTAAGTGGGAAATATCCACCCTCCCAATCAGTCTGCAGGAAGAAAATAAATTACAACACAAAATCTTACTTTATGGAGTGTGAGCAGAGTACCAAATTTTGTTGTAAAGGAATAACATAAGATACACTATGGCACTATGCACACGCAAAGAATCCATAAGATAACAAAGCAGTTGCATATAATAGGTAATCATCGGTATGGGGAATTTTTGCACTAACTCTTACAATATCCAAAAAAAAATGTACTGTTTGATGCCCTTATAGCGGACTAAGGGATAGTTTGAAGGTGAGGGAAGAGGAAGAGCATGCAAAACGAGGTAAGCCATTAGCGCATGATTAATTGAGTATTAATTATTTTAAACTTGAAAAATGGATTAATATGATTTTTTAAAGCAACTTTTATATAGAAAATTTTTGCAAAAAACGCACCGTTTAGCAGTTCGGGAAGCATGCTCAAGAAAAACGAGAGAAATTTTTCCCTCAACCGGTACTTCCAAACTCAGCCTAAGAGGAGTAACTAGTACTTCAACAGACTAAAGCTTTAGAGAAGGAAACAATCCAGCACTAGTTAAGGTTGTTGCATAAGTGAAATGAAACATATTGGCAAATTTATGACAATAACTATTGAACTATGAACCAGTACAAGTAGAGATTGTGAACAAATACAGCAAAAGATTATATTATTGTAGCATACAAGCATTTCCTGTCAGTTATTATCATATCTTTGACAGAAGAAAAGCATTCTAAAAAGTATATATAAAAGAAATAGTGAAAAGATTTTCTAATTTATCTTAAAAATGTCAATGGCTTAGGAAATCTCCTTTGGCCCGGCTGTTCCATAGGTAAAAAATACTCGCACACAATATAGATTTACAGGTTCAGACTTCCATTCATCTCGTAATGCTTCTGATCCATAAGGAGCCATAGTTACGATCTGGTCAGATCATTTGATATGATGAGGCCTGAATTCCTGGTTGTGTACATTTAATGAGAAATACTATGCAGACCAATAGTCAAGGACTAAATGTTGCCGTCCAGTACATGCGTGTCTAACATGCAATCAAAGTGCTGGTTACCTGACTTAAAGATGTATATATATGCTTTAGAATGAATAAATTGTTGGCTAGTTTGCTTACTGTTTCAAATACAGAAGTCTGTTGCCAGATGAAAGACTAACATCTATGGAGATTAATTGTGACAAAAGGGAAAATTTGGAACCTTTCAACCATTGCAATGAGATTTATCCATTGCCCAGCCATTGTCTTACATCTTTTTGTATCACCATAAGTTGAATCAAATGAAATGGAAGTGACAAATGACCCACTATAGCTCTATGGTCTAAGAGTTTATCTGGTAACATCAGAAATATTCAGAATACAGGGGCATTGTTAAACAAATCGTAACACTGCCGCAAGGGTTTTGCATCAGGATTGCAAAGCCCTCGACGCAACTGCAAAACCCACTATGCCGGTGCTTTCCCCTATTGCTGAGTGGCTAGATAAATCAATACAGACTACTCAACCGTGGTCATAACTTAGTATCTTACTCAAGAATCGAATTGACCATTAAAAAATGTAGATAGAACCAAAATAAACATCCTAGTTAGGCCAAGAATAATAGCTAGCATAAGGAACAGCCTAGTGAAAAAAAAAAAGATGGGTTTTTTTCGTTGTTTCTTACGCCTTCCTTGCCGGGGATTACGCACCGCCAGACCATGAGGTTGACGGACCCATCCGGCAGGGTCTCCGGCTTGGCCACGAAGCCCTGAAACCAACCAAACAAAGAAGCAGCAACGTCCCCATCACTGCTAGTAAAAACAAAGAGGAAAAAACTCTAGGAAAAGACCGAACAAAATAGCCCAGACAGATCAGCAGCTGGTTGCGGGCGCGCACATGGGGGTGGTTCTTGCGCCACGCCTTGCGCTCCTCGGCAAGGCGGGCGCGAGCGATGCCTCCGGACGCCATCGAATCCGATCTAAACCAGCAATACACCCTCCAGGGGTCAGATGCGGGAGTTGCCGCTGCTTCCTCTTCTCCAGGGGTCTGGTGGGACACTGTTCAGCGCGGTAGTGTGGATTGTTGTAGGGGAGAGGTTCGCCGCTTCGGTTCCTCACCAGATGGGTAACCGTGGAGTAATAAAAGATCGGGAGGAGCCGAACAGGTCAGGTTACACCGCTCAGGCTACGGTGGCGTATGAAGCTGCCAAGGCCACGTCCAGTCAATTCCTTTCCCCACCTTTTACCTCTTTTTTATGTTTTTCTTTGAGTAAATCACGCTGCTGGTAAAAAAACTTACTCTAACAGTTAAATGCATTTAAGTACAACAACTCAAAAATAAAAATTACCGGTGTGACATCTTAGCCAGGCATGTGCATTCATAGTTGATAAAAGACGCCGACGTGAATTTTTCTTTTTTGCTACATCAACGAGCCACTTTAACCACGCGGGCCGTCCCTCATGCCTCTATGATCCATACAGGCATAGTAAAATCGTGGATGCCTTGCTGATGTGGTATGTTAGTATTTTTTTAAAGTAAATTACACTGTGGGTAAAAAACTTAGCGATTGAGAGCAACAAGTTTAAAATTAAACTAAATGGTATAACATCTTGGATGGTATATGCGTTTTAATCCAAAGACCTTTTTGCCAAGACAACAGCCTAGTCAGTCATGAGGCATACGGTGCGAATTACGATTCCACGGTGGTCTCATCCAATTTATTTTGCACGATTGTTCTATACAAGGTGGGACGGGGGACACAGATCTAACCCGATTGAATGCCGAATAGACCGACTCGTCGATGATGACCTGTGCAATCTAAGCTAGGTTGCCTCCCGTGAAGCACCAAATCGAGTGCTGAGCCACCAAATCGACGAGACCTCAGTGTCGACCACGAGCTTCACCCCGCTGAATCGAGTGCTAGCCCGCCGGCGGCAGCAAATGAATGGAGGTGGTCCACGAGAAGAACCTTGCGAGCATGTGCTAGGGAAGGGATCGAGGAGGGAGGCGGGCAGTGGGCGGAGCAGCGAGGGGCGTCGGTGGGGCAGCGCGGCGAGGCTCACCTCTCTCGTCGCCAGCCGCCATAGCAAGGGAGGGTGGGGTGCGAAGAAGGGGAGGGAAAGAGCGAGGGAGGGAGACATCGTTGGGGGAGCAATAATGGCTAGGGTTGGGGAAGGGGGAATGGGAATGTTCATTTTTGCAAAAAAAAAGCCCCCTTATTTTCTTTTTCAAAGCACGGGCCTATTTTCGGAATCTTCTCTTCTTCCTCTAGGATTTTCGTGGTTTTGGAGGGTCTATACATAAGTAAACAGAATGTAGGATCATATAAAGAGGGAGCTAACACAAATTCTCAATGAAATGAAGGGTTTCTTTTGCAAAATGGCCACCCACCTTCCAACAGGGCGACGTGGATGCCTCTACGTGCGAACACACCTGCCCAAAACGTTGTGGTGCGAGCAAATGGGGGAGGTTTTAATATAGGCGATACATGCACCCTAGCAAATCCCACCATTAGTCATCTCTGATTTACTAGTCAACATAGTCGGTTTGCGCTACAGATATTTTTGAAATGGCTCCTATGGCGTGACATGGGCCTCAAAGCCGACATCCTTGGGATCTATACCCACAAGTGACAAGTTAGAGTCCCAGAAGCCAACAAACAGAGGCTTTGGAGGACGCCGGAGTAAATCGAAGTCGGCCGCAGGGCACCCGAATAGTGGATTCCTCAATCCTACGAGCGGCTTGTTGTTTGATTATGAAGTTCAAGGCGTGGGCCTTGCCGGAGTTCGTGGCTGTCAAAGAAAGGTACCTTACTTAAATATGAGAGCAAATATAATTCTTGGACTGATATGCATCGCTGAGTTCATCCCAACCTTGTTAATCATCACCCATCACTAAATCTTTGACAAAATCATAACACAAGCATAGACGAAAGACATTTCAGACCCTGAATCAGCAACCATCAGTAAATCTTGGACAAAAGAAAAACGAGTTTTCCATCGAGAAACACAACCAATACAATTACAACCACCAGGATAAAAATTTACTATAAGATGGGGGTGATATGCCCAGAACAAGACGAGTGCAGGCTATCCATGCGCCTGCACTTGATCGAGCACTATCAATACCATTAAGTGTATCGTTCTGTCCGGAGCATAGTAAAAAAACTAGACCAGACCGATGGTTGAACCGGAAAAACCAGAACCAGCGACCTTGGCAACTCAGTTCTGTCTAAAGACCGTCCTTACAATCGGACCAGTGAAAACTAGGTGACCCGGGCGTTTTTTTGATGAACCGGTGATGGATTTGCAAAACCAGATGATTCTGTGTTTGGACACAAAATACCCCCTTCTTTTTTCTCTTGACACTGTGGACTCAATGGTAAGATTGGAGGCATGTGAATTTAAGGGGTAAAGTAGCGACAAGGGTTTCTGTCTTTCTAACTTCCTATGGAACTTTGACTGTCATTCCATTTCATAGATCCATTCACTCTAACTGAGAGCTCAGCTCGACTTAGTGCATCACACCGCCAGCCGCTGCGTCTTGATTTCTCTCGATCTACTCCTCCCGTCGTCGACTACTCCGGTGCAGTGTCCGGTGGTTTCACATCCACAGCAGGAGCGCAGCCACAAAGTTGCCGAGCCACCAATGGCCATCACATTGCAGCACAGCTAACCAACGAACTTGCCGGTATGTGCGTGTGTGAACCAGATCTATTGCTTGTTGGTAGTTAGCTTAGCTACAGATGTTTAAATCATCCAATCTAGTCTAAAATTGATATTTGCATATACAATGAACTTGATTTGTTGTAAATTTTTTCTTCTCCATTTAATTTGTGAGTTGTGACCATATGTTCATCTATTTTCAGCAATGGGACCATATGTTCATCTATTTTCAGCAATGGATTCTTTATCCACTCCAGAATGAGAACCCCCAGCCATACCAGTAGAACAGCCACAATCTCAAGAGGATTCCTCTTCTGCTGAAGCTGAACAAGGCTCCCGTTCCCAATAAAAGATTAGAGGGAAGAGTGACCTTGCATGGGACCATTGTGTGGAAATTGTCCCGAAGGATAAATCTAAAACAGGAAAGCCAAAGCTTCGTTGCTTTTATTGCTAAGAAGTGTTCCAGGGTGGAGGAATACATCTGTTCAAGCATCATTTGGCTGGTGTCAAAGGTGATGTTAACTCTTGTCCAAAGGTTGATGCTGAGGTTAGGTATGCAATGCAACTAAATATAGAAGCTTTTGCACGCAAAAAGAGGAAGTCATAGGAAGCATTTGAGGAAAACAATCCATATGGGCTAGATAAAAATGATGATGACCAATCAGAAGATAATGTCCGTATGCCACCTCCATCTACTCGTTTGTCGATGTTTTGTATCGGCAATAAATATATAAGGCTACTCGTCGGACCGAAACTCGATAGATTGCAAAGGAACGCGAATGATTTATACTGGTTTAGGCCCTCGAGATGAGTTAATACCCTATGTCCAATTGTGATGTATTGCCTTTGAGGTTGTATGATTCTGATCTTGGTGATCCTGCTGATCATGCCCTCAGGGGGCGTCCTGCCTCCCCTTATATATCGGAGGACATGGTTATAGAGTAGGAATCCCAGTCGGACTCCTACCAAGGGATTTCCGTCTAAGAATACAACATTCCCGACTAGGACTGTATCATAGCCTTATCGTACAAGGCTATGTATGCCGAGTTCTATTGTATCCCTAATTATAAGGCTAGGCCCAATCTCTGTCCAAGTGGCTCAATAGCTTCTCATGAGGTACCCGGGGCCTATGGTACCGACAGCAGCCCTTGAGACCTTTATAGTTGAGTCACAGCTGATACTGAGTGCTCATCCTCCACGGTGAAGAATTTCTGAGTGCATTGCTCCTGAGAACTCTTTGTCCGAGTGTTTCTTCTTCCGAGTCCCGCTTCACAGCTGGTAACGAGGCTATGAAGAGCTCCATAGAAAATATAAATAGTGTGCACTGAATAGACGCACCTATTAGTTGTAGCCCCTGACTTTGTACTTAATTGTGAAACAATTAAACATAAAGTTAAAGATCTTTAACCTTGGAGTCTTTTTCGAATAGTATACTACCCAGAAATTAGACTTTTCAGCGTCATGTCAGCTGGAAGAATTTTTGCTCAGGGCAATTATTGGCTAAGCATGTAAGTCGAGTACCACTTTTTGGATTTTAACCCAATATGTGGTTAGGTGTGCCTGAGAGATATCTATATCCCCAATTTTAATGGAGACCAGCTGTTGATCTTTATAAGGATATATCCTCAATACCTGGTAAATAATCAAGATACCCGAATGTATATACCTGGTTGTAGGCTTAGGATGAAGCGTATCTGATTATTTGATTGGTTCTTGTAAAATAGCACCTACATCGTGATTTTAATGCGACAAGCGGACGGCCCAATAGGGCATGCTATTTAAGAATTCATATCTTTGGCCTACTACCGAATAAACCGGCCTAAACCAACCTACCCAGCGCAGCCCTATTTTAGCGTCGGTAACCTCAATTGATCAGAGGAATCCTTATTGGTAAGCCTTTCTGACTTATGTTCTAGATGCAGTATGGTTGCCACAGATGCCCGAGTGGATATATTGCAGGATTTGCTTGCCTTCCTCAGGTGTGACACAGTGCATGAGAACTCCTGATGCGCTTTGACGATATACATCTTCTCTGACTATGATAAAGGTTTTGCTCTGTCACTTGATTTACTCGGCTTCGTTGTAATCGAAGGATTGGGGTCTTCCAGTCTTGAATAATAATGAGTACCTCCGTAGATTCCAGGATTGATGCTGCTCTGACCGAAAGCTCCAATAGTGGCTTATTGCCATGTTTTTGCTAGATAGATACCTGAATGCTATGTTAGCGCAGGATTCGGCTGGTGACCCTCTTGGGGCATACCCAACCTAACAAAATTGTAGTTGAATAAGGTACTCGAACCTTGCATTAGCACAGGATTCGGCTGGCGACTCTCATGGGGCGTACCCTACCCAACAAAGTTATGGCCAAATAAGGTACCCGAACCTTGCATCAGCATAGGATTCGGCTGATGACTCTCATGGGGCGTACCCTACCCAGCAGAGTGATACTCGAGCTCCGATTAGTGCCGGAGGTCGGTTATTAGCCGAATAAGGTACCCGAACCTCGCATTAGCATAGGATTCGGCTGGTGACCCTCATGGGACGTACCTTACCCAGCAGGGTTGTGACCCAATAAAGTACCTGAACCTAGTGTTAGCATAGGATTCGGCTGGCGACCCTCATGGGACGTACCCTACCTAGCCAAGTGGTACCTGAGCCCCGACTAGTGCCGGAGGTCGGTTATTAGCCCACATGGAGCGTACCAAAGTAAAGATGGCATTCGAGTCCTGACTGGCGCGAGTACTCGCACAGTAGCCCTCGTGGAGCATTCCAAGTAATTCTTGAAGCGTCGCACTCCAAATGTATGATGGCAAACTGGTCTAGCCTCTGAGCGTAAGAGATAGGCTTGTAGTCTTGAGTTTCTGTTATGCGATCTATAACTAGTCTTGCATTATAAATATATCGGATGAGTAGCATCTAATGAAGAAAACAATTACCCGAATAAAATTTATGTATTTTACAATAGATGTAAATATGTATTCCTCCTCTTATTGATATTAATTTCCTCGAGTAGTTGACCCCTTATGTTTAAACACTCTGCCCGACTAGTCATAGCCCCCTAGCGTCGGGAGTCGGCTCATGGCTCTTTCCCAGACACGTGTTTTGGGTGACTTGAGTTCGTCTTTTATAGAGCAAAGTTTCACGGATCGGAATTTATGCTACTCAACTACTTTTGCAATCATTAAGAGCAAAAACAGAAAATGCGCAGAATGTACACCTATTAGAGCATCTCCAACAGTAGCCCCAAAAATAAAGTCCCTACTTTCTGAGTAGGGACTCATTCTATTTTTTGGGGCTCTGTTTTTGACACCCAACTCCAACAAGGGCCCTTAAATCTGAGTCCCTATTTCTTTTTCTCTCATATTTCAATATAATCTATATGTATATTCTTCATATTACATCACTAAAATTCAAACTCAAATATTTATAAACCATAACAATAAACCATATTCAAATTCATGATTTCAAATAAGACAATTTAAATTTAAATTCAAATTCAAATTTTTTTCTAAACATAAAAATCATATAGGCATATAGAAATCGTCTATCACACCACATACTAATAAATTACGATCAAACTACAACGAATCATACTAGCTAGCGCCATGAAGTGCCCATAAATGCTCCACAAGATCATCTTGAAGTCTCTCATGCACTTGCTTATCCTCAATCTCCTGATGAATCTTGAGGAACTCGTCGAGTACGAGTGGATTACGCCGTTGGTACTCCTCCTCCCTCAACACCTCGTCTCCATCTTGATCATAGTCATAGCCCCCCATCGTCATCTGTATCTGTTCGCACCAAAAACCACCGGGCGTGCCAAGAAGCTTGTTGATGATCTGGTTTGATGCGATTGAACATACGAAGGCCTGGGAGATCTGCTTAGCTCCAGTGCAGGTCCTAAAATATTTGAGGTTCGTAGGCGTGCCAGTCAATTTGACCCCGCAATTGACAAGGAGACGAAGAAATTTGATTACTGATCCAATCGGCCAGTAAACCGATACGGATTCCTTCCAGCCGATCGCCGCTATGCTCATGCCCGGGCCCTCGCCTGTACTCGCGCCCGGGTCTCGTGCTCGGGTTCTCGCTCCCAGGTCCTCGCTTGTGCTCGTGCCTGGGTCAGCAGCAACTGCACATCGGCTATCGGCCGATACGAACTGATGTAAGCCCCTTGTAGCTGATGGCCGATGGCACCTGTGTATCGGCTAGGAAACCGATAACACTATAAGCAAATAGATAAGCTGTCAGTATAATATGTGCATCGGCTAGAAGCCGATGATAGAATAGATAGGCAGAATAGTAAGCTAGCCGACTGCCAAAGAAACACATGTGCATCGGCTAGAAAACCGATGATAATATAGATGACCGAAATAGTAAAGATAATACAGTCGACTTTATAGAAAGATAACCTATCGGCTAAGCACTCCGATAGAACGTCGCATATACACCGATCGGCTCGACAAGGATAAATCTATTATTATCGATCTAGTAGTTCAGACCTAACTGATGCAGCACAGATCGATAATAGTAAAGGAACCTCAACAAACCGATAGACCTAATGCAACTGTGATGTAATAAGATAACTTATCGGCTATACATTCCGATAAGACACTTGCGCAAAAAACATCAACCTAGCAGGAACAACTTATCGCGACAGTTTAGTAGGTCGGACCCAACCGATGCAGCACAAATTGACGATAAGCTACTCCCAGTAAGCTGATAAGATCTACGCACGCGTGATGTGGTATACCTGATCGGCCTAAGAGGTCGGACCGAACCGATGCAGCCGTAGACAGGGCAGATACACCTGGGTAAGGGGTGACGAGTCTTACCCTCTCGCAGGAGTTCGGACCTAACCGATGCAGCCCTGCTCGAGAAGCAAGAACCCGTTGAAAGGGTGGCGATGCGCCGAAGTTTAATTGATCGAGAGATAGTTTACAAGGTCCCCGGGCATACGTATATATACCCCGAGTTACAAGAGTCCTTATAGGACACGACACACAACTTCCTATCTATAAAAGGAAAACTAACAAGCCCTGATCGGATACGAGATCAGGTTTTTCTAAAAATTATCAAAACTACCTAATTTATAGATAAGGTAATTAACTGCCATAGCGTGGTCTTCACGATTCCTTCCCGAATCCGGCTTCTTCTGGATTAGCTCTCAACAACTGATATCACTTCTTTCCTTAACCGAGTCCGACGCGAACCGTGCCAAATTTTGGCGTTAACAGTATCTCGCTCATTTTCAATGATCATATTGTGCATGATAACAGCAGCTGCCAATATGTACCATAGAGTGTTCTTGTCCCAAAATCTAGGAGGACCCCTCACCATAGCAAATCGAGCTTGTAGGACACCAAATGCTCTCTCTACATCCTTTCGCACTGATTCTTGAGCTTTTGTGAAATGAATTTTCTTGTTGCCTTGTGGATTGCTATAGCTCTTAACAAAAGTCACCCATGAAGGATAGATCCCATCTGCAAGATAGTATCCCATAGTGTACTTGTTACCATTAACAATATACTCCACAGGTGGTGAAGTCCCTGAAGTTAGCCTTTGAAATAGTGGCGACCTATGCAAAACATTGATATCGTTGAGAGAGCCAGGTAGTCCAAAGAAAGAATGCCAAATCCACAAATCCTCAGATGCAACAGCTTCAAGGATCATGGTTGGACCATCCACATGCCCCGAATACTGCCCTTTCCATGCTGTCGGAGGATGAAACCTCGACGGCGGGAAGTTGGGAGACCCCCCTTTTGAGGTTCGGCCAGGGGAGTAGTTCTCAGGTGACTGCGACGTCCGGTGGATCACTTAACGAGGTCCGGACCGTCCGAACTGGGATCGGACCGTCCGGCTCGTGGACCCGAGGGGGGGAACGGCAGCGGATCGGCACTCGGGAACCGGGGGCCTGAGCTGGGAGAGAGGGGTTCGGACCGTCCGTTTCGGGAACGGACCGTCCGAACCATGACAATCGCGCGGGAGAGAGACAGGGGGCGTTTAGACAGGTTCGGGCCGCTCTGAGCGTAATACCCTACTCCTGTGTGTTGGCTATCTGTGGTGGATGAATGTGGTTTGGTGTTTACAAGGAGAAACCCGGAAACGCGGGAGCTCACCGGGAACTTGAGGGTCAGAGAGAGAGAGCTTAGTTGTCTAAGGCTGGAGCTCGCGCCTCTTTTTTGGTGTCGGAGGCATGGATCCTCCTTTATAGAGTCAGGGGAGTCCACAGTGCCCCGTACAGAGAGAGAGAGCTTGCTATGTCTTGTTGCGCGCCCGTGGCGGCCTGCTGCACCGCGTCGGAGGGACGTCCAGTCGCCCACGCCCGCTCGCTGAGCCGTGCGGGAGGCATGCCGGGTCGCCCGGTCGCCCGCTGCGGGCGGCTGGTCTGGTCGGGTCCTTGCCGGGCCGCTGTGTACGGCTACTATAGCGCACCCTGTTGAGAAGTGACAGTGCACGTCGCTGTGTCTCGGACTGTGCAGGGAGCAGGCCCACGGGGGGCCGTCTTGAGAATCCACGCGCGTCCGACCGGGCGGCGGGGCGCGGCACGCCCCGTCGCCTGTCACCCGGGTCTGGGGGCGGTGCCCCCGGGCACGGGGAGGCGCACCCGGGGCTGGGGGCGACGCATCCGGGCGCGGGGAGGCGCGCCCTGGGCCCGGACACCGTGCGGGAGACACGGTCGCAGCCGGTCGTCAGTCGTGCAGGATGTGGCCCCGGGGAACTGTCATGGCCGAAGACCCACGCGTCCCCGGCGACTATGGGTACCCCCAGTCCTGTTTCGCCGACAGTGGCCCCTGGCCCTGTTGCTCGACCGGGAACAACTCCGGGCAGGAACAGGGCCATGTCTTAAAGAAACGAGGGGGACGTGGGGCCCACCTGGTTTGCCGCGAGGTGATGGAGCTTGGTGACTTGCCGCGTACTTCGGACTTGTTGGCCGGGGTCCGATGTGGGCCCGGGACCCGGAGGCCCCGGGATGGACGCGGCGGATATGTGCCACTTGTGGGGTTGCCGCTGGGCTCGGAGCCGCAGCCAGCGACCCGCGTATGACGGCTTGGAGCCACGGTGCGAGGCGCGGGCTCGCGCCCCGCCACCGAGGGTAGCGAGGACACTCTCGGGTTCTTTGGAACTGGAGAGGTCGCTGTGGTTCGGACGGTCCGATCCGAAGGTGGACAGTCCGATCGCGGCGTCCAACTGGAGGGCGCCGCCAAGCTTGCCGCCGATGAGGCCTGCCGCGCTCGGTTCGAGATGGAGGCGCGGGAGAAGGAAACACTCTCCGAGAGGAAAACGTCTGGGCCCAAGAGGCCGGGCTCGCATCTCGGGGGTGTGACTTCACCGCGCGCGAGGAAGTCGCGGTGGTTCGCGAGGAGGCGCGGGAGGCCATGGCCGAGTCCGCTGCCCCGGAGGCAGGGTTCCTCGACCGCGGCGAGCACCTTGTAGGGCCGATGCCTGGCGAGGAGTCCGAGGGAGACGTCAACTCCCTCCAGACGTCACCTGCCATGCCCCCGAGCGCTTGAAAAGGGTGGTGTGGCTCCGAGAGCACAACCCCGGGGCCAGGAGCTTTGTCAGCCCCCTGGCAGGGAATTGGCGCCGGATGTGATTCTGGGATGGGGCCCGAGCACCGCCGGTCCCGGAAACGCCTTCCCCGGGTGCGGTCGCCTCGGGCCCTGGGTCCCGGGAACGTTCCCGGGCCGCCAAGTCCCGGTTGGCGCAGATCGACCCGGAGGCCGGGGCCTTCCGGAAGCGCGCGGTCGACTTTCGAGTCCGTGGCATGTGGGGCCGCGACGCGGGCTGCATCAAGCGGCTCCCCGACATCGGCGAGAGTTCTGTTGAGGTTGTTGTTGATTTCCCGAGCCCGGAAACGCCGAGTGCCAGGCGCTATCTGACACCGAGCGCCAGCAGCCGTGAGCGGCCGTAGCGCCCGAGTGCCTCTTCCGGGCCCCGGCGTAGCTGCCTGCCCGGGAACTCGATACCCGAGGGCAGCACGCGAGATAGTTGCCCGCCCCGGGAACCTGGTCCCCGGAGCTAACGAGCGCGATAGTTGTTCGCCCCGGGAACTCGGTCCCCGGGACGATTAAGTCCGTCTTGCGGGCCCAGGGCCCCCGTGCCCCCAAGCGCTAGTGGTCCCTGCCGCCCCGGGAGTTCGGCTCCCGGGGGCAGCGAGCTTGGTAGTTGCCCGCCCCGGGAACTAGGTCCCCGATGGCCGCGAGCAACTAAGCGCCAGTCTTCCGGGCCCGGGGGCCCTCCATGCCCCCGGGAGCGCCGCGGGAAAAGATTGCTAGAGGGAGAAAAAATACGAAAAGATGCCCCACAGGTTAGGTATGGCCGACGCGTTAAGCTCGGGCCTTTTGGCTCGCCGGGAGCCCCTTGGGAACCAGCCTTGACCGTGCGCGGGGTCGCCAGCGAAGCACCTGGCGCCTTGGCGGCGGTTGTGGAGGAGCTGGCCAACCGGGCGCCGCTGCCCGCTCCGGGAAACTCGGCTGGCCCGCGAGGGGTTATGCCCGAGGTCCCGGGGCGTCACAGTGCTTGGGAGGCGGTCCTCGACCTAGCCACCAGGCCTTGGCAACCGGGGCAGCGCTAACCCGGCGGCCCCGCACTCGGCTCCGACAGATTCCGCCTTGCTCCCGGGGCCGAGGAGAGCGAAACACGTGGCCATACAAACGGGGAAATAATTGGAATTGAGCAATATGTAAAGTAGGATAAGATTACGTATCTGGATATTGAAGAGGGCGGCAGGGCCCCGGGAACACAATCCCGGGACCGGGAGCGCTGCCAGGTCCCGGGAACATGGAGCTCCTGGAATCTGGGTACCATGCCCCTCCGCCGTGAACCGCCGTAGCGCCCAAGTCCCCTTCCCGGGGCTTGGGGTAGGCGCCTGCCCCGAGAGCCCGGCCACAAGGGGCCGGGAGCATCTGAGCGCGAGACCTGCGGAACGGTTGGGTCTGGAGGTTCGACCCCTTCCGTCCTCCGGGTCCGAGGGGTCCTTCGTGCCCCCGGGAGCCGTTGGCCCAGGGAGCGCAGCGGAGCCGCGAGAACAGGCCGCTCGGCCGTGCCCGGGGTCGTCGGCCGACAGAGCACCTGGCGCCTCGGACTGGTGGTCGGGGAGGAACTAGCCAGACCGGACACCGCAGCCCGCCCCGGGAATCTAGACTGGCCCGACGGGAGGTTATGCCCGAGACCCTGGGGAATCGACGGTGCCCGAGGTACGGTCCATGACCCGGCCACCAGGCCTTGGCGACAGGGGCTGCGCTAGCTGGCGGGCCCCCGGCCCCGGTCGAGACTTGGAGAGCCTGCCTGATCCTGCCGGGGACAGGTCTATGCTGCACATGATGAACTGTGAGAGTACTCGGCTCGTTCCCTTGGTCCACTCCATGCTACGAACTGTGGCGTCTACCACCTCCCAGGGGCCTCTTCGCAGTCGCGACCGTGCGGAGGGAAGGACTGCGCATAAGTATTTTGCCCCCTAGCAGTGGAAAAAACCGAGCCCGAAGCCAACCCGGCCGGACACAGCAAGCCGAGGCTTGGACAATGTCCGGGGTTTGGCAGAGTGGGATACGGTAGCTCGCTGGTAGGGAATTGATGCTTAAGCGCAACACCCAGCCAACGCATGGGCGTGGCCCGATTATGCCCCCAGGGGGAGACCACCACGAACGCAACACACAGAAAGAAAAAGGGCCGGAGACCAGAAATGATAATGAAAGTGCTGTTTATATGAAAGCGAACGCACATGGGCCCCGGCATGCGCCGAGATTTGGAGAAATCCGGCGCTGGCCCGGGCGCCATGCTACTTACTGGATGTATTTACCGACAATATGGGTGAAGATGCCCGATGCTGCTGAGATTGGGAAGCGGGATCCAATCTTCTTGGCCCAGTCTTACCGAGCCCGCTCGGGAGACACCGATCACCAGGAAGGGGCCTTCCCACAGGGGGAAGGTTTATTTCTTTCCGGCCCGTGCGAGGACACGGCGGAGGACAAGGCCCTTGACCTAGAGTGACCAGGCCCCAACCTTACGCCGATAATAGCGCTTAAGGCTGTGCTGGTGGCGACCGTCGCGGAGCGAGGCACGCTGTTGTCGGTGACGATATGAGGCGATGTAGCATTGTGGAGTACTTCGTGGACGAAGCACGCCGGCTCTTGCTGCGTACTCCCCGGTCCGGGCCCGTCGGGGGCCGTTGGCCAGGCTCAGCTCCCCCGGGAGGGAGCGAGTACTCACGGCCGGGAGCTCCTATGTGTCCGGGATCTAGGGGCCCGGGCATGGATATGGTTTGATATACCCCCGGGATCCGGGGGCCCGGGCTTGAATATGGAACCGGGATCCGGGGTCCCGGGCTTGGAATGTACGGGGACGACTTCCCCGGACTTGCTCTCGCCCAGGCGAGGCTGTCCGGGTTACCACGCCCCGTTGAGATTGTCCCGGGCGCCACGTTCCTAGGCCCGCACTCGCCTTGGCGAGGCTACCCAGGTTCGGGCTCCGCGGTGTCAGGCCCCGAAGGCGGATCCCGGGCCACGCGCCTAGTGGGCGAGGGGCCCCGGGACCCGGGGGCCTGACTGAAATATGGTTTGATATGTGCCAGGATCCGGGGTCCCGGGCTTGGAATGTACGGGGACGACTTCCCCGGACTTGCTCTCGCCCAGGTGAGGCTGTCCGGGTTACCACGCCCCGTTGAGATTGTCCCGGGCGCCACGTTCCTAGGCCCGCACTCACCTTGGCGAGGCTGCCCTGGTTCGGGCTCCGCGGTGTCGGGCCCCGAAGGCGGATCCCGGGCCACGCGCCTAGTGGGCGAGGGGCCCCGGGACCCGGTGTTGACGCCGAAAATCGCCGGGTCCCGGTTCGGCGTCTGGGTGACACGCGAAGGCCTGGGAGATTTGCTTCACTCCAGTGCAGGTCCTAAAGTTTGAGGTTCGTAGGCGTGCCAGTCAATTTGACCCTGTAATTGACAAGGAGGAAAATGTTAGATCAATGAGCCAATCGGCTGAAAGCCGATCTAGACTCGTTTCATCAGCCGATGGCCGATGCACACTGTAGCACTTACACATCGGCTTAGGTCCGATGACGGCAAGAACAATAATGTAATAATAAACAAATGTCATGCTAGCCGATCATCGAAGGGATATTCGAAAATCGGCTATAAGCTAGATAAAGTAAACAAGTATAATGCATAAATAAATCAAATAGATCCTAGCTGATCATGATCTAGTGTTACTGGTGTTGTTATGAAGGTATGCCAGCACCCGGGCCCTTGCTCCCAAAATCCTCGTCCGCTATCCGGGCCCATATACTGGTCCTTACCCGGGCTCATGCCCGGGCCCTTACCTGGGGTCGTGCCCGGGAACCTGCTTGTACTTGTGCTTGGATCGGCAGAATAAACCCATCGGCTAGCCCTTAACCGATTGTGTCAATAATACAGGCAAGAACATATAATAAAATATGCAATAACGCAAATCACAAATAATTGATAAGCTAGCCGACCGCTTAACGAAGCGAACACAGGATAAAACAATAAATAAATGTAGTCGGCTTTAACAGGTAACTTATCGGCTAAGCGCTCCGATAACACCATCGCACAACACCATCGGCTTATTAAGAGTAAAGCTATCATTGTCAGTCTAGTAGATCGGACTTAACCGTTGCAGCACAGACCGATAACGATAACAATGCCTCAATGAGCCGATAGATATAATGCGATCGTGATGAAAATAACTTACCGGCTATGCATTCCGATAAAACGCCTGCACACAACGCATCGGCCCAGCAGGATCTACTTATCACTAGCAGTTCAGTAGGTCGGACTTAACCGATGCAGCACGAACTGATGATAAATTGCTCCCAGTAAGTCGATACAGTCTATGCACACTTGATGTGATATACCTAATCAATCTATGAGATCAAACTGAACTGATGCAGCCATAGATAAAGTAAATATATCGTGGTAAGCCGACTACCATAAACCAACTAGAATATCGGACCTAACCGAGGAAGTCCTAGCCGATTGGTAGTCGGTGTGACGAGACTTACCCTCTCGCAGGAGTTCGGACCTAACCGATGCAGCCCAGCTCGAGAAGCAGGATCCCGTCGAAGGGGTGGCGATGCGCCGAAGTTTAATTGATCTTTGTGATAGATTACAAGGTCCCCGGGCATACGTATATATACCCCGAGTTACATGAGTCCTTATAGGACACGATATATGATTTCCTATCTATAACAGAAAACGCTAACGAGGCCTGACCGGACACGAGGTCAGGTTTCCTAAAAGAGATAAACCTTTTCCTAATAACTATAGTAATTAACTGCCACGCGCGGTCTTCACGGCTCCTTCCCAGACTCGGTCTGCTTCTTGGATCAATTCCCATTATCCGACTGCAACCGTCCTCTTGACCGAATCTGATACAGGTCCTTACCAAATTTTGGCGTTAACACATGCCCCCCAATTTCGGAGTTCTTCTGTAGGATTCCGAAATTCTTCCAACTTTGGGCCTCTAGATTTCTCCCATACCGAGGCGGCCCAAGATAGCCCACTTGCCATAAATGTTTGAAACAGTGCCAACGGCCTCAATTCCCGCTCGGCTGTCATACCTTTATAAAACGCTTCGTCTTCTTGCCCTCTTTTTTATACTTTCACATCACCAGAGCACCACCGCTTCATCTTCCACATCCTCACCAAGCTCTAGCGAATCCAGACGAATTACTGCAACCTCTCTCTCCGTCCGTCGACCCCTGCAACCTCTCCTATTTCCGCGATGGCAACAGCATCTGCAATTCCTGAGGTAATCTTCTCACCCGGTTATTTTTCCCCAATCTGCAATCTGTACGAACCCGATTTGCCATGTTCTTCACCTGTTCTTCGTCGTGTTCTTGTCTACTGTAGCATCTCAGAGCCCAGATCCTGATTCCGGCCGCCGATTACCCCTGCTTTTTCTATCATGGCCCCATGGGCAGCGAAGATCCCACCGATTTCATCAGTGCCGAAACCCAACGCACTCCCTTCAAGAACTCGGCCATGTTGGTCAGCGACTGGACCAACAGCTTCAGGTCCTGGCCGAGCAGATTGCCCGGATGGAGAGACTGGTACATCAGAGTATCGGCTGCAAAGAGGATCTATTAGGAAGAATCTCACATCGGCCACTGCATCAACCTCTCCTTGGCCGATATGGAAAGGAATGAATCTCTGCTCGCATCGGCCTCGTACTTCTGGTCTGATGCTCTCAATGCCTTTCTGTTTGGTCATGGGCCGATGACCCCCACTCTGCTAGATGTGACCATGCTCACCTGCCTGGACACGACAAGCTACATCAACCCCTTCAAACTCCGGTTCAAGCCTGCCCACCGGCTCCAAACAAAAAACATCGGCGGCTGGTCCAGGTATATATCTCTTCACAACAAAGGAACTGGACCGGTTGATGATCGGGAGCACGTCGCTTTTCTGAACTTGTGGTTGGAACGGTTCGTCTTTGGTGGCGCAACCCTCGGCCCGACGACCAATATGCAATGCCTAGCAGAGTGCTTGGCCGATAGGAAACAAATTCCGTTAGGGCACTATCTCCTTGGCGCCACCTACCAGCTGCTTCATCAGGTGGCAACTAAGCTATCGGCCGGCCAGCCCGTCGGCCACATTGGGGGTCCTTGGTGGTTCGTACAGCTCTGGCTTAATGTTTACACCTCCAAGGCCATCCCAGAAACTTCCCTCCTCAAGCAATCCTTCCCAGCTGATTACCCAGAAGATCAAGACCCCATCTACCGCCGATGCATCTCTATGGGTGAGGCTGCATCGGCCCTTTCTGGCGGCAAGATATCCCCTGCTGAAGTTAGTCAGTGGTTCAAGGGGTTTTATTATGGCTTTACCAGGGATGCTACTCTTTGGTTTGCTTACAATGACGCATCATCATTCGAGATGCCTTCCAACTTTGATCCACTCAAAGCTCTGAACGATGATCAATCTAAAGCCATATTCCTATCGGCCATTAGTCCTTGCCTGCTGCCAACTGGCTTTTCTCTGGGTCGAACTCAACCATCGTATGAGTTCTACCACCCATCAACCAGCTCCCGTCAACTCGGCCTTGGCCAGCTTCCGATCGGCCTGTTCTTCACCGACAAACTCCAGGCTCGGGGCACGGTCAGCAGCGCCCTGGAATATGATCGGCTGCGATCTTTGACAGACTCCCTCCTGCTAGGCGCTGCCACCGAGGTGTACGTCTGCACTGCCAACACCAAGCCTTTTGTCCGATGGTGGTCGGAATGGAAAAAACATCTGTTCTGCTTAGCGCCCACTTGTTATTGCTCCCGTCTGGACGCCGACTATGTTGAATCTGACAACGAGGTAACTCTTGCAAGCTTCAAATATCATCCTCAATCGTCTCTGACCCTTGCTTTGCAGGCCGCCAGCGTCGAGCCCCCATCAACAAGCAACAGCGGTCGGCCGATTCTGTACCAACCCTCATCAGCCGCTCCGAACTTAGGACGCGACGCTCCATCTCCATCGGCTCTTCTCAAGGCGCCTCGGCCGATGGGACAAAAGCGGAAGAAGTTAGCGCATCGCCCCTCTTTGAAGAAGCAGAAGACCGATGCCGATGTCGCTGCTCCAATGCCACCTTCTCCTCAAGCAACATCGGCTCCCCCATCCCCTCAGGTATGCGTCAAATCTTGTTATCGTCATTATCCACTCTCTCATTTATTTTACCAAATCCTTTTCAGCTTGGGTCATCGGCTCCAGAACCCCAACATTCTTCTGACATCCTTCCAAGCACCGAGCCGATAGCTTCTCCAGCTCCCCCTCTTTCAGCACCAAGTCCTCCAGCCATCGACGAGACTGCTTCTATTCCATCGGCTGACATCGGCCCCTCTGAAGAACAACCCACTCATCCTACCGAAGCCAATGTTACCCGATCTGCCGACGTCCTTCCTCAGGTAACCTTTGTCATGCTCGTACTTTGCTTCTAATCTCTTATTGATCACCTTTCCGATACCAATTTTGCAGTCCTTGACCGACTTGTTCTCCTTCGACATCGGTCAATATCTGGAGGTAGAAGAGCTACAGCCACCAGCGCAGCCTCCAAAACCGTCCTTCTCAGCCGATGTGCGCGAGTATTTAACAAGCATCATCAGTCGGCTGGAAAATCCAATCGATGCACTGGTAGAAGACTGCGGGCCAATCCGAGCAAGATTTGCAGACATCGAACACCACCTGCCCGAAGAGCTCGCTGATGCATTGACCCCCGCAGCATACCTGGAGTCTCATAGGTTTAAACTTATCAAGCTCAGACAGCGTATAGCCGATCGTGCTGACCAACAGAAGATAGCTCAAGACATCCAAACCGATCGGCTATCAGCCCAGATAGACAAGAAGAAACTTGATGACATGGCAGCTGTCCCCCAAGAACTTCAATTCCAAGCTAAATCAACTGAAGAAAAAGGAAGCGATTTGCTGGGAGAACTTGAAAAAAGTTCGCAAGGATCTTGAAGACACAGAAATCCCAACTCATCGGCCTGCCGCAAGCCATCCAAGATCAAGAAGCCAAAGTCACAGCAGCAGTGCGCCAAGTCATCCATCGGCGCAAAAGCTTGAAAGTCATCCCAGGCTCTGATGAAGACGATATCCGGGCCATCAATGAAATTGATCAGATCCGTTTGCGCGCAATCGAAACTATCCGAAAGTTTTTGTAAGCCTTAAACCTTTATAACTGACGACTTTCCAGAACATGCCGATCACCCTTCTGCTGTCATGTAACCAGATCGGCTCTGCTACTCATCTCTCTCATCCCTGATAATTTTTCCGCTTATTTTAATCTAAAGGCGATATCAATTGATATCGGCTGTCTTTAAGCGACGTATAAAAACATCGGCTTTCCGAATTGCTTAGAAATCGGCTGTACTTAACCGATTTAAGAGTTGATCCAAACGCTAGGGTAGTATTTCCTTGAGATATTTCCCATTAAGTGCTTTAGCAAACTCCGTCCCGTCAAGATCTTCTAATATATATGCGTTACCAGGCACACAGCGATTAATCCGATAAGGCCCTTCCCAATTAGGCGACCATTTTCCGAACTTATTATCTCTGGACCGATCGGCAAATCAACTTCCACACAAGGTCCCCCTCGGCAAACGACTTATTCACCACCTTTTGTTGTAATGCCGAGCTGCCCTAGCCTTATTCTCCTTGATTCTTTCCAGCGCTCTCAACCGATTCTGAGCTAAATCTTCAAGTTCATCTGCCATCAAGTTATAATAATTCATCGGCCGTCAATTGGATTCTGCAAAGAAAGTCTTCTAGAGCCGATGTTAGTTTCCCATGGTAAAACCGCCTCATGTCCATATACCAACTGATACGGCGGTACCCGATTAGACCCGTGGCATGCCATCCGATAGGCCCATAGTGAATCGGCTAATGTAGAATGCCATCGCCATGGCTGCTCATCAATTTTCCGCTTAATCAACTTGATCAAACTCTTGTTGGAAGCTTCTGCTTGCCCATTGGCTTGAGCATAATTAAGGCGATGAAATTTAATAACTTGATTCCCATACTGGCAGCAAACTGTTGAAACTCATCAGAAACAAAACAGGACCCCTGATCAGTAGTTATCGTCTGAGGAATCCCAAACCGATAAATGATATGCTCCTGATAAATTCAATCGCTTCTTTGGACGTGACCTTCTTCAAAGGAATTGCCTCCACCCACTTGGTGAAATAATCTGTGCTTGCCAATATAAACTTATGTCCCTTACTTGACGGAGGAAAAATCTGGCCGATCATATCAATTCCCCATCCTCTGAACGGCCATGGTTTGATGATAGGATTCATAGCCGATTGCCGGTGCCCGCTGTATATTTTCAAACTTCTGACAATCTTGACATCCTTCTATAATACCTAAAGCAATCTTCCAGCATTGTCGGCCAAAAATACCCTACTCTTCTCAACAACCACTTCATCTTATGAGCCGATTGATGAGTTCCACAGATGCCTTCGTGCACTTCACACATAACCACTTTGGCTTCTTCCAAATCCAGGCATCTAAGCAGAACTCCCTCAAACGTCCGATAATACAACTCCTCATCAAGTAGCACATATTAGTAGCTTTATACCGAATCTTCCTGGAAACAGACTGCGACGGGTTTCGTAAGTAATCAATATCTCCTGTCTCCAGTCATCGGCCTTGTCTAGACATCAAATATCGGCTATCTCCACCTCAACCTGCCTATTCAGCCGATATCCTGAAGCAATCTGTTGCAAGATCATTGGCTTCCAAATTCTGCTCCCTGGGAATATGATTCATTGACACCATCTTGAAAATCTTCAACAAATCCACGCACTCTTCATAATATGACCTCAAAACATCATCCCTGCACTCATATTCTCCAGATAACTGTTTGATCACCAACAAAGAATCACCAATAATCTCTATAATATCGGCCCCGATCTCTTTAATAGTTGAAGTCCTTTCAGCACCGCCTCGTACTCCGCCTGATTTGTTAGTCGATAAGGCTTAATTGTAAAGCAAACTCAAAAACTTGCCCCCCGAGGCGACACAATAACCAAACCGATACCAGATCCATGCCTACAAACCGAATCCATCAAAAAATAAGACCCACGGGATCGGCTCCACATAGTCCTCGTGAGACCCCCTGTGCTGGACAATAAAATCGGGCCACTGCTTGTCCTTTGATTGCTTTAGCCGATTCGTACCTCAAGTCAAACTCTGTCAAGGCAAAAACCCACTTGCCAACTCGCCCTTTCAAGACTGGAGCCGACAAACATATATTGACCACATCGGCCTGGCAAACTACTGTACATTCAGCCGATAGGATGTAATGCCTCAACTTTGTACACGAGAAATATAAACACAAGCATAACTTCTCCACCGCTGGATATCTCGTCTCAGCATCCAAAAGTCTCCTACTTAGATAGAACACAACTCGCTCTTTACCTTCAAATTCTTGGATCAAAGACAGAGCCGATGGACTTCTTCATCGGCGACAAGTATAATCTGAACGGCACTTCCTTCCTGCGGTGGAATCAAAACAGGCGGGGAACTAAGATATTCTTGATCTCATCAAACGCCTTCTGCTGCGCTGCCCCCCCCACAAATTCTTGATCGGCCTTTCAACTTCAATAACGGCGTGAAAGACTCAATTCGTTCCCTGATAAATTTGATATGAATCTCCTCACAAAATTAATCTTGCCGATCAACGATTGCAACTCTGTCTTATCGCTTGGTGGCTCTGCGGTCTAATGGCTTTGATACTTCGCTGACTAACTTCAATCCCTCGCTCATGAACTATAAAACCCAGAAATTGCCCAGCCGATACACCCAAAAGCACACTTATGGGATTCATTCTTAGTCCGTATTTCTTGGCCCTCTCCAGACACTCTTCGTAAATCGGCTATATGGCTTTCCCCACTTTAGATTTAACCACCACATCATCAATGTAAATTTCCACCAACAAACCGATGAGATCATGAAATATATAATTCATTGCTCTTTAATAGGTTGCACCGGCACTTTTCAATCCAAAAGTCATTACTACCCACTCATACAAACCGATAGCTCCAGGACATCGGAACGCAGTCTTGTGTATATCCTCTTCGGCCATGAAAATCTGGATTGTATCCTGCATTGCCGTCCATGAAGCTGATAATCTTGTGGCCTGACGCTGCATCCACCAACAAATCCGCTATCGGCATCGGGTACTCATCCTTGGGGGTAGCTTTATTTAGATCCCAAAATCAATACATATCCTCAATTTCCCATTTTTCTTCTCCACCGGGACGATATTAGGAAACCCACTCAGCATATCGGCACGGCCTTATGAACTTGGCATCGTACAACCTTGTGATCTCCGCCTTGATCGGTTCATATAATTCTGCCTTGAATCTCCTTGGAGCCTGCTTTGAATGGCCGATACCCTGGTTTAATAGGTAGCCGATGTTCAACAAAATCGATCGGGCTTAATCCTGCATCTCATGGTACTCCCAGGCGAAACAATCGCCGATACTCCTTCAACAATGCTATCATTCTTCTCGTAGCTCAGGACTTAATTTTTTGCTTATATACGTCGGCCTTGGTCTATCTCTGGTCCTATATCAATCTCTTCCAAATCATCAGCCGACGTAAATCCTTGCCCCAATTCCCCTCGAAGTCTTCAATTGAGCCCATCAGAGTAACAATTCAGAGCCGACTTGCTGGATCGGCTGTATCCCCTGGCTAGTAACCTTGAGGTAATCTCCTTCCCAAACTCTTCCGGATAGGCAGTCAACACCATCGGCTTCCCAGACTGCGTTATAGATCGGTCATGGCAATATTTGGTCGACCGATCTGCTTGCACCACCTCGACTTGATCTCCCTGCCACTGTATTAGACATTGATGCATTGTCGAAGCACACAACAGTTCGCGTGAATCCAGTCCCTGCGAGAAGCAAACTATATGACCCCTTTCCGTCAATTACAAAAAACGTGGTGGGTAATGTCTTACTCCCTACTGTCAGCTCCACGTTCAATACGCCTTTCGCTTCAGATGAATTCTCACCGAAGTCTTTTAGCACCATATTTGTCTTGATCAGGTCTTCGGTAGTCTTCCCCAATTTCCGGCAACGTAGCATGAGGCATGAGGTTAACAGCCGCTCCCCCATCAACCAACATCTTGTCATCGGCTTCCCATTTACGTATCCCTTGATGTATAACGGCTTTAAGTGCCGATACTCTGACTTCTCAGGTTTATCAAATATAGCTTGATCAGATTACCAACGTAGTTGAGCGAAAACCTCCTCATCTCCTTCTTCATCTTTGATGAAAGCGCTTTATACTCCCGAGGCAAAAAGAACACCATATTTACCGGTGCTGATACGTCCTCATCGTCCTTCTTCTTCACTTGCCAAACTGCCTAGTCTTTTTGGGACGATGATCAACCTCTCCTGATCTGACCCTGTTCTCCTGTTGCTGGTTCTCGTGTCCGTAACCGTTGTGCCCTTCTCTTCTGATTCTTCGTGAATATCGCTAGACACACTGAGGATTCTGGACTTGTTTCCCATGCGCTTCCTCTTCATCTTCTTCAAAGAACTCTTCATGGATCGGCCCCAATCGGCTATGAACTGATGTTCTTTTCCCAGGCGACCGATCCCGCGAACACTCCTGCTGGCGATCATGCCGATTCCTGTACCGCTGCACTCGGGCGGGGCAATTTTCAGCTGATGCAATCTCATCCCTTGATCCCACAGAAAACGAAAAAACGGGCAGTCCCAATGCGGATTATATTGTTCCGTCCATCCCCTGTTCATCGTACCTGAGTACTTCTCTATCATACCTGATGAATAATCCTCGATTTACTCTGACGTTTCCTTCATCGGCTTGAGTCCTGGATGATGACCCCGCATAGACCATGTTTACGGGGAACGGTGCCCATCTATCTTCATGGGCTTTTTATCTTTCAAACTTGATTCGTCCTTGCTCAACGGCCAGCTGAATTTGATTGTGCCGAAAAACCTTACACTCGTTAGTATGGTGCGATATCGCGTGTGCCATTTGCAATACTTCTTCTTCTTTAGTTCTTCGGCTGATGAATCACGTGTTTGGGCAATTGTAGTTTGCTTTCCTGCAACAACAAATCAAAGATCTTATCGGCTTTGCTCACATCGAAATCATATCGTTCCTCTTTGCCGATATCTTTGACCCATGGGCATGATACCGACTTCTTGCCCCGCGCCCCCCCCCCCTTCTTCCTGGCCCACTACCGCCAATCCAACCTCAGCGTCGATTCCTCATCATCTGATCCGTTGAATATACCTGAACCTGCAGCAACTCTCCTCTGGTACTTGTCCTTTTCGCCTCTTGAAATCGGCTTTCATGGCCGATACCTTCTGTACTAGGGCGACAAAGATTCAACTCTTGAGACGAAAACCTTTCTCTGATTGGCGCCAAGAGTCCCTTGAAAAGCTAGATCGGCCAGATGCCCATCGCTCAGGTTTAAACTATAACACCGGCTTCTAAATATCCCTGAAATCGCTGAATGTATTCCGGTACTGTTTCATCTGGTCGCTGCTTAACGATGTTCAAATCTGACAGTCTCGGCTCGTAATCCCAGCGAAGAAAATATTTGTGAAACTGTTTCTCCAGATCGGCCCACCCCCGAACAGAATTCGGCGGTAACGAGGAGAACCATGGTAAAAGCCGATCCAGATAGTGATAGGGGAAAAAACCTAACCCTTAGGGCCTCTTCAGCGATGCTTCCCCGCACTGCGCCAGAAATCGGCTGACATGTTCTACTGTAGATGTGTTGTCCTGCCCTGAAAACTTAGAGAAAATCCGGGACCCTGTATCGTGTGGCAACGGGAACCCTGTCAAACCACTCAGGATATGGGTGCCGATACATGAACGCTTGTTCCTTGGGCTTGATCCCGAACTGCTCCCTTACTATTTCCTCAACCCGTGCCGACAAATCGTCCTCTCTTGCATTCTCCTGTTGATACTGCTGATACTGCATCGGCGGGGTTGGTTTGCCGATTCTGTCTGTGATACTCCCTTTGGTAAGTACCTGGATCGGCTCCTCCTCCCGGATAGTTCTGCTGGTATCCCCATTATAATAGATCGGTGATATCCAGGAGGATATCCTGTGCCCCCTGGCCTGGTTTTGCAGCGAACAAGTGTTCTGGTACCATCCTTGCTAATGTTGTAATTAACTTGGCCTGGCTCTATCTTCGGTGGGAGAAAAACAGGACCCCGAGTTGGCTCTTGGGCAATCGATCCATCAACAGTCTTCTTGATAAGGTTGTGCAATGTATTTACTAAGACCCCTGACTGATTGATGAGTGCGTGGTGCACAGCCTCGTTGACCATCTCCTGTAAAGGCTTGATTGGTGGACTCTCAGGTTGTGTGCAGCTCGATTCTCCTACCAGCACTGGTTTTGGAAACTGAGACTTCTGAATCGGCCCTTGTCTTGTCATACTGAAGGATTCTAAACACAGCTTCTGGAAATTTGTCATGGTCTGTTCAACTTGCTGTTTTTGTTCTTCAGTTAGATCTTCCATGGTGACCGGAATTACGTTGTCCGTCTTGACTTCTTTTTCCAGCCATGTTGAAATCTTGATTGAAACAATGTTTGTTGGAATTCTGGCTTAAAACTTCGTGTCCCACCAGGGCGTGCCAAAAGCGTGTTGACGCCGAAAATCACCGGGTCCCGGTTCGGCGTCTGG
Organism: Oryza meyeriana var. granulata; assembly: GCA_003991445.1. Taxonomy (NCBI): domain Eukaryota; kingdom Viridiplantae; phylum Streptophyta; class Magnoliopsida; order Poales; family Poaceae; genus Oryza; species Oryza meyeriana. Next base: position 295,791 of record RYFJ01001354.1, on the reverse strand, counting down.
GTGACACGCGAAGCCTGGGAGATTTGCTCACTCCAGTGTAGGTCCTAAAGTTTGAGGTTCGTAGGCGTGCCAGTCAATTTGACCCTGTAATTGACAAGGAGGAAAATGTTAGATCAATGAGCCAATCGGCTGGAAGCCGATCTAGACTCGTTTCATCAGCCGATGGCCGATGCACACTGTAGCACTTACACATCGGCTTAGGTCCGATGACGGCAAGAACAATAATGTAATAATAAACAAATGTCATGCTAGCCGATCATCGAAGGGATATTCGAAAATCGGCTATAAGCTAGATAAAGTAAACAAGTATAATGCATAAATAAATCAAATAGATCCTAGCTGATCATGATCTAGTGTTACTGGTGTTGTTATGAAGGTATGCCAGCACCCGGGCCCTTGCTCCCAAAATCCTCGTCCGCTATCCGGGCCCATATACTGGTCCTTACCCGGGCTCATGCCCGGGCCCTACCTGGGGTCGTGCCCGGGAACCTGCTGTACTTGTGCTTGGATCGCAGAATAAACCCATCGGCTAGCCTTAACCGATTGTGTCAATAATACAGGCAAGAACATATAATAAAATATGCAATAACGCAAATCACAAATAATTGATAAGCTAGCCGACCGCTTAACGAAGCGAACACAGGATAAAACAATAAATAAATGTAGTCGGCTTTAACAGGTAACTTATCGCTAAGCGCTCCGATAACACCATCGCACAACACCATCGGCTTAATTAAGAGTAAAGCTATCATTGTCAGTCTAGTAGATCGGACTTAACCGTGCAGCACAGACCGATAACGATAACAATGCCTCAATGAGCCGATAGATATAATGCGATCGTGATGAAAATAACCTTACCGGCTATGCGCATTCCGATAAAACGCCTGCACACAACGCATCGGCCCAGCAGGATCTACTTATCACTAGCAGTTCAGTAGGTCGGACTTAACCGATGCAGCACGAACTGATGATAAATTGCTCCCAGTAAGTCGATACAGTCTATGCACACGTGATGTGATATACCTAATCAATCTATGAGATCAAACTGAACTGATGCAGCCATAGATAAAGTAAATATATCGTGGTAAGCCGACTACCATAAACCAACTAGAATATCGGACCTAACCGAGGAAGTCCTAGCCGATTGGTAGTCGGTGTGACGAGACTTACCCTCTCGCAGGAGTTCGGACCTAACCGATGCAGCCCAGCTCGAGAAGCAGGATCCCGTCGAAGGGGTGGCGATGCGCCGAAGTTTAATTGATCTTTGTGATAGATTACAAGGTCCCCGGGCATACGTATATATACCCCGAGTTACATGAGTCCTTATAGGACACGATATATGATTTCCTATCTATAACAGAAAACGCTAACGAGGCCTGACCGGACACGAGGTCAGGTTTCCTAAAAGAGATAAACCTTTTCCTAATAACTATAGTAATTAACTGCCACGCGCGGTCTTCACGGCTCCTTCCCAGACTCGGTCTGCTTCTTGGATCAATTCCCATTATCCGACTGCAACCGTCCTCTTGACCGAATCTGATACAGGTCCTTACCAAATTTTGGCGTTAACACCCGGGGGCCTGACTGAAATATGGTTTGATATGTGCCAGGATCCGGGGTCCCGGGCTTGGTTATGGAACCGGGATCCGGGGTCCCGGGCATGGAATATTCTGGGTGCCGCGTCCCTAGGCGCGCACTCGCCTTGGTGATGCCGCCCTGGTTCGGGCTCCCCAGAGTCGGGTTCGGGAGGTAAACCCCAAGCCACGCGTTTGCCGGGCGAGGGGGGCTCTACGATGAGCGCCGCGCTCGCCACTTGCAGGATGTCGTTGGCATGTGCCCAGCCAGCAAGTGGCGCACCATGACGCAAGGCCACGGCACGAGGAGCGGGCACGCACTCTGCCACCGAGGGTAGCGAGGACGCTCTCAGGCTCTTGGGACTCGAGAGGTTGCCCCGGAGTGGGAGCCGGGTTCGGACCGTCCGCTGAGGAAACGGACTGTCCGAATCCCGACGATCGGACCGTCCTCCCAAGGATCGGATGGTCCGAACCGTACTGATCGGGCTCGGTCTGCTACTGCTCCGGCCGGATCTTCCTGACATGCTCGGCCAAGGATGTTGAAGTCGAAAATGATGTTTGGAATATTCATGGTGGCCATGGTGGCGGCCCTCGGCCAGTGCTGAGACTAGGAGTAGTCCGGCGCTGGCCCGAACACCCCGCAACTTACAGAATGTGTTCATGGATAAAACTTGCGAAGATGCTCGATGTTGCAGGGATTGGGAAGCGGGGTCCCATCCTCCTGGCCCAGCCTTACCGAGCCCGGCCGGGAGACACCGATCACCAGGAAGGGGCCTTCCCACATGGGGGAAAGCTTATTCTTTCCGGCACGTGTAAGGACACGGCGGAGGACTAGGTCCCCGACCTGGAGTGATCGGGCCCGAAGCTTGCGCTAGTGATAGCGCTTAAGGCTCTGCTGGTAACGGGCGACTCGGAGCGAGGCGCGCCGTCTTCGTTCCTGAGGAAGTCGAGGTTGTCGAGCTGCATGTGGTCGTGGTCGACGTCGTCGCTGTAGCGCTGTACCCGGGGGGAGCGAAGGTGAGTTCTGACTAAATTGGTTAGATTAGAACGGCCTCGCCCCGTATACCAGGAAGAAAGGGGTCTCCCCGGTCGCCCGGCTTGGTGTGGTACGATTCGCCCACAAGACTGCTGGGAGCTCGTCGATCCACTTGACGCCGTGTTTCTTAAGGTCGTTGTAAGACCTGTCTTGAGGCCTGTAGGATCTCGCGTTCGCTCGCTCGGCCTGCCGTTGCTGGCAGGATGGGCAGGGAGCAAAGCAGAGCTTGATGCCGACATCGGAGCAGTATTCGCCGAATAGCTCGCTGGTGAACTGCGTGCCGGTTGTCGGTGATAATGCGGTTGGGATGCCGAAGCGGCTGGGTATTCCCCGGATGAACTTGAGCGCTGAGTGCTTGTCGATGTCGATTACGGGGAACGCCTCGGGCCACTTCGTGTAACTTGTCGATGGCGACATATAGATGCCGATAACCCCGACTGCCCGGGGAAGGGCGAGGGATATCGAGCCCCCAGACCGCGAAGGGCCAAGACGGGGGATCACCGAGTGCTTGCGCCGGCTGTGGCTCTGTTTTGGCGTGAAACTGGCATCGACGCGCGGGCAGCGTGGACGAGGTCGAACGCGTCCTTCAAAGCTGTAGGCCAATAAAATCCTTGCCGGAAAGCCCTTCCGCCAGGGAACGAAATGCGGCGTGACTGCCACATTCCCCTTTCATGGATGTCCGTGAGGATCTCGATGCCGACTCGTGCGGGATCACTTGAGTAGGACGCCGTTGGCCCACGCCGGGTAGAGTCCCCATCTACCATAACGTAGCGCTTAGACAAGCCACGCCACTCTTTCAGCTTCCGCGTCATCTTCGGGGAGTGCCGCTCGGAGAAGATATGCCCGGATCTCGCCCATCCAGGAAGCGCACTGGGTCCGGCCGCAAGAACCAAGTCCTGAGATCGGATCGTGCGTGTCCGGCTCGGGCCCGGCTCGGGGGTGACCCCAGAATCCCAGACGAGGCTGCCGAAGGGGCCTCGAGGGCTTCCTGTAAAAACTCCACTGGAGGGCCGCACCCGAGAGGACGCCAGTTTGAGAGCTCGTCGGCGCGAGGTTGGCCGCAGGATGTGGCGAAGCCTGAGTCGTCGAAGTGGCGCTTCGCAGCCTCCGCACTTCATCTACATATGCGGCCAATTGGGGGTCCAGAGTTTGATACTCCCGGGACACCTGTTGATGACGAGCTCGGAGTCGCCCTGCACGCATTAACCGTCCACCCGAGGGCTATTGCTGCCCGAGGCCGGCAAGAAGGCCCTCATACTCGGCCATGTTGTTGGTGGCTCCGAAGTTGAGGTGGACGATGAAGCGGACTCGTCCCCGGCAGGAGACACGAGGATGACCCCGGCCCCGGCACTGGGGAGAGAAGCCCGCCTGGCGCAGGAGCCGTCGAAGTTCACTGTCCAGTGGAGGCGCAGATCGGGAGCCATCTCGGGGGCCGGGAACCCGGCGTCAAGCACAGGGTCCGGTTCGGGCCCCGGCGTCCACTCTGCCAGAAAGTCCGCCAGGACTTGGCTTTTGATGGCGTGGCGCGCGTGGAAATGGAGGTCGAATTCAGCGAGCTCGACCGCCCATTTGGCGACACAGCCTGTCCCCTCCCGGTTATGCAATATCTGCCCAAGCGAGAAGGAGGTGACTACCGATACCTTGTGCGCCTAGAAGTAGTGGCGAAGCTTCCTGGATGCGATGAGAACCGCGTAGAGCATCTTTTGCGCCTGAGGATAACGCGATTTTGCATCGCGGAGTACCTCGCTGACGAAGTACACCGGCTTCTGTTGCGTGTTCCCCGATCTCGGCCCGACGGGGGCCGATGGACCGGGCTCAACTCCCCGGGAAGAGCGAGCTCTCGCGGCCGGGAGGACATGCAGATCCGGGGCCCGAGGGCCCCGGCTGGAATGCGGTTTGATATGTGCCGGGATCCGGAGGCCCAGGCTTGGATGTGGGGTGTACCGGGGCGACTTCCCCAGACCTGCGCTCGCCAAGGCGATGCGGTCCGGGTTCTCGCGCCCCGTCTGGTGAGGGGCGCTCCACGACGAGCGCCGCGCTCACCACCTGCGGGGTTGCCGCGATGTAGAGCAACAAGGGCTCCTCTGGTGCTGGTGCCACGAGGACAGGGGGCGTAGTCAGGTACCTCTTGAGCTCGTCAAGAGCTTGTTCGGCCTCGCCGGTCCAGGTGAACCGCCCGGTTTTCTTGAAAGCTTGAACAGGGGAAGGCGTGCTCCCCAAGCCTGGAGATGAAGCGACACCTAGCGCGGCAACGCATCCGGTCAGCTTCTGGGCCTCCCGTAGCCTCGTCGGGGGGCGCATGCGGTCGATTGCCGCTATCTTCTCCGGGTTCGCCTCAATGCCGCGGCTCGACACGAGGAACCCGAGGAGCTTGCCGCCCGGGATCCCGAAGACACACTTGCCCGGGTTCAACTTCATCCTCGTGCAACGAAGGTTGCTGAACGTCTCGGCCAAGTCATGGAGCAGAGTAGCGCGATCGCACGACTTCAGCACCAGATCATCAACGTAGGCCTCCATATTGCGACCTAGCTGCGATTCAAATGTAACACGGACAGCACGCTGGAATGTTGAACAAGCATTTTTCAACCCAAAAGGCATGCACATATAACAAAAGGCCCCCTGGGGGGTAATGAAAGAAGTTTTTTCCTCATCCTCCTCTGCCATACGGATCTGATGGTATCCTGCATAAGCATCAAGAAAACACAAGAGGTCGCACCCCGCGGTGGAGTCGACTATCTGGTCTATGCGAGGCAGAGGGAACGGATCCTTGGGGCAAGCCTTGTTGAGGTCGGTGTAGTCTATGCACATTCGCAGCTTTCCGTTGGATTTGGGGACGACGACAGGGTTGGCCAGCCACTCCGGGTGGACGACTTCGCGGACGAAGCCGGCAGCGAGAAGTTTGTCGATCTCCTCACGAACGAAGGCTTGGCGCTCCGGGGCTTGTCGTCGTACCTTTTGCTGCACCGGGCGCGAGCCTGCGCGGATGGCCAAGCGGTGCTCAATCACCCCCCTGGGGACCCCGGGCATGTCCGACGGTTGCCAGGCGAAGACGTCGGTGTTTGCCCGAAGGAAGGCAATGAGCGCGCTTTCCTATTTGTCGTCCAGCGAACCGCCAATTTTGACGGTCCGGGACGGGTCATCGCCGAGGACGACCTCCTTGACTAGCTCTGTGTCGGTGGCGACGATGCGTGGCTTGGGGGCGCGATGCAGCGAAGGCCCGCGTCGCCCGCCGTGTCAGGAGCTGCGGGGTGATGTCGCCGCGCGCTGCTCGGCGCACGAGAGGGCGGCCTTCACGTCCCCGAGGACTGTGATCGGGCCCGAGGGGCCCGGGAGCTTCATGATTAGGTACGCGTAGTGCGTAACCGCCATAAACTTCACCAACGCGGGGCGCCCGAGGACCGCGTTGTACGGGAGGTTGCACTCGGCAACATCGAAGACGACGTGCTCGGTGCGAAAGTTGCCGCGGTCACCGAAGGTGACGGGCAACGAGACCTGGCCGAGAGGCCAAGTGAGGCCCTTCGTAATCCCAATGATGGGCAACGAGGGCGCGAGATTCGTCCCCGGGCCTTGATCTTCTCAAATACCTCGGGGGAAAGGATGTTGAGGGCGGCGCCCCCGTCGACGAGGACGCGGCCTACCTTCACGTTGCATATGGTGGGGGAGACCGCCAGGGCGAGCTGTCCTTCCCCAGGTACCCGGGCCGGATGGTCCGTGGGGCCGAAGGTGATCGGAATGTCCGACCACTTCAGTCTCCGGGACGCCGCTGGCCCCGGGGTCGCGGCCAATAGCTCGCGCTTCATGGCCTTGAAGCCACGGCATGAGGGGTGAGCGTGTGCCCCGCCGTCAAGGGTGGCGAGGACATTCTCGGGTTCTTGGAACTCGAGAGGTTGCTTCGAATCGGGAGCGGGCTTGGCTTGCTGCCGCTCCTGCTGGAACTTCTTGGTGCGCTCGGCCAAGTTCTGGACTAGGCGGCACTCCGTGAGGTCGTGGTGGTCCGTCTCGTGGACGGAGCACCACTTCCGGCCCGCAGCCGGTGGCGGTGGCGCACGCTCAGCCTTCTGCCGCTTGCCGCCGTAGTCGTCTTGGCGGGCGACACTGCCCCGGGGGCCGCCGGACGCCGCCAAGGCGAAGTTCTCGGCGACCTCCTTGCCCTTCAGGCGCTTCCGCCTGTCCCGCCGCGCCGCGGAACGTGAAGTCTCGCTGTCTTCTCCAGGGCCCTCGTTGGGGGCCTCAGGGCGCGGCTTGTTCCATGCCCGGGCCTCCTCCTTGCGGGCGCAGAGGTCGGCAAGACTGAACAGTTCGGCCGTGGTTTGGACGTCGCGGGTGCCCATCTTTTCGAGCATGCGTTGGTCGCGCACGCCCGAGCGGAACGCGTGGATAACCGCGTGAGGAGCGATGTGAGGGATGGTGTTGCGCACCTGGCTGAAGCGCTGCAGAAAGTGCCTCAATGCCTCACCCTACTCTGACGTAGGTGTGGAGGTCCGCTTCGGTCCCAGGCGCGGGAAGGTGCCCTGGAAGTTTGCCACAAACTGGTGGCAAGGTTCTCCCACGAGTAGATGGACCCTCGGGGAGGTTCATCATCAGGAGCGAGCCTGGGCCTGAAGTGATGGGAAGTAGTTCGCCATCACCGTCTCATCTCCGCCCGCCGCCTGGATGGCGGTGGTGTATATCTGCAAGAACTCCGTGGGGTCCACGGAGCCATCGTATTTCTCCGGTAGGTTGGGCCGGAACTTGGCCGGCCAACGCACCTGCCAGAGGCCAGGGGAGAGGGCCAGGCAACCTGAGGCGCCGTAGTGGGCAGGCTCGGGCGAGGACGGCAGCTCCCCGTCGGCGGGTTGGAGCTAGGGATGAAAACGGTCGGAAACGGTCGAAAACAGTATTACAATATAGAAAACGAAAACGGTCGGTACGGGATTTTTCTATATTTTAGTAAATAATGAGGACAAAAAATGGTTGAAAATGATTGTGAAACCAATTGAAAATGACAATTTTTTATGTTTTGCCAAATTCGAAAACGGTCGAAAACGGTATCATAATATAGAAAACGAAAACGGTCGGTACGGGATCTATCCCGTTCAGTTTCATCCCTAGTTGGAGCTGGAGGCCTGGGCCTCTGGAAGCTTGGCGGCGTCCGCGCGCCGCTCGCGCTGTCGCTCCAAAGTGACCCGGGCGTCCTCATGAGTCCGCCACCGGTTGAGCCGGTTGCGAAGGTCGCCCGCGGCCTTCTTGGTCTTGGGCGGGGCGTGAGGCGCTGCACCCCGGGGTTGATTCTGTTTCGGGGCGGTAGGCCGGCTCGCGCTAGAAGTCGCGCGGTCGGTGCTGCCGGCCCCTGCATGGCCGCCGGCGGCGACCCGACGATGGGCCGCGGTTACTAGGTCCGTGACCTCATTGAGCCGTGGTAAAAGCCGGGGGGTGGCGCAGGAGGGCTTCTGCCGCGAAGAGGGCTCCCTGCGGCGTCGCTGACTGGAAGTTGAGGGCACGGCGCGCCATGGTGCGGCGTGTCCGTTCACGCCTCATAGACAAGGTCGCGGCAGACCCGGCGGGGCACTTGCCGGCCCCCTCCGCAAGGGAAGGGGCCGAGGCCGCACGGCCAGGTCGCCGCAGGAAGAGCTCGGCCCGCCGGGCACGCGCCGCGCGCACCCAAGAAGATGAGGGGGAACGCGGCGGATGTGCCACAGGGCTAACGTTGCCCGGCGGGGTGAAGCCGCCCGACTCCTCGTCGGAGTCTCGTGGGCGATGGCCTCCTGCCATGGAGGGTGTCGGTGTCGGGGACGCCGGTGTGTCACTTGAGGAAGAAAACTCCCCCTACCTGGCGCGCCAGCTGTCGGAGGATGAAACCTCGACGGCGGGAAGTCGGGAGACCCCCCTTTTGAGGTTCGGCCAGGGGAGTAGTTCTCAGGTGACTGCGACGTCCGGTGGATCACTTAACGAGGTCCGGACCGTCCGAACCGGGATCGGACCGTCCGGCCCGTGGACCCGAGGGGAGGAACGGCAGCGGATCGGCACTCGGGAACCGGGGGCCCGAGCTGGGAGAGAGGGGTTCGGACCGTCCGTTTTGGGAACGGACCGTCCGAACAGTGACAATCGCGCGGGAGAGAGACAGGGGGCGTTTAGACAGGTTCGGGCTGTAGAATCATTGTCATGATTAATATTTTGTGATGAACAATTGGCTTTGCAAATGATTTTACAATGAAATTTGGTTTAAAAATATATGTAGATGTTGGTGTGAGTGTGTGTGACTACTGCGGGTCAGGTTGCGATATCTGTGCCCAGAAACGGTTTTTCGTCTATTTGTGTGCAGGTGACTTGAGGTCTAACCTTGGTCAATGGTGAGGACCGGAACTACGCTCAGGGAGGAGCCGAGGTCTAGCACGGTCAGAATACTATGTGACAAGGTTGGACTAAAGTCAGTTTGTCTTGTGGTCAACATCAGTCAACGGTGGGATCGGGACAAAACTCAGAGAGGAGTCGAGGTCCAGAACGGTCAAGGATACCGGGTGACGAGGTTGGACACAAGGTGGCACACGGTGGCTGGACACCGTGTAGGAGGTATTCGTAACGTGCTTCACAAGTCGTGTGTGCAAGCGCTGAAAAAATCATGGAGAAATTCGGAGAAAAGAAAATAGGAGAGAGACTGCTACAGTACTCAGTTATTGACACAGCTAATCGGACTGCTACAGTAATCCGAGCGGTGCTACAGTATCCGGCTTGTGGCTACAGTGTCGGACTGCTACAGTGATTCCTGCGCATGAGGGAGTCTGAGTTGGCTACGGAAAGGAGAATTTAATTTGGTAAATTGTAATTAGATTTGGTACTAGAAGGTTTGAGTCTAAGTGGGATTAGGAGTTCTACTCCTACTTTGTGTATGAGTTTTTAGGTATAAATAGATGAGGGGTTGAGACCCTAGATGTATAACGTTGGGAAGAGAGAAAAGTTAAGGTTTAGTTTTGAGAGAGATGAGTGCTTTGTATGTACTTTGTAAACACATCTTGATGCAATAAAGTTAATCTACTTTGAAGAGCATCTTCGGTGTGTATCCTTCTGAATTCCAACAGTTCATCCGACAAGAGCGTGGCGGCGAGGAGGTGGTTCTACCGGTGAACATACGGCGGTCAGACCGACGCAACAGAGACGGTCTGACCGGTGCACTCCATCCAGGTTTGAGGGTATCTTTTATTCCGCAAAAGATTTTGGTTTTTTGTGTTCCTACCATTCACCCCCCCCTCTGGTAGGTTTGGTTCTTGTGTTCGATCCTACAAGTAGTATCAGAGCCTTGTTTTCTCTTTTTGATCTTTACCGATCTTGAGATTTAGCCATGGCTGACCGATTTTCAACCAAGCCACATATTTTTGATGGAGTTGATTTTCAATTTTGGAAACAAAAGATGCAATCTTATATTATGTCCCAAGGCTTCGATATTTGGCAAAAAGTTTCAAAACCCTATGTTATTCCTGAAGAGATTACTACGGCTAATAAAATTGATTTTGAAAATAATTGTAAAGCTCGCAATTATATTTTAAATGGAGTTTCGTTCTGATTTGATCGAATCTCTCATTTTGAAACTGCGCATGAGATGTGGAAGTCTTATGTGATTTTCACCAAGATCTTCTAACATCAAGGAACTGCGTAAAGATGTTTTTAAAAAGGAGTATATGAAATTTGAGATGAAATCTGGAGAAGCTCTTGATGATTATTATGCTCGCTTTAACAAAATTTTGAGTGATCTTCGTTCTGTTGATGATGCTTATGATGCTAATTATACTCAGTCTGAAATTTCTCGACATCTTTTGAATGGTCTTGACATGTCTATTTGGGAGATGAAAGTTACATCTATTCAGGAATCTGTAAACATGAATACTTTAACCTTGGAATCTTTGTATACCAAATTAAAGACACATGAGATGAATATTCTTTCACGAAAAATTGATTCAAAATCTTCTGCTTTAGTGTCTTCTTCTAGTTATTCAGTCAATGCTTCTTCATCACTTTTTTTAACTGCTTTTAATGCCATGTCTGATGACCAACTCGAGCAAATCTCGGAGGAGGACTTGGTTTTGTTAACTAATAGACTCTCTCGAGCTTTGAATAATGTAAGAAGCAGGAAACGAGGAGGTCCAATCCGGTGCTTTGAATGTGGAGAGCCTAATCACATTCGCGTCAATTGCCCTAAGCTCGGGAAAGGAACAAAGGAAGATGAAGAGGACAAGAGCAAAAACGAGAAGAAGAACAAGATATTTAAAGGCAAGAGAAACAAAGAAAGTTACAAGAGATGCTAAACAAAGTGTGTGCTGCCTTTGAACAAGCAAGTGACGTCAACTTTAGTAGTGAGGAAGAAGATGATGACAAAGGCAAAAACATCTCAGGATATGCCTCATGGCTTGTGGAGGATCAACATCTGGAGAGTCTGATTCTGATAATGAGCACATTGAGGTAAATCTTTTCAAGATATTATTGTTTCTCTTGGCTTTAAGATTCAAAAATATGAAAAAAGATAAAAACAACATGACTTTATTGTTGAATCTCTTAATGCTGAAATTTCTAGATTGAAATCTCTAATTCCTGATGATGATAATTGTACATCTTGTGAAGTTTTATTTTCTGAAATTTCTTCTTTACGAGATGTTCATGCTAAGAATTGTTTGAGATTAGGAATCTGAAATTGAGAAAACAAAGTTTTTGAAACTTCTTTGGCTCTTGGTCTTGCTTTATATTCTCGTACTGCTAATGTGTTAGTTTTGACAAAAAATCTTTTAAATAAATATAAAGTTGCTTTTGGTGCAAGTTCTTTGTTCAATGTTTTATGTGCTAAAAGAATTAGACAACACAAGGAGGTTTCAAGTTCTAAAACTTGCTCAACATGTTCTTTGAATGAGATAAAAGTGAAAAATGCCCTTGTCGTGTTGAGTATATGGAGAATATTGTAAAACTCATGAGATAATTTCTTGTTCAAACTGTAAAAAAACAAAAAGGAGTTTTAGTAGATTGTGAAAAATGTGCTAACTTGACAAAAGAAGTTTCTTATTTAAAAAGTTCCTTGCAACGATTTTCTGATGGTAAAAAGAAACTTAAACATGATTTTAGATCAATCAAAAGTAAGCACACATAATAGAGGGTTAGGTTTTGATCCACATGCTTATTTTACTAATCATCAACCTTCTATTTTGAGTGTCACAAACAATGGAGAAATTTTGACAAAACCAGAACCTAAGAAAACTATTTTCAAATCTGCTGGAATTATGTCTTCTCTTTCTTTGTCAAATCAAGGTGTTTTCTACTGCAAAACCTTTAAAATCATTTTCCCGTGTGAAGTATACATGTACTTTTTGTGGAAAAGATGGACATTTGGTTGGTTATTGCTTTAGACTTGCAAGAAAACAGAAAAAGACAGAGAACGTGAATTTGCAAGGTTGAGGTGGCAAAGGTCGAGCTTTTCTTCAAGAGGCCAGGTCAGACCACAAGCCCTAGGGAGGTCCAACCGGTGGCCATGGACAGTTAGACCGCAGGCACATCAGCAATCAGACCGACGGCCGACGGTGGTTAAACCGACTTTTCAGCATTGGTCGGATCAGTTTTCGGTAAAGCCCCAAGGTAAGTTTTTAGGTAAGTCTGGTACTGATTCTATTTATGCATATACGTGTGCTTTGCCTACTAGTTCTATTGGTTGTGTGTCTCAGTGTTGGATTCCTAAATTTCTTATTTCTAATCCCAAACACAAGGCCTCGACATCTTCTTATGCATAGGTCTTTTGGCGGCATATTCCCCATGTGCATTAAACGATTGAGACGTCATTGCTTTTAAGGTAACATTGATCTACTTATGAATTGGCAATATAATATCTACTTCTTCATTAGCTTTTTCCTCGCTAGTTATGGAGATAGTAGTTTTTCATAATTATACAAGTGGATATATGTCAATTAATGAGAACCTTGGTGATATCTTTGGCAATTGGCTGTCTTTTTCTAAACTTTTGATATCTTCTCGATTTGCTTTGTTTTTATATCGGGAGGGTTTGGAGGTTGTTTTGAGGGGGAGTTTATGTTTTTTGATGCATTCATGTTTAATTTATTGTATTGCTCTCAATTTGAAAATAAAAAGAAAAGTGGAGCTTTGTTTTATACCTCTAGTATATTCTTGTGCTTGCTAGCAACCTAAGTGAGGTCTTTTTGTCGCTAGTTTAGCTTGTATGCATTCTAGTCTTTATATGAGTCTTTGCTATTACTTTTAAGGCATATGATGCATGTCACTTAAATCCTTTTATTTGAATTAAATAAATATGCAATATTGAAACTAGTGCTAAGTTTGAATAATTATGCTTATATTTATTCTTTGTTGAATTTTCATTCCTCAAATGCTCAAAAAATGTCTTTACTTTATGAGAAAAAAAAAAAATGGATACCGAATCCTTGGCAAGAGTATTCACCACAAGGACGTATCCGAAGAGAAGAAAAAAAATGGATACCGAATCCTTGGCAAGAGTATTCACCACAAGGACGTATCCGAAGAGAGATAAAAAATGGGTACCGAATCCTTGGAAACAGTATTCACGACAAGGACGTACCCGAAATGAATTGAGGAAAAAAAGGGAGAGAAGAAAAAAAATATATATTCTCTTTTGAGCAAAAATATTTGAGAAAGGATGTGTTATTCAACTTGACTAAGTATAAGGTTTTTTGTTCAATATATGTACTAGTAAATATATTGCATTATAAATTGTTGAAATCATGAATTTTTAATGCTGATTTGATCTTGATTATAATATCATGATTCATGTTTGGACTATAACTCATACTTGTTTGCTAGTTGGTCAATTTATCTCCCTTGTGTTGCAACACACGTCCCTGAGTTGCTTTAGGTACATTTCAAAGCTCCTAGAAAAGAAAAATTCAGAAGAAGAAAAATTGATAAATATTTCATATTCTTTGCATTTGTGCTTTTATGGTTTATATTCTCTCTTTTAAAATTCTTGATGAAATCATTGTCAAAGGGGGAGAAATATACAAAATGCATGCTTAAAGAAAGGGGGAGTTCTTTTAGACAAGGGGACAATTTGAAAGTTTGAAAGTTTTGACAAGTTGATCGATTCTTAAAAATAGTTGATTTTATACTTTTATTACAAATATAGCAGAGAAATTCTTTCTTTTAAAAAGGGGAAGAGTTTTGACACTTATTTGTATTTTGAAGAGGTTGCCAATGTATTCATCAAGGGGGAGATTGTAGAATCATTGTCATGATTAATATTTTGTGATGAACAATTGGCTTTGCAAATGATTTTACAATGAAATTTGGTTTAAAAATATATGTAGATGTTGGTGTGAGTGTGTGTGACTAATGCGGGTCAGGTTGCGATATCTGTGCCCAGAAACGGTTGTTTCGTCTATTTGTGTGCAGGTGACTTGAGGTCTAACCTTGGTCAATGGTGAGGACCGGGACTACGCTCAGGGAGGAGCCGAGGTCTAGCACGGTCAGAATACTATGTGACAAGGTTGGACTAAAGTCAGTTTGTCTTGTGGTCAACATCAGTCAACGGTGGGATCGGGACAAAACTCAGAGAGGAGTCGAGGTCCAGAACGGTCAAGGATACCGGGTGACGAGGTTGGACACAAGGTGGCACACGGTGGCTGGACACCGTGTAGGAGGTATTCGTAACGTGCTTCACAAGTCGTGTGTGCAAGCGCTGAAAAAATCATGGAGAAATTCGAAGAAAAGAAAATAGGAGAGAGACTGCTACAGTACTCAGTTATTGCCACAGCTAATCGGACTGCTACAGTAATCCGAGCGGTGCTACAGTATCCGGCTTGTGGCTACAGTGTCGGACTGCTACAGTGATTCCTGCGCATGAGGGAGTCTGAGTTGGCTACGGAAAGGAGAATTTAATTTGGTAAATTGTAATTAGATTTGGTACTAGAAGGTTTGAGTCTAAGTGGGATTAGGAGTTCTACTCCTACTTTGTGTATGAGTTTTTAGGTATAAATAGATGAGGGGTTGAGACCCTAGATGTATAACGTTGGGAAGAGAGAAAAGTTAAGGTTTAGTTTTGAGAGAGATGAGTGCTTTGTATGTACTTTGTAAACACATCTTGATGCAATAAAGTTAATCTACTTTGAAGAGCATCTTCGGTGTGTATCCTTCTGAATTCCAACAGTTCATCCGACAAGAGCGTGGCGGCGAGGAGGTGGTTCTACCGGTGAACATACGGCGGTCAGACCGACGCAACAGAGACGGTCTGACCGGTGCACTCCATCCAGGTTTGAGGGTATCTTTTATTCCGCAAAAGATTTTGGTTTTTTTGTGTTCCTACCATTCACCCCCCCTCTGGTAGGCTTGGTTCTTGTGTTCGATCCTACACGGGCCGCTCTGAGCGTAATACCCTACTCCTGTGTGTTGGCTATCTGTGGTGGATGAATGCGGTTTGGTGTTTACAAGGAGAAACCCGGAAACGCGGGAGCTCACCGGGAACTTGAGGGTCAGAGAGAGAGAGCTTAGTTGTCTAAGACGGGAGCTCGCGCCTCTTTTTTGGTGTCGGAGGCATGGATCCTCCTTTATAGAGTCAGGGGAGTCCACAGTGCCCCGTACAGAGAGAGAGAGCTTGCTATGTCTTGTTGCGCGCCCGTGGCCACCTGCTGCACCGTGCCGGAGGGACGTCCAGTCGCCCACGCCCGCTCGCTGAGCCGTGCGGGAGGCACGCCGGGTCGCCCGGTCGCCCGCTGTGGGCGGCTGGTCTAGTCGGGTCCTTGCCGGGCCGCTGTGTACGGCTACTATAGCGCACCCTGTTGAGAAGTGACAGTGCACGTCACTGTGTCTTGGACTGTGCAGGGAGCAGGCCCACGGGGGGCCGTCTTGAGAATCCACGCGCGTCCGACCGGGCGGCGGGGCGCGGCATGCCCCGTCGCCTGTCACCCGGGTCTGGGGGCTGTGCCCCGGGCACGGGGAGGCGCACCCGGCCGGGGGGACGCATCCGGGCGCGGGAGGCGCGCCCTGGGCCCGGACACCGTGCGGGAGACACGTCGCAGCCCGGTCGTCAGTCGTGCAGGATGTGGCCCTGGGGAACTGTCGTGGCCGAAGACCCACGCGTCCCCGGCGACTGTGGGTACCCCCAGTCCCGTTTCGCCGACACATGCTGTTGGGCAATTCTTCCATCTCCAATGCATACAATCAATGCAACCAAGTATGCCAGGCCATCATCTTTTAGTGTTCATAGCTATTAATCTTGTAGTGTCATCAACGGTAGGTGCCCTCAAGTATTGCTCACTAAACACTGCAATCACATCCCGTACAAAGTGGTGAAAAGCTTCTAGCATGGTACTCTCAGCAATCGTTACAGCTTCATCCATTGAATCAGCTGGAACATCATATGCGAGCATGCGGAATGATCCAACCACCTTCTGCAGTGCAATGGCTCCAAGAAGGCCTACTGCATTTGGTCTCTGTGTAAAATAGTTATCATGAGCCTCCACCCCAGCCACTATGCGCAAGAATAGCTGTTTGGACATCCTAAACCTTCTCCTGAAGAACTTTTCATTGTACACAGGAGGATCTGCAAAGTAATCAGCCACAATGCGCAAATTACCACCAAACATGTCCCTTTGAACTACCTGATGACCCGGCACTGATCCACGACGCTTCTTCTTCTGCTTCTCTTCATCATCCATGTCGCAAAGCATAGCTAATATAATGAGATCATCATCATCAGATTCCTCCTTCTCCTCCCACCATTGCTCAATGATATCATCATCATCAGAGAAGACCATGTATAAAAATTACAAAATTATGAATGTTACAATCATACTTATATTGAATATTGCATAACAATTCTCAATATCAAACAACATAAATGCTTTGACCAACAAAAATAGTCCACAAATGATTCCACAAACATAAATGATTCTAAAAAAATAGTTCCACAAACATAAATAATTCGATAAACATAAATAGTTCCAAAGAAATTAAATGGTTCGACTAACATAAATAGAGGCACAAACATAAATAGTCCATACTACACTCTAAAATTACCACTATCTCCACCCATGCCATCACTACATCCACCAAGACCGCCATTAATGCCTGCAACCTTTTGAGCTGCAATTTGTGCCCTCATTGCTAGCATATAGGTCTTTTGTTCTGGATCCATGGTGGAGATATCACAGAACATGATCTTCTGTTCTTGCTCCCACATCAACTTGCGCTCCTCAAGCATAATCTTGCGCTCTTCACATGAGATCTTGCGCTCCTGGATCATCTTACTCTCCTTCCATCTCTCTTCCTTCAGTTTCTCTTTCTGCAGGATATAATCTTGTATGAGTTCCTTGCATGTTCCAGCTTCCCCTCCACTCTTCATCTTCTTCTTTGCTTGCTTCCTTCCCATTGGTCTTTTATTTGAAGTTGGCTCTGATGAATCAGGAGATTGGCTCTTGGTACCCTCTTCTTGTGCACCATTTTGGGCAGTTAATGGTGGAGAGTTGCTAGTTCTTGGCCTCTTGTTTGTATCAAGTGTAAGGAATTTTTGACTATTCCTCACCTTGAGCCAACAATTAGTGAATTGGAAGGATTTCTGCTTTGGATCCTTCCTTGCCCACATAGCTTGCGCTTCCAGCAACTGCGGCAAAGAGAGGTACAAATGAGTTCCAAAGTTAGTATACATTTTATTATAAATTTAGGATAATTTATAATGTACAAATGAACTTACATGATCCTTGTATGGTATACCGTTTGGATACCGACGCTCAATAGTTTCAAATATTGTTTGAAACCTTTGGCATTCCTTTTGAATGGTACTCCAACGGTGCTCAAGAGAGTTAGCACTCCTATCGGACTCAAAGTTCTTATGGGCATGAAAGTGATCAGCAATCCTTTTCCAATGAGCCTTTCCTGGTTGCTCATTGGCAGTGACAGGATCTGTGCTAATGCTCTCCCATGAGACGCACAACTGAATGTCCTCCTGATGGGTGTAGTTGCCTGCTCTCTTGGATGACTTTGCACTACTAATTTGGGTACTACGTTGGGTACCAAAGGTTTCAGGTGGCATTGACAGTGAAATATCATCAACATTAGTATCCTCAGACATCATTCATGTCCAATGATCACCTTCAAAAGCCATGGCAATCTATCCACCTCAAATTGACAAGTATTGAATCATATTGAAATTGACAGGAAACATATAGAACATAAATTAAAACAAAATAGATTGATGCCATAAAAGTATCGTAGCAACAATCTAAGCGTGTATAACAGTGATTAAAACATAAATCAAGTCTGCAATAGGACAAAAAGTATAAGAATGTCATAACCAGCAAAGACTTACATACAACAGTGATGATAAGATAGAAAAATTAATTTTTTTAAAAAATCCCTGATATCTATAAAGCACAGGAGATTCACTTGGAAACATCATTTATAGTTGGCTTTATAATTCTCCCAGGTAATGAGTAATTTAAAAATACTTATCTCGCAATAGGTTCTCACATACAGGTATGTTTCCAGTTGTGATTTGACCAATTGCCATGGAATTTTGATTACTTTCTGAAGGAATTAGCATGTTTGGTTGTAGATTTCACACAAGAAAAATCTGATTATATTCCGTTCTTTTCATCTCTATGTGCTATGCTCGCATTAGCATCGGTACTGGATGGCTTGATTCTGGAGTGCACTACTATTAAAATGGATGGTGACCTTGATTTTGATGTAGTACAACACACCCACAGTTTATAAACATGTTGAAATGCAAAATATTGCATGGCTAAAAAGTCAATTTGCCTGGTCCAAACCTCAAAGGGAGAAAATTAAATCTGTTTCCTTTTGCTAAAATTTCACATTGAGCATTTATACCTTGGCAATTTTATCTAGCACCCAAACAAAACAAGCCTACATCACTCCTGTATTACTAGGGGCATATAGAATATAGATGTGATTGTATGCATACAAGTATATGCACTTGCATATCCAATGAAGCTATACCTTGACAACAGATAACGGAGAGGTGGAGGCGGAGCAGGACGGTGGCGGCGTGGAGCTTGCCGGCGAGACCGGAGGAGCCAACGGGCGTCCCCGCGGTAGGCGTGCCAACGACAGCGGGCGTGGCGACGGCGACCCAGGCGGCGAGGTCCCGACGCTCGGCGTTGGAGGCGTCGGCGGAGAGGTCGAGGCGGAGCAGGACGGCGGCGGCGCGGAGCATGCCGGCGAGACCGGAGGAGCCGATGGGCGTCCCCGCGGTAGGCGCACCAACGACGGCGGGCGTGGCGGCGGCGACCCAAGCGGCGAGGTCCCGGCGCTCGGCGTCGGAGGCGTTGGCAGAGAGGTCGAGGCGGAGCAGGACGGCGGCGGCGAGAAGTGTGCCGGCGAGACCGGAGGAGCCGACGGGTGTCCCCGCGGTAGGCGCACCAACGACGGCGGGCATGGCAGCGGCAACCCAAGCGGCGAGGTCCCGGCGCTCGGCGTCGGAGGCGTCGGCGGAGAGGTGGAGCACGTATAGATCGCGAGGAGGAGCCTAGGAGGCGGGGCCCATCGCCGCGGGCTCCGGTGAGAAGGCACGCGAGGCAGGGCGGCGCACCGTGGCCACAACGGAAGGGGACGGCCGCGGAGGGGGTGGATCCGGCGGCGCCGGCGGCTCGGATTGAGGCGGAGATGGAGGGCAGAAGGTGGCGGCGCGAGGACGGGTGAGGAAAAATTGTTTCGCGCAAGAGAAAAAAAACTTCCAACCGTAGAGTAGGGAGCTCCCTACGTACCCGTGGGAGATGGGGCTGAGGAGAAAGATTTCGGGGCCTCCATAAAGTAGGGACTCGAGTTGGGGCCCTGTTGGACTTCAGTTTTTTTGTCTGACTTCAAAAAATAGAATAGGGACCCTGTTGGAGATGCTCTTAGGTGTAAACTGCTGCGGCATTGGCAAGGCTGAGTGAGGAATATTTATCAGAAAACAACTTAGCTGTTCAGTATTGCACAAGTTGGGAGTGGGGATGCCATCCTTGCATTTGAGCTTGTGAGCCTCCGAACATATCACTTGTCGTTCTGATAATCTTCAGTTCTAGGAGGTTGAAGATGGTTGCGACCGACTGCCACAATGAAGTCATTCGACTTGCATTTGCAGTTCCCAGCCTTAGTCGGGGCGACGTTATCGGTGTCCTTCTGCTCCTTCTGTCGGGGTGTCTTTTTGTCATCGAGGGCCTTAGCAACAGCGTCGGCCGAGTCGGTGTATCTATTCGCCATGTCGAACAAAGCCTTAACCGAGTTGGGAGGCTTCCGAGTGAACAAAATCTTTGACTCCCTCGCGGAAGGCGGCGATGACGACCTCGTCCTTGATCTTCGGGATTGAATTCCTCTTCTCAAAAAACCTCTTGATGAAACCACGAAGAGACTCGTTCTTCTTTTGATGGCACTAATATATATCGTACTCGGAAGATGGCCTCTCATACGTTCCTTGAAAATTGGCAATGAATCGTTCCCGGAGTTCTCCCCAGTAGCCAATTGATCTCTTAGAAAGTCCCGTTAGCCATGTCCTTGCCGAGTCGGCTAGAGCGACTGGGAAGTAGTTAGCCATGGCCTTCTGATCTCCTCCAGCTGCTCGGATTGCCAGAGTGTAGACCGTGAGCTAGGACTCGGGATTGGTCTTCCCGTCGTATTTTTTAATTCCAGTCAGCTTGAAACCTGAGGGCCAGTTGGCTTGTTGCAGCTCCTGGGTGAAGGCCGGTACTCCTTTATTTGCATGAGAACTCCGGCTCCGACTGCGATGGTGAAACCGCTCGTGGTGGAGGCCGAAGCACTCGTTCTCGTCTTCCAGTTAGCATTGCTCATCTTTCTCTCGTTCACGGCGCCGAGCGTTGATGTCCTGCTGAAGGTCATGCCGTAGTCTACCTCGAAGATCCTGGTTGTCCCGACGGTCGCTTTGACGCCGCCAGTTGTTGTTGGGGCTGCCAAGTGACGTCTAGCGTGACTCTGTGTGTGGCTGACTGGAGCCGACCGCTTGGCGTCGTGTTGAGACAGATGAGACCGCCGTTGGAGAAGCCGACTGGTTGGTCAGTATGAGGGTATCACTCGATTGTTGGTGCTGCTGACATGCAGCAGCAGTGATCATGGCTTTTATCCTTGCTATAGTCCGGGTGGCTTGGTGATCAGGCCCAAACTGGAGCATGTCCAGAAGAGTAGTAGCGGCTACAACGTTCTGTTAAGGTGTAACGAAAACGTCGTGGTCGCCGACTCGGGTTTAGAGGATTTGTTGCTAAGCAGTCCGCCCAGCCCTGCACAGGTCGTCGTTGCGGGCATGCATGCGTCTTGCTTCTTCCTCTTGTTGTTCTCACAGACGGCAGGCCTCCTCCTCTTGCTGCTCGCGTAGTCGAGGTGCTTCCTGAGTGGGAGCTGAACCCTTGGATATCATAAAGACTTCACGTGGCGGAGAGAAGTTTACCGAACTGCTGTTCGACTTAGAGTCGGAGTCCGATTGAGAGTCGGAGTCAGAATAGTTGAGGAGGGTGATTACAACTCTGACTTCCCTAGATCCGATCTTGAGCGGCTCTGGGCCATATCCGAGTTGAACTCCAGGGGATCGGGTTTGCCACATCTGATATTGATTGCAGTTATCCGCGGCATTGCCGAGTCCGAATAGGAGATTGACGATCTCCTCCTCTCTTAGCCCGATCTCGGCTGGCTCAAAACCGAGTCCGAGAAGAACACCGAAAGAAAGAGTTGTCCCTAGACTCGGGCATATTGGAGATCGCCGCAACATATCACCGAAGATTGCTGCAGCGTTGAGTAGGCTGACCGGTGCGGAGTCGGCTTGATCCTTGACCGATCGGATTGAATCCAAGTCGGACAGGGTAAGGTTGCCGAATTCGTCGGCGATGAAGTCGAGGCTCCCGAAGCTGATTGTTTGCCCGGGGAAGAAGTTGATGCCGTCGACTCTGGTGATTGGATCCATCAGGTTTGATGAAGATGATCTCGACGAAGCCTCTACTTGGCGCGCCAACTGTCGATGTTTTGTATCGGCAACAAATATATAGGGCTACTCGTCGGATCGAAACTCAATGGATTGCAAAGGAACACGAACGATTTATACTGGTTCAGGCCCTCGAGATGAGGTAATACCCTACGTCCAGTTGTGGTGTATTGCCTTTGAGGTTGTATGATTCTGATCTTGGTGATCCTGTTGATTTTGCCCTCATGGGACGCCTTGTCTCCCCTTATATACTATGGACAGGTTACAGAGTAGGAATCTTTAGTCGGACTCCGACAAGGAATTTCCTTTTAAGAATACAACGTTCCAGGCTAGGACTGTATCATAGCCTTGTCGTACAAGGCTATGTATGCCGAGTCATATTGTATCCCTAATTACAAGGCTAGGCCCATCCTCTGTCCGAGTGGCCCAATAGCTTCTCATGAGATACTCGGGGCCCATGGCACCGACATCGTTCAAGCACTAAAGGTAAAAAATACAAACACTGGTCACATCAACAAAAGATAAGACTAAAATAGGAAAAATTTTCATGCCTAGAACCGATCCTAGAGACCAACCTTCATTAAAAAGTGTGCTTCAAAGTCAAAAGTCGAAGGACAAAGTTGATCTGTTAGTTAACAAATGGTTTATAGGTGCCTCAATTCTTTTCAATGCAACTAATTCCATGTATTATCAACCTATGCTTGATGCAATTGCTTCCTATGGTCTTGGTTACAAAGGATTAACTAGCTATGAACATCGAGGTCCTTTGTTGGTGAGGAATGTTGAAGAAACAAAGGATTTTGTTTAGGGGTATCGCAAAATATGGAAGGAAACTGGTTGTACCATCATGGCTGATGGATGGACTGACAGGAAAAAAAGAACCCTTGTAAATTTCTTAGTCTACTGTCAAGAGGCATGGTCTTTCTAAAGTTAGTTGATGCCACAGATAGCTCCAAAATAGATGAATACCTATTCAAATTATTTGCATCTGTTGTGTGATTTATAGGCCAGAAAATGTTGTGCATTTTGTAACTGATAATGCTTCAAATATGGTTTCTGCTGGAAAGAAATTAGAGGACGAGTTTTCTTCTATTTATTGGTCCTTGTACTGCATATTGTTTGAATTTAATGTTCACTGTTAAAAAGAAGCCAATCTTGTTGGTGACAACGGGAATTCCTAAGATGGAAATGCACCAGCTGGAGCTAGAAGCATCCCAGATCATGCTCTTTTTAGTGGTGATGTTGGGCAATCAAATGAAGCAAACAATAATCATACCATTGTTGATTGAAATTTCTCTCATGTTTAGGAGTCTTTATCATGAACTCGTTGGTTGTGTACTAGCCTTGTATCCGTTAAGCTGTTGGCCTTAGTGTCTTTCTAATTTGTCCTATGCATACTTCATAAACTTTGTTAAGCTATTGGTCTGTTGGGCACTATCGTCATGCTATGGCATTATGGATTTATTTTATGTTACCACACTATCATTTAATTTGTGATGCTATGATGTTACTGTAATCTTAGATATATTTGTGGTATTTTTTAATATTTATTTATGCATATTTTCATAAATTGTGTTGTTTTTTATTAAAAATAATGCAAAACAAATATGATACTAATAAATAAAAAACCAGCGGTTAGACCAATGAACCAGCAGTTGGACCGATGAACCGATGAACCGACATCCTGAGCGGGTCGACCTTTGGTCTGGTTTTTTTTATATGATCTAGAGGCCTTGGATGTCTCTTGTCGCCCCCTGATTTACTATACGTGCCGCATGACGGCAAGAAAGACTGATTTCTCATGGGAGCTAAGATCCCATGTCTGGTATGTATAAAAATAGAACATGACAAGGATTTTTTTCATTTGTGCTGTGCCAACGTGGACGTATAGCTTGGGTGGACCATTGACGTGGCAAAAAGATCCCATGTGGCACTCTCTTTTGACATAAACGCACACACTGGACAAGTTGCTGCACTATTTAGCTTAATTTTTAAGTTGTTGTACTAAAGCGTAGTCATCCTAGTGCAATTTACTCTTTTCAAAATAAAGAGAATAAAGAAAACAACATGGAGACGTGAGGGGATTGGTCCATGTGGTTGACGTGTTTGCCTTGTCGATATGTCCCACTAGTGTGGCAACTCTTTTGACCAAGAACACACCCACCTAGCCAGTAAAGCTGTTACATCGACACGTTTAATTCATAAGTTGTTGAACTCAAATCTATTCACCCACCAAGTTCTTATACACACATGCTTAATTTTTAATTTGTTGTTTTAAAATACACCCAAGTGTCAAGTTCTTGTCCCCACAACATAATTTATTTATTTTCTTTTTAGCGACCACTGCATGTTGGCAGTTCGATATAACCTATCTTATCACAGATCCATATTATAATTTATTCATGTCGACTATATTTGTGAGGTTTGCCTTACGCTTCGTAGCTGTAGATATACATGGCAGCAATGAAGCAAAGATATGAAGTAAATAACTATGGTATCATATACATGAGAAATGACAATACAAACTTAAAATTTCCTAGATGGCACTTAAAACGTGTATTCATTGCTAGAAGGCACTCTCAAAATTTGTCTTTGCTTGAAGAGATTAGAAGTTCATGCCTTCATGGTATTTTGTGTTGAGCACTGTAACTCCAAAATATAATATGATTTCTAATTTTGTTTTTCTTAAATTTCAATTAATCACGTAGGAGTATTATGCTTTATGATATTTTTTTAGTGATTTGGTGGTCCGGAATTTGTATTGAAACGAATTGCTGGTTTTATTTCTTATTTTAAATTTTAGTTAACCTCATATTATGTTTTACATAGACACTTGTTTTTACCATTGTTTATTTTATTCCAAAATTTTAGTGATCTAGTGATTTACGTTTGGAATTCATACAGAATCAAATTTCTAACTTTTATTATTAATTTGAATTTCAATTAATCACGTGTTATGTTTTGGTTTGCTATGATTGATTAATTAAAGGAATGATTTCATCTCACCTCGAAACTCTGTATGTGTGCATTGACTTAGCATCTCTCATTTTTTTAGACATTGCAGCATAATAGCATATGGACCGATCTTTGCATGCAGCCAAAATTAAGCAGAAAATGCTCTCTACTGGGCGTCTGATACGTGCGAAAACGTCGGATGCCCAACAGCCCGCGCATGCAACTCTCCTCTCTGTGTCGCTTTTCGTGCGGTCCTCCTCTCCCTTCTGTCATCACTGCCGCTTGCATGCAGCTCTCCCCACCCCCAATTCTCTCTCTTATGTCGCAACTACTCTCTCAAAATGCATGTGCATTTAACTCTTTATTTACGAGACTCAACCGAAATTTTTTTCTAAATTACTTATCCAATCTATAATCCAATTACATTGTTGTATTTGCTACAATTGAACATTTACAGTAATATCTCATATGATTACATTTCTAGAAAAAAATTATATGTTTCAACCATCAAAATTCGATGTTTCACGTACGAGAGCCGAATGTTTCAACTATAATCCGACTTTGTTGTATATTTTAAGTTTTAACTTTTATTAATTTTTTATGTTTTAGTCGCTGGGACTTAGTGTTTCGTGTAGTGTTTGTTAAATGTTGCATCTTTTTTATTCCGTTGCCCTCTATGGATGAATGCATGGATGCATGCATGTATGCAAGATCTCATGGAGCTTCAAAACAATTTTTCTCCTTAACTATTTATCTGATCCGTAATCTGATTATACTATTTTATTTGTTGTAATTAAATCTTTATCATAAGATGTCACACGATTATATTCTAATGAGAGAAAAAGAAACATTTTTAATCAAGTAATGAAACATTTTTCACCAAGCAATAAAACGTATGAAACAATTTTTTTTATCTAGTGATGAAACATCTGAAATATTTTTTTATATATAATAAAGCACCGTCCAATATTTATAAAATATCGGACATCCGAGCTGTAGTCACCTCCAAATTAAGCCGAGCGATGTGTTCTCTGGCCGGTTGCAAGTAACTCTACATGCTTTGGCGGGAGGTTGGATTTGTTGTCCATCCCTTGTTATTGGTGTATTTATTGGGAATTGGAGTCACCATAGGAATCCGACACAAAATTATATACTCTGTCTGTTCCAAAATATAAAAAATTAGTATCAAATGAGACACATTCTAGGGCTGTTCAGATTCGTAGTATTAGGATACGTTCCATTTAGTACTAGGATGGAGGGAGTACTGACGAAGCTTTGCCTAGTTTCCTGGCTTGTTTTGTTTGCTGCTCAAAATCATGCAAGGGAAGGCTATGGTGTACTGATATATTTGTGTCTGTGTACGTACTTGTATTAGATTCCAAATTAAAAATATAACTAGCAGACTGTCACATTAAATCTCGACCATCAAAATCTAGTTATACCAAGATCCAATAGTTAATATTTTTTCTTTTTTTCCGATTAATGTGATAATTTTTAGACCTTATCAGCGGAACGTGGTGGTTTTTTTAGTTATCTTTAAAATATAATAGGATGGCCTACACACTTGCGTGGCTAGACTTAATTTGTAGTGTATAACTAAATCACTCAATTGCATGAAATTTTATATGCACCTAGGCCATGTGCACTATGATATTTATTTATACTCATCAATATTCACCATTATAACATGGACTTACCATGATGTAAGGGTGCAAGGCCCGCATATTTGTCCGGCTAGATTTTTTTTAATTTTAAGCATGTAATATGGAGTCATATACATTGTACTTAAGATTATGATAAAATTATTTTATTAGTTCTTAATTAGAGTTCTCCCTGGTCTTCCTTTGTTATATGGTATCACCTTGATTTTTTATAGGGTGTGTTTAAATTTGAAAGGCACGTTGTGTCGTTAATCAGCACATTCAACCCGTTTCAGTTTGTGACTTCGTAGAATGCCATGTATAGGATCCTATGGAAAAAGACTTATTTAATAAGGCAGATAGCACTCTTCCCTATACTTTGAGCATTGTCTTCTCTTCGGTTGTCATCCTCAGCTTCGACTACATGCATCTCGGGGCATCCAAATATATTGGCTCTGATCGTCCAATTTCCTCACCTACACCTGCTAGCTAGAACGGGTGGGATTGTTATGCTTTTGTAACAATTTCAGGTCTTTTTTTTGTAGTTGGTTGATTCAAATTATTTTTTTCATTAGTAAATGTTTCAAACTATTATTTTCATTACGTGGAAGATGCACATACAAGCACATCACTACATATACACACTACATACACGCTCACACATATTCATGAGTGCATTTAATTTCCTAACACATACTCAAATAGATGGAGGCTAAGCAATCTTTAACATCACTAAATTCATAATGAAAATGAACTCGCATGTACTAATATTTATGGACACTAAAATTTAATCCTTGGTAAGTGAAGTGCTATGACTTCATCGCCATACCTTTGATGCTTCCTTAAATGTTTTAAATCATGTTTAAATATGTATTGAGTTTTTAAAAACGTTTTGGTACATTTTATAGTTAGAAACCATGTATATTGTAGAGTTAGTACATGTTTGAAACTTTGCATTAGAAGAATTGAATCCAAACATTTACATGTACGTAGAAAATTTGTTTGTCATTAAATATCAGGCCCAGTTCTTTTCTCTACATAGTATCTACATAAAATATTTTTTTGTTGTGCCTTCAGTGTTTTTCCAGAGTTATTGAATAGTCTTACAAACTTTGTCAGATTTCCCATCTAGTGAATCGAGCAACGTTGAGACAGGTGTTGTTAAATAGTAAATTTAATCTTTGTGAAAACATATATTCATATATAAAGAAAATATGAGCAGAGCAACTAAAGGCTCTGGTGAGAGGGAAAAAAAGCAAACTGTGACTTGAATTATCCTGTTGTTTTGCCCGTTGCAACGTGCAAGCCGTGCCTGTTCTTTATTCGTCGGCTTCATGGTCGTTGTTGTTTGCTGTTTGCTTTGTTTGCCAGCAGTAGTGTTGTGCCGATTGCTTCTTTGGTGCTTGGTATTTATTGGAAGAGAAATTAAATGTGACTCACCCAATGAATAGGAGACAAAATCATATTGGCACAAAAATTTATTGGCATCTCATGTGGGTAAATAAGTTTACTATTCTGGATTTGCTCTTTATTGCAAGTTTACTTTTCAAAAAGAATCTGGTGTTAAGATGTAGGAGTAATTTGCTAGTTTCTCGGTATTGGCTTTCTATTTATATTTGATTCCTACTAGTAATGATGCCATATGCAGTGCACCGGTGCCCAATGCTACAGGTCAGTCCCTTTTGCTTATCTTGGTCTCGCTCTTGGCACTACTAGACCATAAGTTATAGACTTTGCTCCTTTGGCTGATAGGATTGAAAGAAGATTATCTTCTACTTCGGCTTTTCTTTCCTATGGTGACAGACTGACTTTAGCGAATTCAGTTTTTTATCCCTACTTACATATATTACATGTGTACTCTATCTTTGCCTCAATCTGTTGTTGAGAGTATTAACAGGGCAAGGAGGCATTGTTTGTGGAGGGGTTCAGAAATAAACTCAAGCAAAAAATCTCTTGTTTTGTGGGATAGAGTATGTCAGCCAAAGAAAAAAAGGAGGTTTAGGAGTAATCAATCTCAGAATGCAGAATAATGTTTTACTTATGAAGAACCTGCATAAGTTCTATAATAGACTTCCCCTGCCCTTGGTGAAGTTAATATGGGGGAAGTACTATTATAATAAAGTTCCACGTGTGGTTAGATCAATGGGCTCTTTTTGGTGAAGATACGTTTTCCAGTTTGTTGATATTTTAGAGGGATTGCGTGTGATGTAAAGGATGGAAAGAGTTGTTTGTTTTGGGGAGATCTGTGGAGGTCATTACTTTAACCTCGTGCTTATTCTTTTGCAATCAATGAAAGGAATTCAGTTCAAATAGTTTCCCAGAGATGTATTAATCAAAATTTTGCTCTACCTCTATCAGAGCAGGCATACCAATAGTTTGTGGAATTGCAAAATTTGGATATGGACACAATACTTGTAGAAGATTTTGATGAATGGTCTTACATTTGGGGGAATAAGTCTTTCTCTTCTCAGAAGATTTATGCCATAAATTTCATGGTTGTTCAAGCTCTAAAATATCTAAGATGGATATGGAAAAGTAAGTGTACAATGAAAGTGAAAGTTTTTGGCTGGCTTCTTTTCATTGATCAGTTAAATACAAGAGACATGTTGGATAGAAAGAAGTGTGCGCCAAAAGGAAGTGATCTAAACTGTTTTTTATGCACGGAAGGAGTAAGAGAAACTTTTTAAAATATGTTCTTCGAATGCCCATTTAGTAAGAACTGCCGGTTGAAAATAAATATCAGGTGACGCACAAGTCTCAGTTTTGAAAGAATGTTGCAGTCGGCAAGGCATGATTTTCAAACTTCACATTTTGTGGAGAAGGTATTATATGGAGCTTGAAATATTTGGAAGCAAAGAAATGGATATATTTTTGAAAATAGACCGCCTTCATTACAGTCATAGAGTCGCCACTTTAAGGATGATCTCCTATTGCCAATGTTTTGTTTAAATCTTGTAGAGAGAGATTGTCTTTCATCTTGGCTATACTTCTTGTAAATATTTCTGTTTTTTAATATATTAATAAAGCTCTAACTGTGAGGGCCTCCCTGCACAGGTTATTGTAAAAAAAAATGCTACAGGTCACATTCTGAATAGTAAAAGGTTTCTATTTACAGTTCTGTTCAGGTCACAGTTCTAAAATTTCATTAAATGTCAAATGTTATAGTTTAGATTTATCACGATCAAAGGATCAATATTTTTCTTTTTTATCTGATTAATGTAGTAATTTCTAGACCTAGAATGAACGTGGTGTTTTTTTAAGTTGTTTTTTTATATAATAGATAGATAAATAGATAGTACTATTTTATAACAACTTTAAGGTTGTGCAACATCAAAACGTAACGTCTATAGAAAAAAACACATGCAACCTATAGAAATTCTTATTTGCAACATATCGAAATTCTTATTAGAGAATGAAAAGGACATTATACAGCTCAAAAAACGAGCTTGTAACATCTCAATACACTTAATGATAAAAAAATGTTCTTATTATTGCAACGAAATAGCTAACTTACTTAATTGCCCTGATAACCGGACTTGATGGTACCACCGACCTTGGTATTTTCCAGATAAAATTGTAGCATCGAGAGAGAGAGAACACCATCACTTTGTTGTCTTCTGCTAATTGGTTGAAATTTGAGGGTAAGCTTGATTCATGACATCAATTCAAAATTATTAATTAAGCTCATAGATTTATTGATGCCTCATATGGATCAAGCTCATGATCTTTCGACGCAAATTGCTAGATGTGTTAGTATAGAGAAAGTGAGTGATGATGATTAAACATACATATAGGGGGACATCGAACACAAATGGAAATATATATAGACTACTATGTTTGGGCTTTGAAGTGTATTTGGGTTTAATTTGAAGCTGGGCCTTAGGTCTGGAGCCCTTCAAATGTTAGGACGCTCGCGTTATTCTTCTCGTTGTGAGGTTTTTATCCTCTCCTTTATTGGTTTATTTGTATGACCGTAAAACTTTGTGAGAAATGGGATGAAGAAGAGGTATACAGCCCAATATATTCTCTATCTACAGAAATTTCATGTAAATTAGTTCAATTCTAGTAATACAGTTATTACAATGGATGAGTTGTCATCGCAAAATTACAATGTACCAACCAATGATAGCTCACCAGGATGACATGTGCAGTACATCCTACCTCCAGAAATATACAGCCTAATAAGATCATACACAGTGGAAGAGAGTCGCAAGTATCCATTGTTTACCCCCAAATTATTTAAAACATAGTATTATCACAGGTAAAAAGAATGTTAACTGAAAATCCTAAAATGATAGCTTTAAAAAATCAACTACAATTGCTTTCGTTCCCAGTCTGCACTTCTGTCGTCACAATGCGGCGCAGTACTCATTCTCGAGGGCGTCCGGCGTGGTGCGCGACCCGCCCGCCGACGGCGCGCGGACGTGCCCGACCATGGACACGCGCAACGCCTCCTCCTCGTACGCCCGTCGCGCCATCTCCGCCACCTCCGACTTGCGCCGCTGGATACTCACCACCGCCACCAGGACCAGACCCAGGAGCACCGTGCCGCCCGCGCCAAGCGCCGCTCCGAAGAGCGCCAGCTTCCACTTGCTCACCTCACCGGCCTCCGCCACCACACCGCCGTCACCTGCTCCGCCCAGGACGAGCGCGAAGTGGCCCTGGTCCCACACGTGGCAGGTGTTGCTCCCGGCCTGCACGTCGGTCACGGTGACGCTGCCGTTCAGCGCCACGGCCATGCAGAGCGGCACGACCCCTGGCTGCAGCGCCGGAACCGCCATTGAGAAGTTGACACGGATGGCCGCGCCCGTGACGAGGACCTCTAGCCGGGCCGTGTCACTGCGATGGGCCAGGCCGTAGAACGTGAGCCCGAGGACCGGCGACGCGATGCGGTATCCACCGCTCGCCGCGTACTCGTCGAAGACGGACGAGAGGTTCCCCAGGTTGGCGCGCACGGCGAGAAGGTGGGAGGCGCGGCCGCGCACGGCGAGTCCCGGGGGCACGGAGAACTCGCCGAACCGGCGGACTCCGTACCTCCTGAGGCTACCTGCCCGGAAGCGCGCCACGTCGGCCACGACGCCGGATAGGCTCCCGGGGAGCGAGAGCGGGTACGTCACGCCCGTCCTCCGGTGCTTCCCGTGGTACCACGCCTGCGCGGCCTCCTGGACGACGTCGTCGATCAGCACGGCGTCCTGCAGCTGCAGCTCCTGCAGCGCGGAGCACGGCAGCGCAAGCGCGACGGCCGCGGCCAGCAGGAGCAGCAGGAGGAACGCTCCGCCGCTGCGACAAGTAGTGGTCATGGCTGGAAATAGAAGGCGTTGCGTAAGACAGGGACAGCATGGGGACATTTTAGTTGCAGGAGTGAAAGTGAGCATGATGGCAAAGCTCCTTTGTAATGGCAAGGGATTAGTGAGAGGTGCGTCACGTCGATCTCTCTGTGACTTGCAAGTGAAGCATGAGCAGCCGAGCCGCATGGCTAGAGCTGATCTAAGTTAATGTGGTGATAAATTAGTTCATTAATTAGTACGGTGCGGCATGATGAGTACAGAATGGTGCGGTTTATTACTACTACATGCGAGTGAACGTAGGGGTGTGGTTCACAGGGACAGGACAGTATTAAGGACCTCGTAGGGTTGGTGATTAAGCCCGGTGGAGAGGAGGCAGTAAAGATTACAACTTGCAAGGCCATGGATTGGAGAGGAAGGTTCTTCGCCTGTCAAGGAATAATCATGTCTGCAAAGCTCTAGCACAGCAGATGCCCTGCCTATGCTCGCTCCATTTGTCAAAAGAGGCCCTTTTCATGAAACTGTACAGGCACTTCTATCTATGTGCAAGAACACGATCGTCTTTCTGCTGAGTGACTGCAATGGAACGTTCTACCGGAAGTAGATTGCAATCTGCCGCATGTATGCCTGAACGATGAAAGCGGGGATCAAGCGCTGTTCTTTCAGAATACCACCGTGTTCTCTTTCAGATTTGACATTTAAAGTTACTCGATATGGCATTCGATATTTACGTACTTCGTGTCAGTTAATTGGTTGTCGGTTGCAGTTATACAGGATCTACCTGCACTCAGCTCATACTTAGCTAATACTTCCTCCGTTCTGAAATATAGCAATTTAGTATTGGTATATAATCTAATACTAAATTGCTATATTTTAAAATAAAAGAAGTACAGCCGAAGAGCAGAGATAGCTAACTGAATTTCATCTGAACTGAACTGTGTATTAGCCCCCGACAGATCTATTTCACCGCCCTCACACAACAACTACAGTAGATTTTACCTGCAGCCCAGTGAATTATAACCTCTGCTTCACCATCATACTCGCATCACTGTTGATTTTGATCTCTAAATTCTGCCATGCACGTACAGTTCTTACATGCTGTGTCAGTCTGACTTTGAGTGACTTGGAGGGATGGGTACAGAAGCCGGCCCGGGCGGCTGGAACTCGTTGTGCTTTCTGCTCGATTTGATCATGGTTGGAATGATGGCGCGGGCGTCCGCGTGCTCAGGGCACCATTAGGCTTGCGTATTCTCTTGTCCATGAACTGTCTCCTCGATCCATATGGCGCTATAATTGGGGGACCAAACGCGCATTATTATTACACAGATCAGTGTGTAGCCATCAGCCGTTAACCAATGGTTTAAAGGATCTTTTCCTGAATCCATCGTGCGCGCGGTGCGTGAGACGGAGCGTTTTCGTAGCTTGTGGCTGCAACGTTAACTAGGCACGGCTTCCTAGAGCAAATCGTAAGCTACAGCATCCTAATGAGCATGTATGAAACGTAGCTAGCCATCCTTACGTACTCAGCCTTCCGTTCTTCTGACTCGACACCTTTCGCGCAGTACTTATTAATCCGTGAATCATCATTGATGCTCCTCCTTACAGAGAAATGTATGGAGTCTCAAAGACAGATCATCCTTTTTGACAGGAGACCTTAATAGTACTCCCTTGACAGGAGTACTCTCCTATTCCTCTGCAGGCACTTCACTTTTCTTAATGTTATAGAACGGCTACGTCGACGGATCGCCCAGATCTGTTTTCTTTCCTCCCGGAGCAGATGAGACGTCGAGAAGATGTAGAAGAACGTATCTCTTTCTGCACAATCACCCCATACAAGAAGACAATAAACACAGAAAATACATATATAGGGGTGTTGCTCTCTCTTTATTAATTAATGATTAATATGTATAATGAAGACATCCCTGCCCCTCTATTTATAGGTAGAGGAGTCTAGAAATAAAAACCATAAATTTATCTCTAACTAATTTGGATTGGTCCACAAGAACAAATTTTATCTTCTAAAGAGATAAAGATTCGTAACATTCCCCCTTGGACCTATCCACGATCAACTCATGCCTCGTCAAAATTCCTACCAAAATCCAGTGAAAAAAAAGGCTAAGAGAAAGAGTACATAGTTGTCGCTATGTGTCACACACCGTTGCGTTGTTAAAAACCTTTGTGAGGATCACAAGCTTCACTCAACTAAGGGAAAAAGAGTACAACGTTATGGAATCGCCGATTCACTGACTAGGCTTTGTTCAGGGGTTCCACTTCCTTGAACCCTACAAGTCTCTAAGTCTTTTCATCCCAATTTCACGAACAAACTTTCGGAAAGTACAAGCTAAGAGAGACTGTCACGCCCGGAATTTCCATTCAAAATTTCAAACGCTTACATGTGTATTAAATTCTCATCCAGGAATCAGCCGAGATATACAATAACAAATTTGATAATAGAGTACAAATCTATATTGAATAAAGTGACGAACGTATAATTATTACAGAGGTAGATGGAACCTCTCAAGCAAATAAAAAGTCTAAACAACGGAATTAACTAGCGATAGCGACGTCTCCATACTCCACAAGCAAACTTGACTTGAACCCAGCCTAATCCTCCAGATATTCTCCTTCACTGTAATACTCTTCTTCTGATGATTTAATATTACAAGGTAAGTACATGGAATACTCAACAAGCCATACAGCAAATATACAAGTGCACGGAATAGCAAAGGATAGCATATAGGCCTAATTTGCATAAATATCATTTAAATAAATAATTAAGGGAAAATTGAAAACAGTAGAGTAATTAAGCAGTATTAAATCAACAATGTACAGGCCACCTGGCTACACAGGTCCAAACCATCCCAATCCGGATGTCTCATTCATATTTAGGCATTAATTAATAAATGAGACTAATCACGAAAAACACCATTTAGCTCGCCCATGACCGCAAGTACGGCTATTCAAACAGTTTTACTCTGGCCAGAGGTGTAAAACTTTACCCACAAGACATAACCCCATAACATGTCACCATGTGCCTTGGCACTACCACGATACCTCAAAAAGGAGTTGTGACAGGACTCTTCGCATAACACGCCCAACAGAATGACCACCTGCCAAGTTCTCAGTAGAGGTGGCCCAACCTCAAGGTTAGAGAAACTCTTGGCTCCTAAACATATGGTCTTATTGGCACTGCCATTGTGGATTTATTGACACTACCACTTATCAACTAAACACACCATGGTGTCTCCTGCTGGAACATGCTACACTACAAGTTTAGCCGTTGCCCATGTTGGTTTGTGGTTAGTATGGTAAATGCTTTACAACAGTAGCTCGTGAACCGGTCCTTAATTGTCATGAGCACCGCTATCAAAAAAACCAACCTGGTGTTCACAACCCACCATTTAATCATGTTTTAGTTGCCTATTAAGAATCAGCCTTACATGACACCGTCGTGAACAGAACCATCATCATTTTATGTGTAATCATATGTGATTAATAACCTTTATATGATTCTATAGTTTCTAAGCAGGGCTACGCAACCTAGAATTATTCTAGCTAACCAATACTTCAGCTAGCTAGTCATATTAATCCCACAGGCATAAAGGTAGGTTATCAAAACAACGGGCTATAAACAAGGATCAGGGTTTTCCCTTCCTGATGTCATTATAAAATAAATGCACCTTTGAATGAAAACAGAGATTTAAATCATAGAATCAACATACTCAAAGGGTTGTGGATCTATGTGATTTGCCTTACTGCTCTGCAAAGTCTTCTGAACCATCTTCGGTATAAACCGACTTTTCCAGGACGTCCGAAACTATAGGCAAAAAACAAAACAAGCAAAAACAGTACATAAGCACATAGCAACAGCACATGTGGATATGGATAGATCTTGATTTTTGAAGAATTTAGAGACTTGAACGACCTCAATCCAAGTTCGTATGAATTAGTTATGATTTTTAGAAGTTTAAATCGAATAAAACTATTTATAGGAATTATTAAAGTTTTATGACGCAATACTGAATTAATTTTGAAAAGGAAAACGAGATTTATTGCATCATCAGGGAGAAGTCCACCGTAGACCGATTCCACGGGATCGGTTCACTGGGCCCGACGGTTAGGATGGATTGGATTTGGATCCAACGACTTGGATTTATCCCGAGGTCAACGCTCAGATGCACGACACTTGGCGTCGATCTGGAGGGTGACGGGTGACGCGACGGCTAATGGGGTGATAACGTGGACGACCGGCAACGATGGCGGCTCGGGCGACGAGGCTTGCCAGTGATCCAGGGCACGGCGGCGGCTGCGGTTTGTGCCAAAAGGACGAGCTCGACGAGGCAATCTTACCTCACGGTCACTCGGCGACGAACGGCGGCGAATTGACCACCGGCGACGAGAAAAGGTGGCGGCGACCTTCGAGTACTCGGCGGTGACGGTGTTCCGGTGGCAAAGGGCGGCTACGAGGCGGCGTACACGGTGCTGCTCTACCGGGAGAACACGACTAGGCCGGTGGCGAAGGGTGGTGACGAACCGAGCGGCGGCGCGGCGCGGCTGGACTCAGCGGCGGCGGTGGTGCTGGGATCTAACCGTGGCTAGGGCTTTCTGGGGTGTCTAGGGCTAGGGCGAAGGCAGCGGCGGACGGAGGGGAGGACGGTGGTACTTATAGCGTCGCCAATCGGAGAAGTCCAAGGTGGATAAGGCGGATATGGCGGCG
Source organism: Oryza meyeriana var. granulata (assembly GCA_003991445.1). Taxonomy (NCBI): domain Eukaryota; kingdom Viridiplantae; phylum Streptophyta; class Magnoliopsida; order Poales; family Poaceae; genus Oryza; species Oryza meyeriana. The sequence goes on along the minus strand of RYFJ01001354.1, from coordinate 259,665 downwards.
GAAAACTTGGGCGGCAGTGGACTCCGAGTCGATCTCGAGTTTGGGCTCAATCCTGAATCGTTTCACGCCGGGTTTTGAGGGGAAAGGCGGTGGAGATAGAGAGGAGGATTTCCCCTCAACCAATTCGAAGAGATCACGAGCGGGGTGACCAGATTTTGCGCGGATGGCGGCGACGGCTCGGGCTCGGACTCAGCCTAGGGTTGAAGACGACCCCGATAGGTGGGGTCCACTTTTCGGCGAGGAAGGAAAAGAAAGAAAGAGAGATGGGCCGAGCTGGGCTGTGGACGAGGGAGAGAGAGAAGGGGAGAGATGGGCCAATTTCGGCCCATGGCCCTGGGAGGGATTTAAAAAACCTTTTTCTAATTATTAATTCACTGATTTGGTTTTTGATTTATTGAAAATACTTCCATAGCTCAAATTTTGATTTATTGAAAATACTTCCATAGCTCAAATAATTCCCAGAAAAATCCAGGGACTACAAGAATTAAAGAAGTATTTAATAAAATTTTCTCTGGCCCATTTTTACATTGAAATTTATTTGGGATTTTTATTAGCCACTTCTTTATGCTTTTAATTAATTTCTAGAAAATTATATTTTCACTGGTATTTATTTATTAAATTAATTTTAGGGTGTAACAAATCTACTCCCCTTACACAGAATCTTGTCCCCGAGATTCGGAGGAACTGGCGAAGAGGTGCGGATGGGCAGACTTTAACTCATCTTCTTGCTCCCAAGTAGCTTCATCCTCTGAATGGTTGCTCCACTGAACTTTGCAAAAGCGGGTCACTCGATTCCTGATTCTCCTTTCACTGGTCTCTAAGATACGAACTGGTTTTTCCACATAGGTCAAATCCTCCTGGATTTTAATCTGTGCTGGATCAACTTTCTCTGTAGGCACTCGAAGGCATTTCTTTAACTGCGAGATATGAAACATATCATGAATCCCTGCCATGGCCTAGGGTAACTCCAACTGGTATGCCACTTCACCCTTGCGACTCAGAATCTTGTATGGCCCCACAAAACGTGGTGCCAACTTTCCCTTGGTCTGAAATCGATGAACGCCTCGTAGTGGCGTGACTCGAAGATACACATAATCTCCTTTATCAAAACTTAAATCCCTTCGGCGGTTATCAGCATAACTCTTCTGACGGGACTGTGCTGCTCGTAACCTTTCTTGTATAATTTTTACCTTCTCCTCAGCTTCCCTCAAAATGTCGGTTCCAAAAACTTGACGTTCCCCCGTTTGATCCCACAAGAGCGGGGTACGACACTTTCGACCATATAAAGCTTCATACGGAGCCATCTAAAGGCTGGCCTGGTAACTATTGTCATAGGAAAACTCCGCATAAGGCAAACTCTTGTCCCAAATCCCACCAAAGTCTAGGGCACAAGCTCTTAGTTTATCCTCTAGGATTTGATTAACACGTTCGGTCTGACCGTCCGTTTGCGTGTGATAAGCAGTCCTGAAGTTTAAACGGGTACCCATCTCCTCCTGGAGTTTCTGCTAGAACTTTGAGGTAAACTGACTACCTTTGTCGGATACAATCTTCTTAGGTACACCGTGTAAACACACTATCCGTGCCATGTATAACTCTGCTAACTTGCTGCCAGAATAAGTAGTCTTGACTGCGATGAAGTGAGTCACCTTGGTAAGCCTGTCGACCATTACCCAGATAGAATCATAACCTGAAGATGTCTTTAGCAATCCAGTGATAAAGTCCATCCCTATTTCTTCCCACTTCCGCTCAGGTACCTTCAATGGTTGCAACAACCCTGCTGGCCTCTGATGTTCTGCCTTCACTCGCTGACATACATCACAGACTGCGACGTACTCTGCTATCTCTCGTCTCATACTGGCCCACCAAAACTTTTCCTTAAGATCTTGATACATCTTGGTACTGCCAGAATGGATAGAATATGGAGTGTCGTGAGCTTCTTTCATGATAATATCTTTCAACTCTTTGTTATCTGGCACACACATTCGGTCTGCTAACCATACTGTTCCTTGTTCATCTTCAGAGAATCCACTGGCTTTTCCTATTCTCATGTTCGTCTTGATCTCCTGGATGTCACGATCACTGACTTAGGCTTCTCTGACTTGGTCTATAAGCGTGGGATGTGCCTCCAATGCTGCTACGAAACCTTTCTTGACGATTCCCAAACTTGACCGCTCGAATTCTGCACATAACTCCCAAGGCAACCGTCGTCCTTCGGAAGCATTGCAATAACTCTTTCTGCTAAGAGCATCTGCCATAACGTTGGCCTTGCCAGGGTGATAATGGATTCCAATATCATAATCCTTGATTAACTCCAACCATCTTCACTGACGAAGGTTCAAGTCTGGCTGGGTGAAGATATACTTCAAACTCTTGTGATCCATGTACATCTCCGTACGATTACCCATAAGGTAATGGCGCCATATCTTCAATGCATGAACTACTGCGGCCAATTCCGAATCATGGGTAGGGTAGTTTTTCTCATGTGGCCGTAACTGGCGAGACGCGTAAGCGACCACTCTTCCGTCTTGCACCAAAACACATCCTAAACCTTGTCAGGATGTGTCACAGTAAACTTGGAAATCTTTCCTGGGATCAGCCAAAGTCAACACCGGCGTGGACACCAGATGCTTCTTCAGTTCCTGGAAACTCTGCTCACATTCAGACAACCATTGAAATTTAACATCCTTCTGGACTAACCGAGTCATTGGTTTGGCAATCTTTGAGAAGTTCTCTATAAACTTGCGCTAATATCCCGCAAGACCAAGGAAACTCCGTATTTCTGAAACTGTTTTGGGTTGTTTCCATTTGGTGACTGACTCCACATTGGCCGGGTCCATAGCAACACCTTCAACAGAAAGGACATGACTAAGGAACTTCAATTCCGACAACCAGAAGTCACATTTACTGAACTTAGCGTATAGCTGATGCTCTCGCAATTTCTCCAACGCTAACTGAAGATGCTGCTCATGTTCTTCCTTAGCCTTGGAGTAGACGAGGATGTCATCAATGAAGACCACCACAAACTTATCCAAGTACTCCATAAACACCTTGTTCATCAAGTTCATGAAGAAAGCTGGGGTGTTAGTGAGCCTGTAAGACATGACCGTACACTCATACAGCCCATAGTGGGTGGTAAAAGCTGTCTTGGGTATCTTCCTCTCGAATCCTGAGTTGATGATATCCGGAATGGAGATCTATCTTGGAGAATACCGTGGCTCCTTCCAACTGGTCAAACAAATCATCAATCCTGGGCAACGGGTACTTATTCTTGATGGTGACGTCGTTCAACGCTCTATAATCCACACACATCTGTTGGGTATGATCCTTCTTCTCCATAAAGATAACTGGCGCTCCCCATGGTGAGGTGCTCGGTCGAATGAATTCCTTTCCGTTCCAAATCTTCCACTTGTTTCTTTACTTCTGCTAACTCATTGGCCGTCATTCGGTACGGTCTTTTGTGGATAGGGGTGGTTCTAGGTACCAGATCTATCCGGAACTCTATGTCTCTCTTGGGTGGCATGCCTGGCAGATCATCAGGAAACACATCCAGGTAGTCTCTAACCACCGGGATTTCTTCTAGGGTAGCCTAGTTGAGAATCATTTTCGGGGGTTCAACTGGTGGGGTACGGAATATCACTTTCTGCCCCAGGTTACTAGTTAAGGTGACTTCCCGGTTTGCACAGTTTATCATCCCTTTATATTTGGTTAGCAATCCATCCCTAGGATGACATCTAGATCTTTGGATTCTAACAGAATCAGGTTGGCTTGGAATGGGACCCCTTGGATATCGATGGTAACAGAAGGACTAAAAAAGGTGGGAGGCATTTGATTACCAGGGGTGCATATCACCAATGGGTTAGCTAACTTTTCTACCCTTATTCCATTCTTTCCCGCAAAATTCTTAGACAAGAATGAATGTGTAGCACCAGAATCGAAAAGCATTGTGGCAGGAATTGAGTTAACATGAAACATACCTAAGACCACATCTTGGGTGACTTCGGCTTCCTTGGTTGTGACATGATTGACCCGAGTCCTGGGCAGGTTGGAGTAGCTTTGTCCTAGCACGGCTGGCCTGGGTCCCTGACGCTTTAGCTTTGGGCATTGATTAGAGAAATGCCCTGGCTCGTTGCAATTGTAGCATACCGAAATCCTACCTCCTTGCACCTGCTTGACCGGCTGATTCTGTGATGGTGCAACCACCGGACGAGGGGAAGGACGGTTAGCCACTACACTACTGCTAGTGTTGTTGTTGTAGAACTGGCGTTGGGGACGGGGTGCTGTCGGTGGTCCTCCCAGGCGAGTCTGAGGGGGTACTGCCATATGTGGCCTCTGGCTACTAGGCTGTTGTGCCCGCATGCTAGCGATCTTACGCTTTCTCTGCTCCATCTGATTGTGTTTGTCTTTCTGCTGGATGGCCTTGTCAACGAGCTTCTGAAAATCTGAGTAGTCCCCTGAGATCAGTTGGACAGAGAGTTCATCATTTAATCCATCCAAAACTTCTCTTGTCGTTCAGCATCGGTGCTAACATCTTCCGGTGCATAACGAGCGAGACGATTAAACTCATAGAGGAACTCAGTCACCGACCTATTCCCTTGCTTCAGTACTTGAAACTCCCACTTCTTTAGGGCCACCACCCCTGCAGGAATGTGAGTCTTCTTAAAAGCTACCGAGAATTCGGCCCAAGTAATAGGCTGACCCTCTGTTTTGTTAGCTCGGAAGTGGTCCCACCACTCCGATACAGGGCCATGTAACTGATGTGAAGCAAATGAGACCTTCTCCTGGTCCGTGCATTGAAGAAGATCCAACTTCTTCTCAATTGCATGTAACCAATCCCCTACTTCCACTGGGTTGGTCGTACTAGAAAAAGTGGGAGGCCTCACTTGCAAAAACTTTGCGAGCTTGTTCTGGGGCGGAGGAGGCATTTGTTGTTGAGGCACCTGGTGCTGCTGGCTCTGCATGTGCTGGAACATCATATTCATAAGATGTGTTTGATTGGCAAGCACTTGTGCTATAGTGAGATTGTCATCCGGAGGCAGCGGTCCATTGGATACACCTCCCCGATTGTTGTTTGTTCCAGTGCCAGTGTCCTAACCACCTCCATTGCGAATATTCACTATCTGTAGGGATTAGAGCAGGCGAGAAACAGGAAAGAACCCTTAGAACAGGTGTTATTTACTTAAACTTCAACTTTTATTGATATGAACTGAATGTTTTTCATTTATGTTGCTTAAACCCACACCACACCACAGGAAACACCTAACTTAAGCAGTTACATCACCACCCTTTGACATAAACTGCCATCTAAACCCACACACCCACAAGCATCACCTAAACACAAAATGGCTAACAAAACGCTCTAGGGTGAACTACTACTGAGGTTTAACTTAACGAGGTGAAGGGCTTTGTCTTGCGTCAGAATTGTGCTCGGATTGCTCTTCATCCTCCTGGGTTTCACCCCACTCCACTTCAGAATGAGTACGAGTTCCACTGTCTCCTGACCTCTCCGAAGGGGTGCTAGCTTCCGACTCCTCCAGGTCCTCTTCCTCTGCATCATCAACATAAGCCACGGGTGGAACTACTTTGAGTGGAACCTGCTCATTGAGCAAGTGGGTCCTAGACGCGAGCTGAATCTAGGGTGGAAGGCGAACTCTCTTCCTTGCAGTGGTACGGAGCTCCTCCAGGGGGTGCTTCTCCTTTTGCCTGTGCCAACTCCCTCTTCAAACGATCCACTTGATTTTGCAGTCTGCAGATCTTACTACGGTTCTCATTCTCCTGATCATGAGCTGCTATCATCACATCTGCATGAGCATTGTCCATGGCGCTGAGCATCCTCACCAAGCGTTACGTGGTGGCTCTGTTCTCTGCCCCAGGGCATTGGTAATTGCTATACTCATCATTGTGGGTCTTGAGTGGATGGTAGCGGTAAGCAGTATGTCTCAAGCGGACAGCGTAACGGTGGCAAAGTTCTCCAATGGCCTCCAGTGCCACTTCCTGATAAGCATGCTCGAAATCCCTTCCTTCGGCTCCAAAGATCATGGACGGAACTCCTTCACGATCACTTGAGATTGTCAACCGAACCCGACACTTCTCTTCAACTGGATTATGAGTGACTTGCCGATACTCAGGGGCTGGGTTTCTTTTTTTTGAAGAGAAAAGGAGAAAGAGCAGTTCTACCAAAATCTTAGAAGGCTTCTAGGGGTTACCATTAGGCTGGTCCTAAAGTCAACCTGGCTCTGATACCAACTTGTCATACACGGAATTTCCATCCAAAATTCCAAACGCTTACATGTGTATTAAATCCTCGTCCAGCAATCAGCTGAGGTACACAATAACACATTTGATAACAGAGTACGAATCTATATTGAATAAAGTGATGAATGTATAATTATTATAGAGGTAGATGGAGCCTCTTAAGCAAATAAAAAGTCTAAACAACGGAATTAACTAGCGATAGCGACGTCTACATACTCCACAGGCAAACTTGACTTGAACCCAGCCTAATCCTCTAGATCTTCTCCTTCACTATAATACTCTTCTTCTAATGATTTGATATTGCAAGGTGAGTACATGGAATACTCAACAAGCCACACAGCAAATATGCAAGTGCACGGGATAGCAAAGGATGGCATATAGGGCTAATTTGCATAAATAGCATTTAAATAAATAATTAAGGGAGAACTGAAAACAGTAGAGCAATTAAACAGTATTAAATCAACACTGTACAGCCCACCTGGCTACACAAGCCCAAACCATCCCAATCCAGATGTCTCATTCACATTTAGGCATTAATTAATAAATGGGACTAATCACGAAAAACATCATTCAGCTCACCCATGACTGCGGGCATGACTATTCAAACAGTTTAACTCTGGCCAGAGGTATAAAACTTTACCCACAAGACATAACCCCCACAACATGTCACCATGTGCCTTGGCACCACCACGATACCTCGAAAAGGAGTTGTGATAGGACTCTTCGCATAACACGCCCAACAGAATGACCACTCGCCAAGTCCCTAGTAGAGGTGGCCCAACCTCAAGGCTAGAGAAACTCTTGGCTCCCAAACATATGGTCTTAATGGCTCTGCCATTGTGGATTTATTGACACTACCACCTATCAACTAAACACACCATGGTGTCTCCTGCTGGGACATGCTACACTACAAGTCCAGCCGTTGCCCATGCTGGCTTGTGGTTAGTACGGTAAATGCTTCACAACAGTAGCTCGTGAATCAGTCCTTAATTGTTATGAGCACTGCTATAACAAAACCAACCTGGTGCTCACAACCCACCATTTAATCATGTTTTAGTTGCCCATTAAGAATCAGCCTCACATGACACCATCATGAATAGAACCATCATCATTTTATGTGTAATCATATGTGATTAACAACCTTTATATGATTCTACAATTTCTAAGCAGGGCTAAGCAAACTAGAATTATTCTAGCTAATCAATACTTCAGCTAGCTAGTCATATTAATCCCATAGGCACAGGTTATCAAAACAACGGGCTATAAACAAGGATCAGGGTTTTTCCTTCCCAATGTCATTATAAAATAAATGCACCTTTGAATCAAAACAGAGATTTTAATCATAGGATCAACATGCTCAAAGGGTCGTGGATCTATGTGACTTGCCTTGCTGCTCCACAAAGTCTTCCGAACCCTCTTCGGTGTAAACCGACTCTTCTGGGACGTTCGAAACTATAGGCAAATAACAAAACAAGCAAAAACAGTACATAAGCACATAGCAACAACATATGTGGATATTTTTAATGGATAGATCTTGATTTTTAAAGAATTTAGAGACTTGAATGACCTCAATCCGAGTTCGTATGAATTAGTTATGATTTTTAGAAGTTTAAATCGATTAAAACTATTTACATGAATTATTAAAGTATTTATGACGCAATACTGAATTAATTTTGAAAAGAAAAAAGAGATTTATTGTGTCATCAGGGAGTGGTCCGCCGTAGACCGAGTCCATGGGATTGGTTCACCGGGCCTGACGGTTAGGATGGATTAGATATGGATCCAATGGCTCGGATTTATCCCGAGGTCGATGCTCGGATGCGTGACACTTGGCACCGATCTGGAGGGTGACGCGGCGGCTGATGGAGCGATGACGTGGACGACTGGCAACGGCGATGGCTCGGGCGGCGAGGCTTGCCGGCGATCCAGGGCACGGCGGCAGCTACAGTTTGCCCCAAAAGGACGAGCTCGACGAGGCGATCTTACCTCACGGTCACTCGGCGACGAATTGAACACCGGTGACGAGAAATGGTGGCGGCGACCTTGGGTACTTGGCGGCGACGGCGTTCCGGTGGCAGAGGGCAGCTACGAGGCGGCGTATAGGGTGCTGCTCTACCGTGAGAACACGACTGGGCTGATGGCGAAGAGCAGCGACGAACCGAGCGGCGGCACGGTGTGGCTAGACTTGGCGGCAGCGACGGCGCTGGGATCTAACCGTGGCTAGGGCTTTTCGGGGTGTCTAGGGCTGGGGCGAGGGCGGCGGCGGACGGAGGGGAGGACGGTGGTACTTATAGCATCGCCAATTGGAGGAGTCCGAGGCAGATAAGGCGGCTATGGCAGCGGCAAACTCGAGCGGCGGCGGCGGACTCCGAGTCGATCTCGAGTTTGGGCTCAATCTTGAACCAATTCGAGGGGAAAGACGGCGGAGATAGAGGGGAGGATTTCCCCTCAACCAATTCTAAGAGATCACGAGCGGGGCAACCAGATTTTGCGCGGATGGCGGCGGCGGCTTGGGCTCGGACTCGGCCCAGGGTTGAAGACGACCCCAACAGGTGGGGTCCACCTATCGGCGGGGAAGGGAAAGAGAGAGAGATGGGCCGAGCTAGGCTACGGGCGAGGGAGAGAGAGAGGAGTTGAGAGATGGGCCGATTTCGGCCCATGGCGCCGGGAGGGATTTTAAAAACCTTTTTCTAATTATTAATTCGTGTAAAAGGATTAACCCAGAAGTGCTATGGTTAGAGGGACAAGGCCTTATAAGTTGGTTCAACTCTTACTCAACTAGCAAGGTGGTACTATTCAAGTGCACACAGCACTCATGGGCCACTAGGCCTGATCCTAATTGGGCCGGATGTCGCACACAACCCCCTCAAAGGACCTGGCGTCCCGCTAGTCCAACTTATCCACATAGCCACACAGGTATATAGACAAATGTTCAGGAGCGCACCCCCTCTTAGCGCATGTCCGTACGTCTAGTGCCGACGCCATATGCTATGCCATGTGCCTCACACAGAGCCCACATGCGCCATGCGCCTTATGCCCGCACACTGACCCGTTTGTAACAGCCTGCCCTCCAGAACCACACAGCCTAGCCCATCCGACGGGCGGGCCCACTTATACATAGCACCCCACTTACACTTTCATCCTCGCTTCGTGTAAAAGGATTAACTCCGAAGTGCTATGGTTGGAGTGACAATGCCTTATAAGTTGGTCAACTCTTGCTCAACTAGCAAGGTGGTGCTCATCAAGTGCACACAGCACTCATGGGCCACATAGGCCAGATCCTAATTGGGCCAGGATGTCGCAAAGACTTAGTGAACAAATCTGCTAAGTTGTCACATGACTTGGACTGCAGGATCTTCACTTTCCCTTGCTTCTGAAGCTCATGAGGATAGAAGAATTTTGGAGCAATATACTTCATCATATTGTTTTTGATATAGCCTAGCTGCATCTATGTGACACATGTTGCATTATCCTCATAGATAATGGTGGAGGTATCGGGGATACTCAAACCACATGATCACTCAATATGGTGAGCCATGCACACTCTCGTGCGGCTTCATATAGTGCAATAATCTCTGAGTGGTTTGTAGACGTCACTACCAAAGTCTGTTTACTAGACCGCCATGAAATGGCTGTACCACCACAAAGAAACACAAAACCAGTTTGAGAACGGGCATTATGGGGATTAAACAGATATCCTGCATTTGCATAGACCACCATGGTTAAGTCTTGTTGCCTTGGAAAGAAGAGACCGAGATCTTGCGTACCCTAGAGGTATCTGAGTACTGTCTTAATGCCAACCCAATGTCTCCTAGTAGGAGACACACTGTATCTTGCTAGCAGATTTACCGCGAACGCAATATTAGGCCTGGTGCAGTTCGCAAGGTACATCAGTGCTCCTATGACGCTTAAGTATGGGATTTTCGATCCCAACACTTCCTCAGTCTCACTCCTAGAATGGAATGGGTCTTTGTCCTGATCAAGGGATCTCACAACCATGGGTGTCTTCAAAGGATGAGCCTTTGACATATTAAATCTCTCAAGAACCTTTCTAGTATAGGTCGACTGGTGCACTAAGATTCCGTTAGGGAGATGCTCGACCTGTAGGCCTAAGCAAAACTTTGTCTGACCCAAGTCTTTCATCTCAAACTCCGTCTTGAGATAGGCAGTCGCCTCCTCAATGTCCTCTGCGTGGCCAATAATGTTTAAATCATCGACATAGACTGAGATGATACAGAAACCCCTCTAGGACTTTCTGATAAACACACAGGGACAGTGCTCACTATTGACGTTTTCTTTCCCCAAAAGGAAGTCGCTCAGCTGGTTGTACCACATACGACCAGACTGTTTTAACCCATACAGCGATCTCTTCAATTTCACACTGTACATGTTGCGATTTGCTTTGTCCCGGACCTTCAACCCGTTAGGGACACGCATGTAAATCTCTGAATCCAATGATCTATACAGATATGCGGTCACCACATCCATCAACTGCATTTTCAATTCCATGCCAGCTGCCATGGACATCAAGTATCAGAACGTTATACCACAGGAGAATAGGTTTCATTGTAATCGATGCCGGATCTCTGTGTGAACACTTGTGCTACAAGCCTTACTTTGTATCTCACCACTTCGTTGTTTTCATTCCGTTTGTGGATGAAAGCCCACTTGTACTCAACAGGACACACAATGGGGGTCGTCAGGCTTACCGGCCCAAAGACACGTCTCTTAGCAAGCGAGCGTAATTCCGTCTTTATCGCTTCTTTCCATTTGACCCAATCCGAGCGCTTACGGCACTCTGCCATGGACTTAGGTTCATGATCATGATCCATCATGTTAGTGATTTTAGAAACAAAATTTATATCGACATGTGTAGTCTTCTGGTCATACAATTCTCCTGAAATAGCATAGTTTGTGGCAATTTTCTTATTTATTTTCTCATCCTGGTTTCCCAAAACAGGAGAGGGTTCTGATTCTCCAGTAGGACTAGGTGCGCGCGCCAGTCCATTAAGGCCTCTACCCTTCTGGCGTCCGTCCCCTGGACGGGTCTCCTTAGAGACAACTGAATGGGAGTGTGATGTAGGCAGCTCCGTATTCAGCTCTTGCGGACGTCTCTGCTTAGCCTGAGTCGGACCATCCAGGTTTCTCCCTCTCTTCCTAGGCTTAGGGGCTGGAGTACAGTCTCCCTCCATGGGTATCTCCACTCTCTCTAGTGTATTTGCCGCAGAGATATGCGACTTCGACACTCCTCTTAGATCAGTGAAAGCGTCTGGCAGATCATTAGCTAAGTTTTGAAGGTGTATGATACGTTGAACTTCCTATTCAATGTCTAGCGAACACGGGTCAAGAGTATGGATACTGCTCGAGTTCTATTCTATTTCACGGCATTCCTTAGAGTCGAGGTACTTTTCTCCCCCTAATGCCGAAAAATGCTCTTCATCGAAGATGCAATCAGCGTACCGAGCTATAAACAGATCCCCAGTTTTAGGCTCCAAGTAGTAAATTATGGACGGAGACTCATAACCCACATAGACCCCCACCTTACAGTGCGGTCCCATAGTCGTATGCTGGGGTGGTGAGATCGGCACATACACAACACAGCCGAACTTACGCAGATGTGAAACCACCGGTTCTTGACCACGCGCCAGTTGATGGGGTGAATCAGAGTGATATGTAGACGGTCTATACTGGATTTACTTTGCAACGTGCAATACTGCATGGCCCAAATATGTAGTGGGCAAATTGCTACCCTGTAGCAATGGTCTGGCAATTAACTTAATCCTTTTTTTCAACGACTCAGCAAAGCCGTTTTGAGTGTGAACATGAGAAACAGAATGCTCTATGTTAATGCCTAGGCCATACAATAGTCATTGAATGCCTTTGATGTGAATTTACCCGCATTATCCATCCGAATCGTTTTGATACGGTTCTCGGGGAACTCTGCACGCAAACGGATGATCTGCACGATAAATCCGGCAAAAGCATGGTTCCTCGTAGACAGCAAGCATACGTGGATCCACCTTATAGAGGTGTCAATCAACACCATGAAATATCTGAATGGCCCAGACCAAGGGTATATGGGTCCACAGACATCCCCTTGGATTCTCTCCAAGAACCGTAGGGGTTCGACTCTCAACTTCTCAAAAGATGGTCGAATGATCAGTTTTCCCGTTGCACAAGCAGGACACACAAACTCCTTGGGGAAGTTTTTAGTGTTTATGCCATGACCTAGCGAACTAGTAACTATTTTCTACATCATAGTCAATCCAAGATGACCTAATCTCTCATGCCAGATCTTAAAAGACTCTGGGTTCCTATAGATTGTCTGCATCACAACATATTCGTTTGGAGGTTTTATTTTAGTATAGTACAGTCCATCGGAGCTCCCTGGCATCTTCTCAACCACTGTGGTCTCATCGTCCTTAGACAATGTCATGAAGAGAAATTCATCTCCTCCTTCACATGTTGTGGTGAGGTGGTATCCGCAACATCGAATATCCTTAAAAGTAAGGAGCATGCGTTTAACACTTGGGTATAGGAACACTTCTTCAATGAAGATCCTTGTACCCCTAAGGAGGACGACAGTGGCTCGCCCTGAGCCAACTATGCGACCATTACTCCCAGCAATGGTGAGGATGCTCTCATCCCCCTTACACAATGTCGTGAAGTACTTAGTCTCCCATAGTATTGAGTGTGTTGCCGCGCTGTCAACCAAGCATGTCTCAGGCTCAATTGAATCGTACTACGCTTGTTCTATATGAGAGATTATATTGATTCAGTTCATTATCAATGAAGTGAAAAGTAAGAACATAAAACAAGACAAGGTAAATATAACACAATAGGAAAACTTTATTAATGTAAAGGACCATCCTAAACACACTGACCAGGATGCATGGTATCTTTATTACATAAACAACTCATTGTTCTGCTAAAAAAAAGATTACATTGACCAAAATAATAACCTAGACTTAAGACTCATGACTGATAACTTGGAAACTACTACATGTCCCCATATACGTCCTCCTGGTCATCACCCAAGAGGTCGTTGCCCTCCATGTTGAAGTCCCCGAGGTCTCCATAGTCATCCCTAAGGTCAGCATCAGCATCTGTAGCAGCCTTGGGATCAACATTCATTACAGCACCATCAGCAACAGCAGTAGTAGTAGACTCCTTAGGAACTACAATAGGTTCCTTAGGAGTAGGCTTCTCACCGGTCATTGGCACTTGGACAAAGTGAGATTCTAGGCCCTGCCTCTTCTTCCAGTCTTGGTACATGTCAACGAGATGAGGTTCTGTAGTGTAGTTTCACGCTCAATGCTTCGTTGAGCTGCATTTGAAACAACCCTCACCACCCTGCTGAGATCCTCCAGCAGCACCATTATTGGCCTTGCGCCCCTTGCGGCTACGGGGTTTCTTGCCCCGGTTGGCGGCCTTCTTGAACCTCGCCCCTTTTAACAGTGTGCGATTCTCGGGTCTCTTCCCCTTGGAAGAACCTCTAGAACTCTGACCCTTCTAATGGACAATGTGAGTCTCTAGAATAGGCTGTGAACCAATAGGACGAGCGTTGTAGTTGGCCATCAGAAGTTTGTTGTGGACTTCAGCGTTCAACAACGACTGGATAAGCTTTGAGTACTTGACGTACTTAGCCTCTGATACTGCTCTTACATCATCGAGTTTTTGGGGTGAAAAGTGTCAACAGTCTTCTCAATCATATCCGCATCTGTCACCACCTGGTTACAAAAGCGAAGGCTTCTGACGATGCGGTGCACGGCACTGTTGTAGCTCTCCACGGTCTTGAAATCACAGAACCGAAGTTGAGCCCAGTCTGCTCTAGCCTTCGAGAGAATGGCAGTTTTCTCGGCGGTGCAGCGGTCCCTCAGGGCCTCCCACAACATGAGAGGTTCACGTAGCTCAAGGTATTCAGCCTTGAGATCTCATGAATGTGATTCCTAATGAAACGCAAGTGCCCTTGCCCGCTTCGCTACCGGAAGCGGAGTTACACCAGCCCCTTGCCGATGGATGGCCTCAGATAGCTCTATAACGGAAAGATGGATTTCACAGTCCATGACCTAAGTCTGGTAGTTTACCCCATTAACGGGGAGAACGGGGAACTCTCTCTTATTGAAGTCTGCGTCAGACATGGCCTGTTGTCATGCAAAATACCAACGCCGGGTTAACATGCATGAAAACAAAGTCACAGAACAATGTAACGTAGTCGTATGTAATTACTGGTATTTTCCTGGAATTTATCTTGCATTTACAGATTTTCTATGATTTTTATTAGCCTTATGGCATTAAATTAATAATTTTATGTCCACAGAAAAATATCACACATGCAAGAAAAATAAACCCAAATAATGCTTCCAAGGGAGGGGTTACTAGACTAGGTGATTACACATTTTTATGGAAGATATTAACCTAGAATCATATATAGATTATACAGTTAGAGTTGCATCAAATTTAAAAGCAAATAAATACTTAAAAACACCATCACATGGTTATTAACAAGTCCTGTGACTCACATGCAAGAAAACAACTAAAAAAAGGTCTACATAGCAAGTTTACAGCCACTAAACACAAATTGATGTAATTTCTAGTAAATTAAGAGTTCAAACGATAAATATTACATGAACAGTGAATTGTCGATGTAAAAATCAACCTTTCTAAGGACTTAAACACAAATTATCAATAAAACCAAATTTAATTGGACCAAAAACGCCGTCGGGCCACGATCTTATTGGGCTGCACGCACAAAACGTGGTCCAAATGACAAATAGGCTGAATTCCAAATTCAAGGCCCATCTATGGTTTCGGGTTTATTATTTTTATTAATTTGTGTGTGGGCTGGTCGATGTTGTTGGGCCAAAAGCAGTCGGGCGGTGGCAGACTGGCCCAGCCGGCCCGCCTAAATGACCGAGAGAGGGGAAAGAGGGAAATAGGGTTTCCCCTATTCCCACTGGCACCCGCGGTGGCGCCTATTGCCCAGCACGCTGGCAGGATGGGCACGACGGCGGCGATGGAGGACGCTGACATTCGGTGGCAATGGAGATAGAGGCGGCGCATGGAGAGGAGGCCGACTGACGACCCATCGATTGCCCGGTGGCAAGATGGCGGCAGCGGCTTCGCTCCCATGCGGCAATCAGTACGGCGGTGGCTCGGCGTTGTGCGGTGGAGATCCGTCATGACCCACACATCCTCAAGACGATGGCGAGGCAGAGCTCAATGTCGACAACTGAAGCTCCAGCGACAGCGACCGATTCGTATCCAACCACGGTGTCCAGGCGGATCCCAATCCAAGGTCGGTGGCCGTTCGTCCCATCGACCTCCCACCATGGCTCCAAGACGTGTCGGTGAGAAATTAACGGCGGCGGTTGCCCGTCCTTGGTATCAGGTCCTGCGGCAGTGGCGTCATGGAGGTATTCCGGCCACGGCGTCCCGACGGAGTCTTGATCCTCTGGCGGCGGCCGGTCGTCCCATCGTCCTTTCATCACGGCTCAACGGCGGCGTCGGTGAGAGTTCAACGGCGACGGCTGCCCTGTCTCAGCATAGAAAAACCAGCGGCGGCAACAACGTGGGTTTGGGGCTTCCTTCGATGATGGCGGTCTCCCGCGGCACCGGCAGCAAGGGCCGGTGGCGCTTCCAGCAGCGACGGTGAGTGGCAGCCATGCGCGTAGATCAACCCAACAGCGCGGGCAATTTCACGGCGGCAGCGGTGGCTCCCGAAGTGGCATCCATCGGAGAGAGAGAGAACAGAGAGATGCGGGGGAAACGTGAGGAAGACGACCGGTTCAGCCCAGCCGAACCGGGTTCACTTCCAGAATAGGGACAATCGATCAATTACAATTTATTGCACACGGTTTTACTCCGATTTTCTCCGGTTATCAATAGATGCAATTGTAGAGTAAAAGCAGAAAATAAATCTACTGCTAATAACAGATCCACTATAAAACATGCATCTAAAAAAACAAAGAACAAGTATCCACCAGTCTAAAATCAATCAGCAAATTGATAAACAACCAATTTTGTTACTGTAGATTGATTGGCACGAGAGGATTTGACGTAAGCCCAGCTGGTAGAGGTGTTGATAACATGTTGTAGAATGGCTACGTCGATGGATTGCCTAGATCCGCCCTCTTCCCTCCCGCAGTAGATGAGGCGTCGAGAAGATGTAGAAGACCGTATCCCTTTCTGCACAATCACAGCATAGAAGAAGACAATCAACACACGAAACACAGATATAGGGATGTTGTTCTCTCTTTATTAATTAATGATTAATGTGTACAATGAAGGCATTCCTGTCCCTCGATTTATAGGTAGAGGAGGCTGGAGATAAGAACCATAAATTTATCTCTAACTAATTCGATGGTCCATAAGAATAAATTTTATTTCTAAAAAGATAAGAATTCGTAAACTTAAGATCAGTATTTCGATTTTTCAGTTTGTTTCTGAAGAGGCCATCTTAATTCCCAAGTTGAACCCCTCTGATGAGTTAAAGACGGTCGTGAACAAGGGACCAGTAAAAAAAAAATGACATACACAAATATTTTGGCCCAACATGCTTACTGTTGGGCCATCTGAATAATCATGGACGCGCACTGGGCCAGCCAATCTGCGTACAAATGTTTAACTGCAGTTCTGAATTTGAACTAAAATTCTGGCCCAAACCCAAGGGTGGGCCGGGAAATTGGGCATCTGCAACGAGGTCATAGGAGATGGGATATAAGTCCATTTAATCACTCAACTACACTACAGAACCAGGTATTTGACACCACTCAACTCTTGCAATCGTTTAATTTCCTCTCCCGGTCCAAATCAAGATGGTTTTTTTGTCTACCTGGCAGTCTAATCAGATGATGACCACAACTTCTTTTATCTGTTTCTCTCTCTCCTCTCTTTCCCCTTTCCCCCGATCTTTGATCTCTTCTCTTTTTTCTCTCGATGCATCCTGGGATGCCATTACCAAAGGAGTCGTTGCCAGGAGTAGAGAGGGATCTAGTGGCAAGGGACGGGGTTGCGTCGATTTGGCGTGGCGGAGGGCAACATTGATTTGTCATGGTGCGGTGGACGGCAACATCGATCCAGTGCGACCGAGGGTGGCATCACGCGGCAGAGGGTGGCGTTGATTCGTGGCAGAG
Organism: Oryza meyeriana var. granulata; assembly: GCA_003991445.1. Classification (NCBI taxonomy): domain Eukaryota; kingdom Viridiplantae; phylum Streptophyta; class Magnoliopsida; order Poales; family Poaceae; genus Oryza; species Oryza meyeriana. The sequence continues at coordinate 242,278 of RYFJ01001354.1, read as the reverse complement.
AGTCACGTCGATTTGGTGTAGTGAAGGGCGTCGTTGATAAGTAGTGGAGCTCATTCGGTGGCCATTGAGTTGGACTCCGGGTTGGAGAACGGCAATGAGGGGCCCATCCCTCCTCGCCATCACCACATCCGACGATCATGACCGCCTGATTTGGTATGGTGAGCTTGCAAGAGGCAACGACGAGCTCATTGGTGGCGTCAACACTACGGAGTGAGCCCAGAGTGCCCACTATTCGTCCCTTCGGCCTCCACTTGCCGCTGTCCAAGTGCTCATACGTGGTAGATATGGGAGGAGCTCATGCGACACCTATGCACGAGGCTGGAGGAGGAGGGATACAAGCAGAAAAGTGGCAACAACAGGTACATGGTGGTGGAGATGCCTGTGAGGTTGGGGGTAAGAGGCCGATAGGAGCGGAAGCGAATCAAAGGGGAGGCGCCGATGATGGTCGCTTGGAGCAAGCGGAGGAGAAGGAGAACTGATAGTAGGACAATAATTTTGTTTTTTTGCTGACTGTATTGTTATGTTAGTACCACATAGATAAAAACCATTCTTGGTTTCGACTAGGGATAAAGAACGCTTTCAAAAGTTGAGCGGTGTTAAATATCTAATATTCGAGTTTTGGTGTGTTCTTTAGACAAATACGATAGTTCAATGAGTCAAATAGACTATATAGGATATACTCTCTTTATCGTAAAATATAACAACTTCTGTAGTTGGGGACATGTATTAAGGAAATAGGGAAATTATATGGGGAAAGGTGTGATTGGTTAAGAAGATGTGAGAAATTAAATGAGGATGACTGTGATAAGTTGAGATGAGTGAGCAGGTAAAGAAATTATAGATAAATTTTAAATGCTAGGTAGTACTTAGTTACTCTCTCTGTCCCAAAATAACTCCATTTTTGCTAATCTTGTTTATCCCATAAAGGATTTATCTTTAGAGTAATTAATGTTGTTGGGACCTGACACTTAAAGATTAAGAGGAAAAAAGAGAAAAAACTAAGCCTTGCGTGAGGGGAAGTGAGGGTGAATCCCCCTCTTGGATTTACTCATGAATATATATATACATATACATATACATATACATATATGGGAAAAGAGGAAATTCCTCTTCTACCCTTTGTTTACATGAACCACCTAACGTCGGTAAACTATAGGGAATATTTCAAGACATATTCTTTAAGTATATTTTTTAGGTATATTACTTCATACATATTTCTTAGTGGTGTTTGCCTGTTTCTGACACCTTAAGAGATGAGAGTGATTATGCTACAACAAATACATTGGGTTTGCTAAATTAGGAACAAATGGAGTTTGTTTCAGTAGAAGACAAATAAATTGAGGTACGTTAAAGTAGGGGAAAATACATTGAGGTTTGATAAAATAAAGAGCATTTTAATCTTTTATCTTTGTATTGTTATGTGTGAGATATGTTAAAAATAAGTTTTTAAAGGAAGAAAATTATAGTACTATGTTTAGGACTAGGGGAGTACTCTATGTTGGCGTTCCCTTCTGCTTATGCGTGTGGCTTATATAAGCCACACACAAAATAAGAAATATTATTAACGCATAATTAATTAAGTATTTTAATTATTAAAAACTTGAAAATAAATATATTTGATTTTTTAGAAATACTTTTTATATAAAATTTTTTAAAAAAACTCACCGTTTAATATTTTAAAAACATCCTAACAAAAATCGAGGGATAAACCTAAAGCAGAAGCATATCACAACACTGGCTCTGGCTATATCTCTACCTATAGCATTTGTTTGTGTGGAAGTGTGGAGTACAACGGCAGCTCAAACAATTCATGGCTACAGGTTGCACGGTCAACAGAAACGGAGGGAGCACATACTACACCGCTACATGGAGACAGTTGTCATTCTGATGCTGTAGACCCATGTAGCCTCGTACTACATGAAAAGCATCGCTTTCTTTTCTGACAGCACTATAGCACAAGAACACCTGTCATCTAGTGGAGCACTCCCTACACTGCTCGTATTTTCTCTGTTCTAAAATAAAACGATTTTTAAAATTTCATAAAAACTTTAGTAATGTGAAAAAAATTAAAATATTTTTTATTGATAAAAAATAGTACTAATATAGGTGGGTGGTTATGTAAAGTAATATTAAAAGTAAATTTTAAATTTATTTTAGGACAGATAGATGTCTATTCTTATGACAGCCCGTACCTGCCTCCAAGACTTGCAGGTTGCAGTGAATGGATCTCTCAGATCAAGCGTGCCAGACCGCGGGTACTAGTGTACCAATAGCCAAAGCTCTTATCCTTTTGCTCCGGAATCTCGGCTGACCTACCGCACTGCTGCATGCTACACCGCCCGGCATTTTCTCTCCGAATCGCGACAGGGAATTAACCGAACGAACACTCATCGCATCGGCATCAATGCCATTCGCATCTATGCCATGGCCATCCATCTAGATTCTCGTCGTCACGGAAAAACAAAACACCTCAGCCAACAGCCATCAGCGTGCGCTCGGGCCGGGCAGTCGCCTCACCTGCAAATAACATCTGGGTTCTCGTCGTCGTCATCATCTCGGCTGATCACCTGTGAATAGCAACCGGACGCTCGTCGTCGTTATCAATCGATCGTCCGGCCGGGACTAACCGAGCAAGATCCGCGTATGGTGGCTGGCCATATTAACTCAACACGATTGATCGATCGACCTCTCCTCGATCGCGCGCAAACATCAACCTTTATGTATGACAGTATGAGCCAGCTAAGTATACTGATCAGCACCAGTACACATGCTAGTGTTGCATGCATGCACGTATACTGGTGGTGCTGGTGCGTGTAACAATGGCCGCCTAGCTGGGAACTGAACAGTGCCTCGGAGAGGGACGTCTCGTCGTGCCGCGCTGTACGCAACGAGCACTGTAAATTTTGTGATAGGGGATGTTCAAAGCGTCGTCTCTGTGTTCAAGTCAGTTCATCACATGTACTGCTGCTCCTTTACAGTACCGTATATAGCTCCATGCATGGAGAAAGACTCAAACAAGGACAGGAATACGACGTTTGCGTGGTTGTGCTGTGCAAGTGTGTGCATGCATGACTGTCTGTACCTGTTCCTGGTTTCATGCGATTAGACGGCCGAGTGTACATGATGAGCCTCTGCAAGAGCTATCCGATGAGCTTGTCAGATGACCAGGAAACAGGGAATTTGGCCCTTGTGCTCGCATCGCACGCCTCGGAAAGGGCTAATCGAGAAAGGCTAGCTCAGTACCTACTACTCCTAAGTCCTACTCAAATTAACAACTATCTAATATTTAAATTTTGTTTTAAATATAGTAACCTATATTTAACCTATTATATAAAAGATACTTACTATTTAACTACTCATAGTATCCATTGGTTTTATTGTTACCCCCAATAGTTCGGGGGCACATCTTATCCACCTCAAGAAAATAAATAAGTGTTTTTAGTTCTTTTCTTAATACACATGTCAAGAGCTAAGATTTTCTATATTTAAAACAGAGAGATTACAAGTGTCTCCATCGTCACACTGCATGTACGTACGTGACATGTGCAGAGATCAGCACACACATAAATGTGTAACCATGAATTCATGAATTGTGAGCCCTCTCACACTTTGTGTCATTTTGTGATTTGAGCGTGTTTCAGATTTTTATTTTGCCTTCTTTTTACGCACTCCTAGGACGGGCTTTGCACTTTGCAGCACTAGTAGCAGTAGCACCTCAGATTCTCCAGTCACTGCAAGATACGTACGTCGTGGCAGGCCGAGGCCGGTTTCCTGGCACGGCCCAGTGGCTCAGGCGAGGGAAATCCGCGTACGGCGAAAACCCAACCCCGAGGCCAATTCATCAGTGGCCCTGTTTGGATCCAAGGGCTAGAGCTAGTTTAAGCTATTTGGGGCTCAACTAGCTCTAAAGTATCCAAACAGGAAGGTTAGATTGGGGCTAGTTGCATCTAGCCCATCAAAAAAACTATCCTCTCCAAGGAGTGATTATTTGGGCTATTTGAGATAGGGCCCACTGAAAATTAATTGTTATTCCCTCATCCACCCACACCGGATCCCCTCCCTCCCGTGTTCCACCACGCCGCCGCCTCCCTCCCCACTCCCCATCCTTCCTCGGCTCCTCTGCCTTCTCCCGCCGCCTCGGCCTCCTGCCGCCTCCTCCCGGCCTGCCTCCTCCCCGACGCCTGTCTCCTCCCGCTGCCTCGGCCTCCTCGGCTCCTCCGCCTCTCCGCCTCCTCCCGTCGCCTCCTCCCGGCCTGGCTCCTCCCGACGCCGCCTCCTCCGCCGCCTCGGCCTCCTCCCGGCCTCCTCGGCTCCGCCGCCTCCTCCCCGACGCCTCCTCCCGCCACCTCTCCCGACGCTCGCTCCTCCCGCCGCCTCCTCCCGGCCAATGCCCACCTCCTCCCGCGCCCGCCTCCTCTCGCCGCCTCTTCCCGCGCCCGCGTCCTCCCACTGCCTCCTCCCGGCTGCTGCCTCGGCCTCGGTCGCCGCCTTCGCGCCCGGGCGCCTCCCCGGCCTCGGCCGCCACCCCCGCCCTCCGATCCAGATGATGGTCGTTGCAGCCATGGACGGAGATGACTTCGACAACAACTTTTGGACACTTGTAAGTTCGTGTGAGACATCTCATTTGTATGGACAAATTAAAATTTATTGTGATTTGGATGCTTGATTTGTAAAGATGATTTATTTGTATCATTTGTGAGCGGGAGGAGGCCACACAAGATGCTGTCACATCAAATCCGGCTAGAAAGATGGTTAGAATGAGACAAATGATTGGAAAAGTACATTTATTGTCAATCTAACCCTTGCATCCAAACACCACTTTGGCTAGAGTTAGTTTAGGGTTAGTCCTGAGCTAGAAACTAGCTCTAAACTCTAGCTGTGCTACTTGATCCAAACAGGGCCAGTGATGCTGCTTGACATGAATGGGCCGCCCGAGAGGAGATGGAGGGAAGCAGGTACGGTTTCCCGTGGATTCGCGCTACCTAGGATGGCTCCGGGTCTTCCTCATCATGTACGAACAAATAATGGCAAATAAGCAGTCAACAGGACTCAATTCCAGAATTTCTCAGGCACCACCAGATGTGCCAGATTAGGACTTCTCTATTGCTGTCCTGCATTAATTCCCAGCAGTTAACGCTGGATTAATCCGCCTGCTTATTTCTGTGTCGCTCTACCCGGAAGGTTGCCTCTCTGGTCGTGGTGACAACAGACGACCAATACACAGCAGGCCTGCCATGAAGCTAGCCAGCATTACAATTTACACATGCATGGTTTGGGTTAGTTCTAGGAGTGCACATGTGCATGCACACTGCAAGTGTAGCCACCGCGCGCACTCTTTGGCCAGTTCAGTGAATTTCATATATGCGCGCACATGCACGTACGCATCGATGGATCATTACACACATGTGCTCTCGTGCAGTGTGTAATTGCGGGCAGGTTGGTGCATGGGCGTTACACTGGCCCTGGCCTCCCGTTCGGGCTCGTGCTTCCCAGTTAGGGTAAACTCGTAGTAACTGCATGCCCGGCCGTTCCTCGTCCCAAGTTACCCGTCCGTCCCCTTAAAGTCGGTAGCTCAAGAGAGGCCAAAAAGATGTAGGAAAGCGGCAAACAAATTTAACACCGCAACAGTACTACTAGCTGGGGCGCCTGGGCCCCTTGCGCTGCCTCCTCTCCACTGATATTCCTCTCGCTAGATCATATCTCACCTCATCGATCATATTCTCCTCAGCGTCATGTCCATAGCACCTGGTAGGAAGCTATAGTCGAATGGTAGACAAGAGTTCCAGTTTTGCAAAGTTGAGGTAAGGGTTGCGAGAAGAAGTAGCTAGCTAGTGTGACCGGGTGTTGATTTGCAGCTGGCTTTGGGCGTACTACTAGTGGATCAGAGATGGGGAGGGGAAGGGTTGAGCTGAAGCGCATCGAGAACAAGATCAACCGGCAAGTCACCTTCTCCAAGCGCCGGAACGGCCTCCTCAAGAAGGCGTACGAACTCTCCGTGCTCTGCGACGCCGAGGTGGCGCTCATCATCTTCTCCAGCCGCGGCAAGCTGTACGAATTTGGTAGCGTCGGGTAAGCAAGCGTGCATGTCCGTGAGTATCTAATCGTATGTGTAATTCTTGCGAATCTGGTGATTAATTTCTCTCCCCTTTGGTTTGTTTGTTTCCTTCCGTGGCGTGCGCGTGTTCTCCTTTGTTTCCTTCTTGCAGCAGTTTAAATCCGAGGGTGTTTTGAGGTTTTTGTTAGCAAAAGTAGCATATGAGCTGCTTGCTGGTTTATTTGGCTATGGTTTTTGTTTCACTACAAGCGCGCATATACGTTTATACAGCTTTAGGCTTAGGTGTGTCCTCTCGGTTCATTACAAGTAGTGGCCGGATGTACGCCTAGCTAGCTACTTGCATACTTGGGTAATTCTCTCATAAAATCCTCGAGCCCTAACTCTATAAGGCATTGAGGTGGATAGGGCGCAAGTTTTCTGATAGCAAGAGGGGCTTGAAGGGGAAAGTAATGGGGTCTATATATTTCCATTTAGATCCCGCACCAAGAACTTTGTTTAAATCTTTTTTTCAGAATTATTGCTTAATTTGATATAGATCCGCGTACGTCTTTCATTCCTGCTGATGTAGATAATCTCTTGCCATGTCTTTGGGGTAAATTCCATATGTGAACCATGCTCTCTCTCTAGTCTTTTCTTTATTGCATTTCTTTTCTTGAAAGATTATTCCCCTTTTAAATAAAGCTTGCTTTTTTTTTATTTAACCTTTTCTATCCAAATGAATATTATTAATTAGAATGATTACACATGAGTTATTCGCATTTATTTGATTAATTCCTCAAACATTAATTTCACATCCGCTGCTTGTATGGAGTCAAGATGATTCAAATCTCTTATCTATATATGCTCTTTTGAAAGATTTTGTGATTCTGGCCTTTTTTTTGCACTCGATTGCCTCTTGCTTATACATGAAGTAAGGCAGCTGCCAACTGATGAGCTTCTTATGCACTTTTTGAGTTGAATGTTAATTAGTATATGTAAATACGGGAAAATCAGAATGAAAAATATCTATAAATGTTACATTTTTCACTTTTTTGAACGAAAAATAACTGTATTGATTGAAATAATCGAGCATCGTTTATTTGTGGAACTTTTATTTCTTCCCCACGATAAGTGTATAGGACTTTTCTCCATGCCATCAATCTTTCCATTAAACAAAAATATTGTCGGAAAGTAAATACAGTAGGAAAAAGTTTTATGTTATTGTGACCAGCAACTCTTTTTCTAATTTTCTTTTGATTTTTTATCACATGAATATCTGATGCGTGCCAGTTTGTATGACTCCACAGAAATATGGTCTTTCTCTAATTACAAACCACCTGGACGACATTCACAATGTTCAAATTAAATTATCATTAAAAAGATTTTGGAAACAATTTTTTCACTACCGATGATCGAAAGGCATTACTGTGATTAATACCCGGTATATATATGTTCTTGATCACAAGTTCACATGCCCATAATTATTATTATCTACTTATCCGCACTTAATAAATTTATATATTTTCATTATTGTGATATAATAGCTTCTATTACATTCGATTGTACGCTATTCGTGAGTAAGTCACATATGCTAAACCTATTTTTATTTGCACAGAATAAACAAGACACTGGAAAAGTATAATAACTGCTGTTACAATGCTCAAGGTTCAAATAGTGCTCTTGCTGGTGGTGAACCTCAGGTATTCATAGAATAGTTGTCATACATATTTTGGTAACCGTATTATGTAGAACCCTTCAAATTTCAAATAGATACATTTCGGTAATGTAATGTTGTCTCAAATTCTTGAGATGCAAGAAGGAGGATCAACGAAGAGATAGTTCTTAAATCTTAATTATAGTTTTTGAATATTGCAATCGAATTCCAATATATAGTACTAGTTAAGTGAATAAGATATTACTTGTATTTGCAAAAGCTAATGCTAACATCACTTTTTTCACACAAAACTTCCCTTCCATCAATAACATTTTGTTTAATCAATTTTATGAACACTCATGTTTTGAAATTATGAAAATTCCGGATCATACCATTGTTTCCTCATGTAGTAAAAATAAAACATTCAGATTCATATAGAAGTCACGGGCAGATGAGAACAAAAATAAATGCTTACTATTTTGGATTTTATCAGTTCTTGCTTAGTCTTTTTCATTTGATCCACAGAGTTGGTACCAAGAAATGTCAAGGCTCAAGACTAAGCTTGAATGTCTCCAACGCTCTCAGAGGTATTGCATGCACTATACATATCACCTTTGCTAGCCTCACCTGTTTCACGAACATTTGGAATGCTACATCACTTGAATGTTTGGGTCTTATACTTGCATACAAAAGGCACATGCTTGGTGAAGATCTTGGACCATTGAGCATAAAGGAACTGCAGCAGCTGGAAAAGCAACTTGAATACTCATTATCCCAGGCTCGACAACGAAAGGTTATATCACTATACCCAAAATAAGTAGTTCCTTCAATTGCCTTGTTATATATACAAGTACAATACTCTATGCTTTATTTTATATATATATATATATATATATAAGAGGTATATATATTCCAAATATATTCGTCTGATGAAGTGGAAAAAATTAACCACTAATTAAGTTGAATATGGGTCCAAAAAGGACACCACAGCCAAAATATATAATAAGAATGAAACAAATATTGCATGAGTGAGTGTAATTGAGTATTAGGTTTCTGTAAATACAATGGCATTATAAATTTTCTACAATTGCTTTTCCATCAAATATTTGCTTTCTTTTTTGACGTGAATATTTGCTTTCTTTCAACTTCGAGGGACATGATATGTGCCCTTGTCCCCTGAAATACAAAAATTACTCCCTCCATTCTAAGATATAATATGTATTAGTTTTTTTACATAATCTCCAATGTTATATCTTGATCATTGATTTCTTTTTATAACCTAATATTCTTTTATAAACCTAATCATACTACATGCATGCACTATACACAAATATTTTTAGGTCAACTATTAGTCAAAGTTTTTCAATGTTGATTTTTCCAAAAACAATCGCACCTTATATTCTAGAACGGGAGAGTATGTCATAAGAAAACAATAAAAGTATAGGGTTTAACTTGCGTGCTCGTCTATAAAAGTTACCTAAATATTGCTCTTTGTATTTATTTCAGACACAAATCATGATGGAACAGGTCAATGATCTTCGCCGGAAGGTATATGAGAATATCTGTCAATTTTTTGTTTTTCTATACTAGTGGCAATCACATGATCAAATTAAGCAAACCATATATTGGTACGATATGATATCTAATCACATCTAGACAATTTATCCTGAAGGTTGTGGGTTGTGTTTTGGGCAATTGTGTTTTCTTCGAACAGAAGATATTTTTATTGGCTTAGCTATTTGATATTTTCCCTGCACACATTTGGGGTGCTTTATATATGGGAAATTTCAGATGCGCCATATAAAGTTGGAGGGTACATAAAAGAAATGTTATGCTACCATTTTTAACGGAACTTCTCCTAAATATTTATATATGATTTCTGGTGGTTAGCTAGGGTGGAAAAGCTCAGTGGGGCGCGCGCACCCACAACACGCGCTTCTGTCCGATTCGGCCAAGAAGAAAAAGAAGCGCAACACATTTTCCCATTCCCATGTGCAACAAGTTTTCCATTTCCCTCCACATTTCCATACTATAGCCAATCCGATTTCTAAAACTGGATTCAATTAAAAATCTCCCAAACTTTCTACTTATGGCCTAAAGCATTCAACTCGGGCTGCAAACTTTCCAATTTAAATATGAAACTTTGTACTTATTACTTTGAACTTTCAACTCAGATTGGAACATTTGGATTCAAAGTCTGAAATATTTCTACTGGTGGTATGAAACTTTCAATTTGAATCACAAAACATTCAATTCAAAATCTGAAAGTTTCAATTGAAATCTCAAAAACTTCATACCCAAATTCTTAAAATTTTCAAATCAAAATTATTCCAATTTCAAAAATTTCAATTCAAAAACACAAAACTTTCTACCAATGAGTTCAAACTTCTACTCAGATCCATAGAATTTTTCTACCAATAACATGTTTCGGATCTGATGAAAATGGACTCATCGACTTACTGCTACCAGACGTGTGGGCTTGTCGGTGAGGAGGAAGAAGGTGACGCCGACGTCTCGCCGGGGAGGTGAAGGAGGGGAACCTAAACTCACCGGTGTCTCCCATGGCCGAGGAAGAGGGGTCGAGGTCGAGAGAGGCAGCACGCCACAAAGGAGGAAGGAAACCCCAAGCTCACCCTCGCCAGGAAGGAGGAAGATGGGGTAGAGTCGGGCTCATCAGTTGGCCCACATCGAGCTGAGAGGAGGTATGCGTAGCGGCGGGGTAGGGGCGATGCGTCGTTAGGAGGTGATGATGCGGAGGGATGAAAAAATGAGTGGATGCAGGAACCGATCTGTTGGAAGGGATAAGAAATAAGGATATGGTGTTCGCTACTTCTTTAACTAACGAGCGTTCGCGAAATAGCTACACCCTAGCTTGGGTGCTCCGCCGGCAACTAGACATTCTCTTTTTAAAGATGTGAATGTGTTTGTTACTGATTTTGCTTAGTTTGTAAAAAAAATGTGGCTCTATACTTGGAGTATAGAACCATTTTCATATATATATATATATATATTCATCGGTATCTACCTTTTTTATATTTCGCCAGGCTATCTACCTTTCTTATAGATTTTATGTTTTAACTTTAATTGCAAGTTGTGATATGGTCACAGATCGACTGTTAAAAAGGGGATTTGTTTCAATTATCATAACAAATTATTGCATCTTGTCAAGAATGAACTACATAAGTCACAAATCATTAGGATCAAAGGATCTGTTTACAAGATTTTCTGGGTAATTAATTCTAAAATTTCTTGGCTTGATGTGCATATGATGTACGTACATATACGCCGCATATATGGGCGTGGAAACTTAATACATGTAAACTAAATATCTAGCTAGCTACTAGCGGTAACCACATGTGATCCTGCCTCGAATTCCTTGTTGTATACACTTGGATTCCCTAGTTGACTGATTATTTGGGTTGCCTGCAGGAACGCCAGCTTGGAGAACTCAATAAGCAACTGAAAAACAAGGTCCATGTTATTATTCCAAACAATTTCTGCCTTTTAATTTGGGGGATTGGAGGTGGAAAACCACTTCTCTGTGTTCTTGTGTTAATTACTCGTTCTGTCCTAAAATATAAAAACCTAGTATCGGATATAGTACTGTAAATCTAGACAGACCTCTATCCACATTCATAATAATATGATAGAACAGTACTGGATTTTTATATTTTATGATGGAGAAAATATATCTTTGAATAATGTCTTGTCATTCCGTCATGCTAACACGGTTCCACACCACTTCATTCAGCTAGAAGCAGAAGCTGATAGCAGCAACTGCAGAGCCATCCAGGACTCCTGGGCCCGTGACACCGTCATCAGTGGCGGCACAGTGCTGAATGCTCAACCACCCCCAGATTTTGACTATGAACCTACTCTGCAAATTGGGTAAGTTTGGAAGATAAGTCAAAGCTAAAACCTGATCAATCTGATCTTCTGAACCAATAAATTTGTATATATGCACGCAACAGGTATCGTCAGTTCGTTCCTGAGGCGACCATTCCAAGAAGCAAGCAGGAGGTGATCAGAATAGCAACTTCATCCTGGGATGGCCCCTCTGAAGCCCAAGCTAAAACGCAGGCGTGCTATATATATTGTAGCAAACGTTTGAAACGAATGTATTCAGTATGTACATTTCACCCCTATCCGATGGTACTCTTAGTAGTACTATGCGTGTACGTATGTAGTTATCTATTTAGACAATACATATTGTGGAAACCAGAATGATTTGGTCATGAATTATGTCGATCATATAATTATAATTGCATATTGTATTGAGAATTTTCACTATTAAGCTAAAAGTGGAGTCGTCCTTCTTTTTCTTTCTCTTCCCTAACACCTCGTAGAAAAAACCAATCTCTAAATAAACCACCACATCCAGAAAAATTGGTGTTCCCGACCTACCGAGGGAAACAAAAAACTGAACTATATAAAACCATTGTTTGTTTCTATGACCCACTAGAAAAATAGAAAAGATAAAACTGATACATGTAAAATCATCGTCTTTCTCATCACACGGGCAGAGGCGTGCTTGAAATTATCGAGGTAAGAGACTCCACACTACATGGTTGAGGAGAGAATTTTCAACCATCCTTTTAAAAAGGAGATACGTATAAATAGAAGTATCAAAACTAATCTCATAAGTGAGTAGGATTAAAAATGTAGATGTATCTGCTCTTGAGATTTTTTTCGGTTTCGTATAAGTATAGATATTTAGTGTTATGAATATACCTTTGTATATCTCACAAGAATAAAAACAAGTCTTGAAATTGAACTTTTGTTCTAATCACTTTTACCGGTTTGATTTTTTATTACTTAAATAGTTAGAAGGTATATACCTTAGCAGATTTGATCTAAGGGAGCGTTGGCCTCAACTCGTAGCTAAAACTTTTTTATGGCATGTGAAATGAGAAATATCATTAGCATATGATTAATTAATTAATTAATTATTATAAACTTGAAATTTTGATTTATTTAATTTTTTTAAAGAAACTTATATGCAGAAAGTTCTTGCAAAACATGCAACACGTGCTTATGGAAACGAGCGACTAGCCAAGCCAAGAAGTTGTTTCAAACGGAGCCTAAGGATCGAAAAAAAACACATCCAAAGTGTTTGTGCGGCATAATTATTGAGGAAACGTTATGTACCTGATCCCCATATAGATTGATGCCACCTTCCTACCTTAATCTATGATATGTACACTTATATACTTGGTAAGTTACACATCTAACCGATGCAGTTGAGGCTGATCAATCAACAGATAACAGCAAGAGGGCGGGTTGGTGCATGTAGCATGCAGGCTGAACCCAAAAGCCTAAACAGTGTACAGAGCTCGTCGGATGCAACTATGCGTCAAAGTACACCCGTGGAATTCCAAAATGACATTAATTTTCGCGTGAGCACAACGATCAATTGATTAGCACCGGTACTGCTCGGTGGTTAGTCGTCCTGATCGGGATCAGTCTGCGGTTGGGCTGCATCCATCCAGTACCAGCAGCAATGGCGAGACTTGCTGCCTGAAATGACCAAAGTGCCCCCTCCATGGAAACGTGGCGCGAGACAATTAGCCGAACCGCCTACTGCCAAGCAGGCCCCAGCGCTGACGCGGCAGCAGGTGGGACCGGCAGAGCGGACACGTCACCTCGCCCAGGTCGATCCACCGGTCAATGCAGCGGTGTGGAAGGCGTGGGTGCAGTTGCCCAGCCGCCTCACCTCGTCCGTCGCCTCCAGCCTCTCCAGGCACACCCTGCACGTGGCCGGGTAGCCGCTTGCCGCCGCCGACTTCTCCGACGAAGGCGACAGCTCGGCGAGATGCATGTACTCGACCAGCGGGAGGCTCTGCTTCACCGTCTCGGGCTGCAGGCGATCGCCGAGGGGATGGCGGCGGCGCCGTGGATGAGCGGCGCGTGGTCGTCGGCGGTGTAGGGGAACTCGTAGAGGCCGAGGAAGCAGAGTATCAGCACGAAGGCCAGCGCGACGGCTTGGAGCAGCTTGAATAGCGCGACGATGGGCCGCGGGATCTCTCTGCAGAAGCACACCAGCGGAAAGCTCATGGCAGCACACGCTCCTTTGCAGCTTGATCAACGAGCCGATCAGATGGGACAGGGGGTGGCCGGAGCCGCGCGCGCGTGGTGCATAGGCACACGCAGACACGCAGCTGTGTCTGGTCTCAGAGGGCAAAACGTCATGCCAGTGCCCTAGACTTCATTTATAGAGACGAGACGACCCGAGAGGAGGGAAAAGTGGTTCGTGTTATCGTGTTTTGCAATGTGCAGGGTCTCGTCCACGGGGCGCTTTGGGAATTAAAGGAGGAGCCAGGACAAGCAGAAAGGTTGTGGCGTGGCTGTCGTTCCAAAAGTCGATGGGTGCGTGCAACACCGCGACGTCGTCGTGGGTACGTTCTGACGGTGCTTACGGAGTCGGTGACGTCGCGTGAAACGGGAGTCGTGTCTAGGCCGTCCTGTGTATTCATGAGTTCAGCGTGACCCGGGGTTGGCATGTCGTGCGAATATACGATGCAAGTCATAACAAGTTGGTCGCAGGCGCACGTATTAATACAGAGATGAAATTAACCTCAGAGACGTTCGTTGCATGGGCTGCTAAAAAGGACCGAAAAATACAGAATTGAAGAGACAGTGTCATGTAACCACAATCCATTATTACAGGCTTTGCACGTTCCCCTCATGGCCATCACAAAAACATTATTGCATATATAGACGATTAAGACAACAAAACACGTCAGTAAGTTATATGGATGACGATTTATAATAGTGCATATTTCCATACTAAAAAGGAGGGGTTTAAAAATAGAACTTTCTATATGTCACTTCACTTGTTTTGTTAAAGAAAAAACAATTCATTTTCGATGGCCATGAGCCCACCATAGTCTCTTTAAGATTCATGCTGGGAGCTAACTTTATGCCCTCCAACCTCCTTCTGGTGTCCTCGCCTGAGTCGATTTCTCCCGAGATGGGATTCGTGAGTTGTGACACGCATAGAGGGTTGAGGCCATGCTTCCCTCTTTGTACCGCTACCCCCTGCCTCGACGGCACCGGCGCTACAAGCCCCATCGGTGACCTGCACCTTCCTCCCTATTACTTCCCTTCCCTTCTTAGTACTTTTCTCTAATGTTGTTCTGTCATCAGTATTATCACCAGCAGAAATGATCTTAAACATTAATTTATGAGTTCTACTAGTACCATTAGCTGATAAGGTGGTATAAATAGCTATGGCCTATCAAATGAAAGGTCTAGATTGATTTTATTACCAGTAGAGACCACTATAAAATTTGTACCCCCCCCTCTTTCCGTTGGATTCATTCGCTACTCCAAGTGAGTCATCATCGTCTCCAACTCCAGCGAGACGCTCCCGTGAAATGAGCCGCTACCATCTCTAGAGCTAGCGCCGCCAAATCTAGCTGTTGCCTCCTGCCGTGTAACGCCTTGATTTTTTGGACCGTTAAAAACCTATTTTAAATAAAACCCTAATTTCCAAATTTGAGTCTCTATGTGTGATTTAAGGATTAAAGTGTCAAGATCTCAATTAATCCTCTCCTTGAGACCCCAAATCCTCAAACCAAAAATCCCGAACAAAATTCAAAACCTCGGAATTCGAATTTTGCAATTTAAGTTTCCCCTCCGAAGTGTTCCATTAAAATTCCTCTTATTTTGCTCCTCACAAAAACTCAAACTTCCTTCAAAAATTCCTTTCCAAAATCCCTGCTTAATATTCAAAATTTGAATTTGAATGCCTCTGGAATTCCCTTCACTTTCCTTCTTCAAAAGTCCCCTTTTAAAAATTCCAATTCATATTCATATATATATATATACATATACATATATACATATATATACATATATATATACATATATATACATATATATATATACATATATATATATATAGTTTCTACCTATGAAGCCCTTTCTTGGATTCTTGAGAATTTGTCTAAGTCCAGATACCAAATTTGGATTCAAATATTTATTCAAATCCCCTTAGATATCATCCCATGAAAATCCCTGAGAAATTCTAAAAACTCACTATTCACCGCGGGCCGCCTCTTTCTCTTCTCGCCCAACCCTCGCTCGGCCTTCTCTTCTCTCTTTCCTCCCCCACGCCAACAAGCCGGCCCACAGCCTGCTCGCACCGCGCCCACCGCTCGCCCAGGCCCAACCGTCAGCCTCTTCGAAGCCATGCGGACACCGACCCATGGGCCCCACCTGTCGAGTCAATCGTCTTCCTCGCACCGCCCCTTTATCGCTCGGCCACTGCTCGGTAAATCATCCCAAGGAAAAAATCTCCGCGTCCATGGCGTATGTGTGCACGTCTCTTCCCGCTCCGACAAAATCCTGCTGACCCACGTGCTCCTGCCGCCTCGGGACTCCGCCACTACGCTCTGCCAACCACCCCGTTGCGCCGTGCTTCACGCCACCACCATTGCCGCATCGCCTCCCGTGCATTGCCTCTCTCCGTCGTCAGGTAGCGCCGCCACGCCTCTATAAAGCCGAGCCCCCTCGTCAACCTTATTGCGCCACCGCGCCCATCCGAGTTTGAGCTGAAGCTCTGTAAGCCGCTGCCACCGCAAATTCCTCTCCTTGCCGGTGAACTCTCCCGCTCTAATCCTCTCCCTTTTCTTCCTTTTGCGCACCGCCGCCCCCAATCCAGGCCCTGCCCGAGCCCCCACTACCGGCGCCTGCACTCTGCCGCCGCCACGCTAGCTCATCTCTCCCCTCTGCTCTGTGCAGCACGCCGCCTGACCCCTCCGGCGACCCAGGTCCCAATCTAAGCCACCCAAATCACTCCCCGTCTCCTCTACTCTCTGGCACAGTGCTCCACCGCCACCACTCGCCGGTGCCGCTCGGGACGCCGTGCGCCATAGATCCCTCCCCGGCCGGCCGCCCTCCCTTCCTCTCTCTGCCAAGCGGGCTTGTCCTATCATTGGACTCTTTCTCTCTCTTGGCCTTCCTTTCTCTCCAACAAGCGGCCCCCGCCTCCTCCCCGGGCTGTCCGACTGACATGTGGGCCCAACTGTTTAACACCCTCCCCATCTCACTGACATGTGGGCCCTCGGCTTAATTAATCAGTGAATTAATAAATGGGTCACCTACAGCCAGGACCCACCATCTTAACCCCCCTCTCTGTCATCCACCCACGCTCTCACTCTCTTCTAACATGTGGGCCCTCCTTGTCATTCCCTCTCTCTCATTTTCCACTGACATGTGGGTCCCATCTGTTTTGCCCCGGTGTGAATGACATGTGGGCCCCACTTGTCATCCAGCATACCTCCTTTACATGTGGGCCACACCCCTCAGCTCCCCCTCCTTCTCACTAACAGTAGGGCCCACTTGTCAGTGGGGAATCCCTTTGACATATTCCTTTTTCCAAAATAATAAATCCCTTTTCTTTTCCAGAAAATCCATTTAAACTTCAAAAATTCATATCTTTTCAACCGTAACTCCAATCGACCCCATTTAAGTCTTAATTTTTTTCCAAAATTAAGATTTACCTCATGGCACTATTAGTTATTAATAATAGTACTTTATTTCTAGAGTTTTTGCGTAGTTTTCTCTCGTTTACGCGTAGTCGATACGACAAAATTTCTTTCGGACGCGGATTCTCAAAAATTTTGAAGACAAAGACTGAGGCAAGTCACTCTTTGAACATATTGCTCCCAGTTTATAAAATATTATTGTATGCCAAACTGCATTTTAGTGTGCACGTTAAATTGAATTGGCCTCGATTCACGCGACGAACCGACGGACCTACCTAGTAGTTGCAATATCCTATAGGCTTGAAAACCCTATTCCCTGTTGCTCCACTTCAGTGTCACCTCGGCATCTGTGCTCTATAAGCATGGGTATTGACGGTTTCACCCAAATCACCTATGTTGTCGAAATGGGAAAACATGGGTTTATAAAACCTTTTTAACCCGACACGCAGTGTCGGTATGTTTGAGAAATAAGAGATGATTTGCGAAAATCCGCGAAGCAAAGTGATCACCTAGGTGGAGATGCTTTGTATTCGCATATAATGACCGATTCCTTGGGGGAATTGCACTGATCATAATACAGTGCGACCACATGGGCGGTATGGGATGCCATTGGCTAAGTATTCAGCTGGAACAGGGTTACCTCGCATGTTAGTAGATGAGAAACGTCAGGATAAGGTGTTTGGGGGTATCTCTGGGTTCTTTAGTAGAGCAAGGAATGGAAGCTTGCCCAGTAATTGGTCAAGGAGTTTAGGGTAATTTGCAAGCTGAATGCTTGAGTGAGATTGGCTCATCTATCGGGCTTGAGGTACCCTGGGATGGCTCCGGAAAGGCCTTGTCACGAACCTTTCCCCACTGATGAGTGTGGCAAGTAAGCTCGTGTTTTGTGGGTAAAACATACACCTCTGCATAGATTTGAACTGTTCTAACAGCCGTACTCATGGTCATGGGTGATGTGAAGTGATTCCTCTAGCGCAACTTTGCTTTTATAAAATATTTGCCAATCATGTTTGTGGTTGGAAACTGTTACCAGAATCGGTTTGGTTGGCTGATGGATGACCATTACGTGGTCTGAAACGGTCCTGTATAGATCGGGATGTTAGATGGTATCATAGATTAGGCTTTCCAAGTGGAAACAGTGTGCTAGAGATATGACGGCTCTAGGAGCCGAAGTTGAGATGATGAGATAAATGAGGTCCTGGAAAGGATGAAATTGAAAGGAAAATAATAGAAGAAAAAATGAGATAAGATTTTGTCCTGAAGAGGACGAAAGTGAAAATAAACTAATAGATGAGATCCTCTGAACCGCTGTCATGGTCCAACAGGTGACAGACTTGAGTAAAACTTTAATCAATTAAAATTTGTTCATCTGCTTGAGTTTTTGCAAAGCAATTCACGGACAAGATCGAGGCGAGAGCCTCTTTCCAGCTACACTCGGATCAACCCACACTTAGAGCTTTGGAAAATGTTTCACAATAAACTATTTGCGAAATAAACCCCAACCTTCCTTAGTGACCTGCATAACTCACTTTTCTCGTGACTTGCTGACTACGTATGTACTCAATCCATTATTTTTTCACATCCTTCAGGAAGAGTAAAGTTGAAGCTAAAGACTTAGGGTTTCTTTCCTAATCCCAAGCCGTTGTTTGTGGATTGGGTTCTCGCTGCGCTGTCGTTCCGCTGCTGATGTTCTGTTTGAAGGTTGCTGCTCAGGGATTGCCCAAAGTTGCAACTTATAAAGGTATAATATATAAATATTTTATTTAGTTGCTATGGTACATCTCCGTTGACCATGGGTACCAACAAGGTTTTCTGGGACTGATACCGGCAATGCGGTTCCGTGGGAGTTGGCTCACGCCAATCTCCTACGGTGCTTTCTCTCTGGTGTCATTGTAGGTGGTGCTATGTAACGCCTTAGCGTTAGGCGTAAAACATATTTAGATAAAAATCCCTAATTGCGAAATTTGGATTCTAATTGTTGTCATCTTGTACTTGCGTGCCAAGATCTCGATCTCTCTCTCTCTATCAAGCCCAGCCCTACATATCCCTCCAATTCAAATCTATCCCAAAATTCAAGTTCATTCACTCATGTATCTCTCCCAGAAAATTCAACTCTAAAATCAAAATCAAAACCCCACCCTATCATTAAAAATGACAAACTCTCCATTACAAGCTAGGCCTCATCCTCCTGGCCCGTTCCTGTGCGCCTCTCCCTCTATTCGGCCTGCCCAGCCACCCAGGCTGCGTGCACGACACCTGTCCCCCACGTGCTGAGATTCTGTGAGAACGAGAGAAAAACCCCCCTTGTTCCTCTTCTCTGCTCTGCCTCTCCTCCTCTCTCTACCGCCCGACGTCGATTTTAAATCCCCGCCGGACCGCCTCGGATGCCGCTACTCCCGCCCGGTCGCCGACCACCAGGACACCGCCGTCACTGGTCCCTACGTCAACAACCACTTTTGCCGTCATCCCCCTGCGTCACCTCGGTCCGCCACTAGCTGCCAACGCATGGAGCTGCTCCTCTAGTGCCGTCTTTAGGTCTCGCCCCGAAATAGAAGCCCCAGGCCCTCCTTTCGCTGCCTCCTTTTCTCTTTTTCCCTCTCGAACCAAGCAATCACCTCCCCGCTGCTTGGCCTCTACCAACGATGGACACAGGCCCCCGACGTCGGCCGAGCCAGCCATTTGACCTTGCTAGCAGGGCCGTCGCCGAGGGGGAAATTCCCTCCCTCTCCTTGGCTACGACCGACCTCGCCTCGGCTATAAATACCCGCCGCTCTCCTCAGTCCGTTCTTCCAAAATCCATCGCCACCGTCGCCCTTGAGACCTCCCATGCCAGTCGACCTCGTCGTCCTCCTTAGCTCGTGTCGGACATTCGGTGTGGGACCCGAGGACCGCCATCGACGCCCTGGCTCTCCATCTCCTCCACCCGTTCAAGCCGAGGCACGAACGATCACGTTCGTGCCGCCGGCGCTCATCATTGTGTTCTCCACCTCGGTAGTCAACCCATCCTCGTTCTTCTCCTCCGTGCCATCCCTAGATCACATGGACAACCGCTGATGCCCCCTGGGGCTTAACCACCCGCCGTAGACCCCGCTCCACGATCGCCGCGCCGTCGCCCCTCTATTCACCGCTGACCGCCAAGTAGCCTCGTCCGCTGTTCCCTGCTACCCCTAAAACCGAACCTAGGACCCTCGGGGAACCTCCCTGTGCGCCGAATCGGACTCTGGTTTATCACCGGAGGAATGCCTAAATTCCTACCACCAACGGGCTACTTCGAAATCCCTCGCCGTCATCCCTTATCCGGTGGATCCAAGCCGTGGGATGTTCTCCCTGCGCTCTGCTCTCTCTGATCGTGTCTCGCCTTTGCCTGCCTCCCGGAGGGATCGCCGCTGCAAGCCGAGGTGTCGCCAACCGTCGGATCGTGGTACTGTGCTTCGTCCACCTCGGTCCACACCGGCCTCATCTCGCCCCGCACAGTAGTGAGGCGTGGTCATGCCCCCCCTTACCTCCCGTACATGCGGTTCACTATCCCCGCTATGCTGCGCCTGGACCCCGCCACTCTCCGTCCACCTTGAACCGGTGGGATACGCCTAGGGCCACCCCCTCCACTAGCCAAACCTTCGGTGAACCCATCCCTTGTGCACCAAGAGACCAACATGCGGAACCCACACCTCGGACCAGGGCCAGCCAGTCAGTTCTCCCTCCCATCGAGCCGTCCGTGGCTGGGCTGAGAGGCCACGGGGCCCAGGACGCCCCTAAGTAGGCCGCCGACACGTGGGCTGTCACAATCCATCAGCCCATGGCTTCATTGACCCCCGAGGCCGCCTTTGTATTGGGCCTAGCCCGTGGTACATGCTCCTCACTGCTCTTCGTGGCCGGCCACTAGGCCCTGGCTATCAGTGGCCCAAGGAGGAAATAAAATCGAGAAATCCTTCCTTAAATCCTTTTTCAATACTCAAAAAATCCCCAATACCTTCAAAAAATCAATATCTCTCCAACCGTTCGTCCGATCGACTCCGTTTCACTTCCAAAATTTTTCTAAAAACAAGATCTTTCTGTTGGCACACTTAGAAGTCACTAATTGGGCTATTATAATAGTATTTTCACTGAGTTCTTCCGTTACGCGTGTAGCGTCAGAATTGGAGGAGCCATAGGACGCGGATCTCAAAGGCGAAGCTTCAAGCCTTGAGCAAGGCAAGTCACCATTGATCATCTTGAGCCCATAATTACAGAACTAAGTACTTTAATTACCAAAATTGCATTTACTAGGTTACACGGTGATGATTTCTGTGGGTGCCATGAGCCCCGGGTACCTCATGACAAGCATATGGGCCACTCGGATAGAGGATGGGCCTAGCCTTGTAATTAGAGATATAGCTAAATTCGGCAGACTTCGCCTTGTATAGAAAGGAATATACAGTCCTAGTCGGGTGCGTTATATCTCTAAGGGGAGATCTCCTAGTCGTAATCCGATGGGGACTCCTACCTTGTAACCCGGTCCCCCAGTATATAAGGGGAGGCAGGGCGCCCCCTAAGGGCACGAGCTCATAGAAGAGCACTCATAAGCTCAGGTGCATACAAGTTCATCAGAACTACCACCGTATATCCTCAAAGGAATACATATAAACTGGACGTAGGGTATTACCTCACATCGAGGGCCTGAACCAGTATAAAATCTCCCTGTGTTCCTTTGCAATCCACCGAGTTTCCATCCGCCGACTAGCCCCATATATTTATTGCCGGTGTAAAACATCGACAATTTCTCGGCCGCAGTTGCGAGTCGACCAGCGGGCCGCCAACCCATTTGCTGCATTGCCTACTTGATTGATTGTGATCCCCTTAACATTCTTGTCACCTTCCTTGTCAGATCCCGGTACCTGTGCCGACGAGCATGGTGCCGGTGATCACCTATCAAATTTAAAATGACTATGATGAGTAAAACTTGGGTTTACAAAACCTTAGAAAACCCGATACCTGGATCAGTGCCTTGAAAATAAAAATGATTTTGTGAAAACCACGGTGCGGAGATCATGCCAGAAGGACGAGTCTCCCACATTGCAGCTAAGGACCAATTCCTTTGGAATTTCATCCGAACATACAACAGTACAACCACATGGGTGATATGGGACAGCTCTTGGCTAAGTAAAGAGTCGCCCAGGGACGCCTTGCATGCCATTGGACTATGGATCGTGCGGGAGGGCGTTGGGGATGCCTCCTGAGTTCCTGATACAACATGGTCGAGGACCTACCCAGTGATTAGTCGTGGACCTCTCCAGTTGGCATGGGGTAACCTAGTGTGGACTCCAGAAATGCCTTGTCGCAAAAACTCCTAGTTACCAATCGTGTCCGTTCATTCCCGAGCTGGGTGATAGGGTAAGTCGCGTCGTGTGGGTAAAGTGTACCCCTCTGCAGAGGTCTAAACTATTTGAACAGCTGTGCCCGCGGTCATGGGTAGATGTGAGGTGATTTCTTAGCGTAGTTTTGTTTGACTACTGTTTGTGAAAGGATGTTGTGAATGGGAATTCGTTTTCCGAAATGTGGTGAAGCTGTCGAAGACAGCAGGGCTGTGAGCCCGATGTTGTTGGATCAGCTAGTGGAGCTGGATCCCAAAAGACATCTCTTGGGAGTTGTGCTGAATCAAAGACTGATACAACTCACTCCAATCCGGGTGAGACTGCACCTCGCCTAGATTATTGAGAAGCACACATTTAGACTATTCCGAAAGGAATTCAAACAAAATGGATTATAAAACAACCAGCCATTCTTTGAAGCTTGCATTAACCACTTAAGTTTCCATGACTTATTGAGTACGCTAGTACTCACCCTTGCTCTATATATATCTACCCCCCACAGTGCTATAAGACGAGATGGATCCAACCGACGAGGAGTTCTTCCAAGAGCAAGCTGGCTTCGAGGAGTTTTAGGGTTTTGGCTTAGTTCCCGAGTCGCGCTTTGGGCTAGTTTCCGTTTCTGTTCATTTGCTAATGTATCGTTGTGAACTCGGGGTATGTCTGCAGTTCCAACCTGGATGTAAGACTATGTCTATTAATAAAGACAAGTTGTGCCATGACGGTTCCATCGCCTATTGTGCCAGCACTATATTCCTGGGACTGGTACAGATATGCAGATTTATTCTACGGCTTAGACTCGTCCTTCTCGAAAGGTTAGTTTGGGGCGTGACATGCCAGGGCAGGGGTGTTACATGCCGTCACCTAACCACTCAATTTCTCATTGCTCCAGTGTCTACCCCACTTACTACTTGCTTTTCGCCGACAGCATTAGCTACATTATCACTACCTCGGTGCACCATCCTAATAGCCGCTCACCACTGATCTCCTGCCTCCACGTCCTCACTTAAACCCGATAGACCACCCATCATCCCCCTCTCCTAACCCTAACCTTCTCCTCAACCCCAAATCTAGTATGGCCATTGCCATTGCTTCTTTGCTGCCAATTGAGAAGCTCGTTGGAAAAGAAGACAAAATCACGACTATCTATATAGGTCAAAAGATCGCACATTTAATTAATGTTCAAAACTTTTCGGTTGACGGATGCTTATAAATCCCTTAAAAATAAGCTATCCTCCCATCGTTCCATTTCATCCAGTCATGTAGATGTAGAAGAGTCGACATCTAGCCAGCACAATAAAATCAGTAGAGAGAGACGCGGGCAGAGGAACTTTCCCTCGATCCCCTCTATAAGCTTGCGCATGTAATGCAATTTGGATACACACCTATAGTACTCCCTTTGTCCAAAAAAAAGGCAATTGTAACATTCGAAAGACAAATTAGTAGTGAAGAGAAATAAGAGAGGGTGGTTGGGGTTAAAATGGGGAGAAATTTGAACAAGGGGTGGTTGGAGAGAAAATTAGTTATCTAGAATTTATTCTTGTTTGAGAAAATTTGAACGCTAGAAGCATATTCTTTTTAGGGTGGATGGAGTACTACTACTCCATCCGTGCTCAAATAACAAGGATTTTAGGTTGTTTTGGAGAAATAAAGATAGAGAAAAAAGACTATAATATCCCTAATTAAATAAAGGGTATGTAGAGAGCGGGTGATGGTTGGGGGATAAGATGGCGAGAAATTTGAATAAGGATGGTTGGAGGGAAAAGTTTGACTCTATGCTACCTTATATCTGAGCACAAATTTAAATATTTAAATCTCTTATATTTGGGAACTTTTTACCGAAGGAGTACATACGTGTATAGCTCAGAGACTCAGACCTGCAGGTGGCCAGGTCAGTAAGTCACAATATATGCATGTTTTTTCTTGCCCATGCTTGGTATCTCAAACGTTGCTATTGGATGGATTCGATGTTCAATGATGGCAAATTGGTGAGCCGTCGCGTGTTATAAGGTGACACCGGACACGTCTCTTGGTGACACATATAAAAACGCTACAGTATATATATTGTTGTTTTTGTTAGATCGCTGGTCGCAGTCGTAGTTTCTCGTGGCGCCAAGCATGCAGTATCAACGGCGCAAATGCCGCCTAAACGGCCTTACGTTATGTTGGAAGACTAGCTCGGGCTAAAAGTTTGGGTTCGATCAGGTGGTTGCGTGCAGCTGCAGCAGTGCACAGTACCTTCGTCATTAAAGGTGCAATCGCATGACTACTTGACAAGTTGCGTCTTTTTTTGTCTTTTTTTTTTGGGGAAATAAATTGAAAGGTTGCTGTTTACATCGTGCAACTAACACTGTCGCCAAGAAATTCAAGTATTGTGCGCGCACTCAGTTTTCCACGTGCGCCATGTACTTCGTAGCTCTTACGTAAGCACTCGCAAAAGCAGCCGGGACAGATTGCAAAAAACTGGAGAAGAACATGAATGAAATCCAAAACCCGTGAAATCTATGTGCGAACAGAGAACGGATGCCGGCAAACAGACCGAATCGACAATTGGCACGCACGGGTCGAACAAAACCGGGAAACTGACTTATTAATAAACAAGGATCACCATGATAAGATGTCCTACAAAATAAAGAAGATTGTTAATTTACTATGTTTTTTTTTCCATTGCTAACCTGAGTAACCTCTGCGACAGACGGACGATCATGTAGGTAGAACACCTGAAGTTGCTATCAGGCATGGCTAGCTGTTGAAGATATAAATTAAAAGTGTACATTGAAGCTCTATAAATTACCCCGCACAACTCGTTTTGTACTGTATACGTTGATGTATGATGTATATATCTAACTCCGCATGCTGCCCTGCTTTTATTTACGAGATGAAGCAGCTTGATGAAACCCTATGCCGCCATTTGGCAAGGCGGCAGCACCGGCGTGCGGCACAGAGGGCAGGTTCCCGCCTCGCCCACCCAACCATCGATGCACGCGGCGTGGAACGCGTGCGAGCAGCAGCTCAGCTCCGCGACCTGGCACCCTCCTCCTTCAGCCTCCAGCGCCGCCAAGCAAATCGTGCAGATGGCCGCGCTCCCGTCGCCGTCGGCGGCGACCTTGTTGTCGTCTCCGCCCGGCGAAGCACGCCGCCGTAGCCTGTACCATGACGTACTAAGCGCCGCCTCCATGAGGCGCTCCATCGCGGCGGTGTCTACATGGTCGCACCAGGACTGGCTGGGGAGCTCGTTGTCCTGGCAGGACACGAGGCCGAGGCGGTCGAGGAAGGCCGCTGCGAGGAAGCGGAGGACGTCGAGGATGCTGAGGAGGAGCAGGAGCTTCCGCCGCAGCGCGAGGTCGTAGATGCTATAGTCGATGCTGCAGGGACGAGCCATGCATGCAGGTAATAGTGTATTGAATCGACGATGCTTCAGCTGCAACAGGCATATCTTCTGTTTATAAATTGCGATTTGGGGGGTATTTGGTCGCCGTGCATTAGCCGGGGGCCGTTGGGAGGGATCGGTTGCGCATTCTTAGCCATGCAGTTGGCGCAATGTAATCCTTTGGTAGCGTTGAGTCGTTGCAGGTCCTTGGGCTACAAATATCCTCACGTACGAACTGAAATTGATGGGCTTGGTCCAAGTTTAGTTAGGTGGGGTTGAAGTTTGAAGCCGGCCCAAATCAACCAGATTGTGCAATGCAAGGCGGCTAAGTCTATGTTCGTAAAAAAAAAAAAAGGCGGCTAAGTCTATTACTTGGCCTTTGCTAAGCTGGCTAAGGAGGGCCAAGACGTGGGTGAGGTGAGGAAATCAGATCCTTTTCCGCGAGATCTCGTGAACTGGGCAGGCTTTGCCGCGCCTTTCTCGGTTGGTTGGGGCCCGAACCGCATGTGCGGCGATGTCTTTGTTGCGCTCGGTTGCCACGAGCCAAACTGCACCGGCGCACCGCACGGCCTGCGCGTACTGAGGGCGGATGGGCACAAAGCCACAAACTGGCAAAAACGCAGAAACAATATTGATCTTGTAGTGCACCAGAGTTGAGAAATAAGCGAAGCTGAAACTCTGAAGACAAATCACAGTAGCGTTATCGATTGGTAGTACTTCAGAAGGGAAGAAGGGAAAAAGGATGCGTAGTAGAAACGGGCGATCAAAATCTAAACGGCTTCTCCCCGTCGTTCATTGTTTTTTTTTTACGAACGCCCGTTTTGACACGCACGCACCAGACCTGAAACAGATCCAGTCTATTCCTTAGTTGATCGCCGTTGATGGTTGAGAGAATTCATACCATGCACCGGCCAAACGGATGCTGACACTCCGAGCCATCCGCCATGACAATACATGTACTGTACACTATGCTACCGTTCTAGTAGGTGGCCGGGAGACGGTGTCAGCAGGCGAAGGTGATCGATACGTCGGTAGGGGCAGGAAATGCCCAAGGCACACGGCGGCCAATAGCAGCACGCCAGCACGTTGTCGAGGGCGCAATCAGTAGAATTCGCATCCAAACAACTGTGTCGCACGCTCGCACTCTGCTCAAGAAGAGGAGCTAGCCCAACGGCAACGTGTATCACGGGCGTCGGGCGACTGCAGCAGCAGGCGCTCGTCCTATGCAGTTTGATCCGTCCACGTACCGGCCGTCCCACTCCCAGTCCCATGCATGCGGTCCCCGGCTGGCCAACGACGCGACGGCAACGTCGAGTCGTCGACAACCTTGCCGTCCGCGTGCGCACCGCCAAGCTGCTCTGCCTACTACTCCAGTTCCGAGTGGCTCGCTTCCTCGCTTCCTAACTTGTTTTTTGTTCGGTTCTCTTTTTTTCTTCCCGGGGAACGTGCTGTGTGGGAGACGCTGGCCTGGGGCGTGCTGTGTCCACTTGCGGAGATAGCTGAGGCACAGTAGGTTTAAGCTTACTGTTCTATAAAAAAACGAATTATTAGTATATAATTAATTAAATATTAATTATCATAAACATACAAATAAATTTATTTAATTTTTTAAAAAACTTCTATATAAAATTTTTTTACAAAAGACACATCATTTAGTAGTTTAGAAACATATTTACAAAAATTAATAAAGTAGCTCAAACTAAAAGCTAATAAGAGCAAGTACAATATGATGACATAAATGGGTTGTAACAGTTGCCACATTAGATTTATATTTAGGTAGAAGAGAAAGAAGAAAAATAGGCTACACGGACTCTAATAAACTGTGTGTGAGACAGTGAGAGAGATATGGATCATATATTAAGGACCCGTTTGGTACAGCTCTAACTTTGAGATTCTTGTCCCGTAGAGCTGAAGTTGTGTAAAATACTTTCAAGATCCTAGATAATATAGAGTAGATCTGCCGTTCCGCTCCTAAAAATTACGTTACAAGGGTAAAGCGGTATTCCCGCCGCTCTTCAGCTCCACTCCACTCTCAAAGTAGGAGCTGTACCAAACAGACCCTAATAATGTACTCTCTTAGTCTTAAAATATAAGGAGTTTTAGAGCTGGGTACGGGTATTACGAAAGTTGTTGGATTTAAATAGGGAAATGTTGTGATGGGTTAAAAAGAGAAAGTAGGTGAAAAAATTTTTATGGTGGAAGTTTATGATTGATTAAAAAAAGAATGTAGATATAAAAGTTGTTATATTTTGAGACAAATTTTAAATACTAGAAGTTATTATATTTTAGATGGGGGGAGTAGTATATAGCTAAACTATGATATGTGTTAACTTTTAGATTGGTTGTATATGATATATTTTTTATAGTATCAGTTATCTATATTATTAAACTTGCTAAAAAAACAGTGCCTCAACATTGACGTCCTGTGTAGCAGTACTCTTCTTTCTCGATTTGGTGCTTCAACGCCCTCTACAGGTCAAGACGCCATTCGTAATACTGCAGGCACATGCTACTATTTTCCACGGAGTTATCGTCGCGCAGCCGTGCTACATGCGGATGCATGACGAAGTTGCGACGACGCATGCAGATACACAGCGGATGGCGGCGACTTTGATCTGGTCTAGAGTCTCGCCTAGCACGTACAGATGAAGACAGTGATTTCCTGGATTGGTGTGCCCAAGTGGCGAGGCAAGAGGAGTGTGCATACGAGGCTACGACGACGCCAACGTGCACGCAGCGGCTTGTCTTGGTAACACTACAAAACTGGATCATTTTCGATCTCCTTAGAAGAAAAAGGATAGAACACGTACAACATTCTACACCAAGCTAGGATGAGCTTGATGGGCTATTATATTGGAGCGACGTGTGCCGATCTAAAACTAAAATAGTTACTACTTGGTGAATCAACAAAAGAGCAAACAGTATATCAATGTGACCTGAAATGGTGTACTAAATTAAGAATAGAGCATATGCAACTGTACAAGTGTGGGTTTGAAGGGTAGCTATCGTAAATATAGGAATTTAACGTGTGTTGGCCCACACGGCACAGTCTCGTCAACAGGTCAAGAGTAAAGCGAATCATGTCGCCATGAAAAATTGAGCTGTCGTGTCCTAGAGATGGCTGGATGTTGGCCCGTCAATCATCGCTCGCTTATCCTTCTTACGGCATGCGTGCTCGATCCTGCTCCTCATAGAATATAAAGATTTTTAGAATTTAAATTTTGTTTTATAGTATAAAGATTCTTAACATTATTTATAATATTTTTTAAAAAGAGGCATAAGGCCATGCTTTTAGAAAAGCACAAGGATCAACTCTAGCTACACTATTAAGGACAAAACACAAAATTAAACCACAGTTTTAAAACAATTAACTCCTGCCAAAGACAACAAAATCCCAACCTAGCACAACCAACAAGCTCTACTGAAACTAACACCATCATCAGCCAATTCCACTCCTGTCGCAACTGGGAGATGCCATTGCGTAGATCAGAAACCAAGGTCTCTAGAAAAGCAGCATCAGATAGTCTCATTAGAGGTTTCCACTGTAAAAGAATAACAATGATACGATGTATTATCAACAAGAGGGAATAAACAACTCTACTATTAAAAACCAAATCATTTCTTCCAATCTACGAATACCAGCACACAGCTCCTAGCAACATAAATTTTATTTAGATCCTTTAGGTCTAACCTGGCTAAAACAGAGCTAAAAAAATCCTATTTCTACAGGTCTCCTACACCAACCTAATGCATCTCTATAAACATACCACACAAATAAAACATTTGGACAAATGAAAAGCAAATGATATGAAGTTTCTATAGAACCGCACCATTGGCTGAACTCTGACCCCCTCCCAATTCATTTTTTCAGTTGAGCAGTAGACTAGATCTTATCTCTCTATGCAAACCAAAGAAAATGTTTAATTTTCAAGGGTACGAGAGCTTTCCAAATATTAATCACTCTATTATCTATTACTCCTCTGAAAGAGATAGCTCTGTACAAAGATTTGGATATAAAATTGAGTTAGATTTGGATGTAAAATTGAGCTTTTTCTCCAGCACTCAAATAAGGGAATCTACTCTATCTGAGGTGTAAATAGTGTTTGTAACCTTCTTGGGCTCTTTCTAGGCATAGGCTTCTTCCCTACCAAAAGCTCTCCTAAAGAAAAGGCAATTTAAACCTCTATTCAACATCTCTGAGACTAAGATTTTTTGTTGACTGCATATATTATAGAGAGCTAAACACAATCTTTAGATTGCACTTTCCTATCCAAATATCATCCCAAAAGAAAATATGAGACCTATTTCCTAGGACCCATTCACTCCCCCAAACTACATAGGGTCTAATATACAATAAACTTTTCTAGAATTGAGAACCCTTTATCTCAACAATTTGGAAAACACCTCTCTCCTACAAGTATTTTCCTTTTAATAAGTCAATGCAAAGAATACTGTTAGAGTCATTTTTGAACTCAAAAATCTATTTAGAAAGTAAAGAAATGTTCATGGTTCTATGTCACGCCCGGAATTTCCGGTTTCAATAAACGCTAGCCCTCCATAATCTTTTGGCAAAGCCACTTTATCCCATCTCACCATGTGGTACTTCTAACTTTCTAGACCTTCCCAATAGTATCTAGTTCTAATGTTGTCTATCTTTTGATGGATTCCTTCTTAGCATAGGTAGGGATAGAAGATAAACATGACTCTAATCTGATAGCTCTACCTCCGCCTTCCATGTACCCAATCTCTTCTCTAGTTTCTGAGGGATAAACTCTAAGTCAGAGTTCAACAACTTGTTAGGACTAATAGGTAATCCAAGATATTTTAAAGGACAAGAATCCAAAGGGCAATTAAACATATTAGCAACCCTCCATTGATCTTCTAACTACAAACCAAAATAAACACCTTACTTTTGTTAAAATTCACTTTCATGCCAGACATCTCTTCAAAATAGTAAAGGAGGAACTTAGTAAAAATAATTTTATTGTCATCAAAAGGTATAAAGAGGACAGTGTCATGAGCATATTGTAGATAGGTTAAACCCCCTAAAAAATGTTAGGAACCAAACTAGATAAGATTCCAGCTCTCTTAGCACTATACAAAATCAAAGCCAAAACATCACTAACTAGGTTAAACAACAAAGAAGAAAGAGGATCACCTTATCTTAGACCCCTTTGAGTACTAAAGAAATTACTTCTCACCCCATTCACATTAATGCTTTGACCCAGTCAATCCACAGAGAGGGGAAAATTTTCTTTTCTAGAACATCAAAAAGGAAATCCCACCTGACTCTATCATAAGCTTTCTCAAAGTCTATTTTTAAAATAACCCTTTTAATATTCATGCTCTTCAACTCATGCGTTACATCCTGTGAAATAACACAACCCTCAAGAATATATCTTCTTGGTATGAAAGTAGTTTGAGTTAGAGATATAATATTACCAGCCACCTCTGCAAGCCTATTAGTAACTACTTTACTGATAAATTTGAAGCATTCATTAAGGACACAAATAGGTCTAAATTGTCTAATGTTAGCAGTTGCAGAGACCTTAGGATTAGAGAAATGATTCCATAGTTTAACCTCTTAATATCTAGCTCCCCCTGATGTAGAAGGGATAACATCTCAAATAAATCTTGTTTTAAACAGTCCTAAAATTCCTTATAGAATTGGATAGGAAAACCATTTTGGTCCGGGGGCAGTATTCAATTTTGCTTCCTTAATAACATTATCAAGCTCTACCATAGTAAATGGTCTAATTAGATGTAATTTCTCCTCCTCAGAAAGGGAAAAGATTCTTGCCAAATGAACTTTGAGAGACAAATAGAGTAAGGGTTATTAGCTCTGAAGAGGGATTTATAGAACTCAACTATATGGTTGGTCAATTCTGTTTGCCCAGAAATCAACTCACCATCTTCTTCTAAATTAAAAATAGTACATTTTATTTTTCTACCATTAGCAATATTATGGAAAAAAGGGGTGTTCTTATGCTCCTGCAAAATCCACTCTTCCCTAGATCTCTTCATCCAAAACAACTCTTCCATTTCATAAACATTTTCTAAGGACACTTCAATATCATATCTCTCTATTTTTCTGGATTCAAGCCCTCCTCATCAACCTGAAGGTCTAAATCTTCTAACTTAGTTATGAGGTTTTTCTTAGCTTGTTTCTAAACACTCTTGTTGTTAATGCTCCAATCTCTTAAGAATTTTCTTAGGAGATAAAGCTTTTTATTCCAATGATCTAGAATGTAGCTATCGTATCTAACAATCATTTTGCTCTTAACCATATCTTTAAAATCCTCAACCAGAAACCAAGCAGATTCAACTCTAAGAAAAGGGAAGCTTAAAACTCTATCATCTCCTAGGTCTAACAGAAGAGGACAGTGATCAGAATACACTCTTAACGGAGTATTAAGGGTGGCAGTAGGAAATAAATCTTCACAGGCTTGATTGACTAAAACTTTATCTAAAACCACTTGGACATGGTTGTTTTGTTTATTAGTCCAAGTGAAATTCCCCCCACTCCTACGAAGCTCTCTTAATTGTAAATCAGCAATGAAGTTATTAAAACTGTCCATAGCTCTCTGATCAATATTGTCATTAGAATTTTCATTTTCAAACTAACAGAGATTAAAATCACCCCCAATCACCAAAGGTGCATCTCTATTACATAAATAAAATTGCAGCTTAGCTAAAAAAATAGGTTTGAGAGAATCAAGGACTGGGCCATAGATATTAAAATTTTCCCAAACAATACCATTACTAACGTTTTCAACCACTACACTAAAAAAGTAAGCCCTTACATGTACCTCTTTTCTGGGAAACATCTCTTTTTTTACCCTTTTTAAAAGCCTCCTAAAGCCCTACCAGAATGTTTCCAATACTACTCAAAAAGCAAATTTCCTTGAATACTATTTAGATCCTTGTCAGAAAAACTCTCTTTCTTAGTTTCTTGGAGACAAATCACATCAACACTATGAGTTGTGAGCACCTCTTTCAGATTACCTCTTCTAGCCTCAATACCCAGACCCCTCACATTCCAGAAAATAATTTTCATTTTTTTCTTGACCTTACTAGGGATCCCCTCTTTTTAGGCTCAGAGGACAAAGACTTAGAGGGATCCTGTTTATCAACATTTGTAACTACTATATTTTCCACTTCCTTATTGTTTTCACCGCTCTTTTTATATGTAATTTTAGCAATTCTTGCTTGAGCCAGCCCTCTAGCTTTAATAGTACTAATGTTAAGGTCAATCTCTTCTTTAGAATTTCCTAAAACAATATTAGAAGGTAGGTCAATATTGGCTAAAGAAACATTATCTAAATTTTGGAAAATGGCAAAAGGATTTGAGGAATTACCTGGTAACTCCAGATTCTTTTTTCTTGGTGAGGATCTCAGCTCTCATATGCACTAGCACCTCCTAATTCTTTTGTCTGTCACTTTTCCTTGTGGTCATCACTAGGCTCCTATCTCTTTTCTTAGCTCTCTTCCCCTATTATTCATAATATTACTTGTTCCATTAACCACTTTTCATTTAAATTTTTTTCCATTTTACCCCCACCTATCCTTCCACCTCCATTCATCCAAAATTTTGAAAAATTGACCCTTTTATAAAATTTATTTGAAGAATGGACCACACCAACAACTAATTTCAGAAAGAAACCGCTAAGATATAACATCTCACCACCATTACCATTGGTGCTGAGTTACAATCCAAGGTGGCATAAATTCGCCAGGTTACTAGGGTCTCTGCATACTATAAAAGTTTGCGTAGGAATACATAGACAACAAGTGAAGTTAGTCTGGTGGTAGGTCTCTTTTGCTCCAATATGCAGGTCGGAGGTTCGAACCTGATCATTGCACCAATGATAATGGCATTGAGATGGTATATTTTGGTGCCTTCAGAGTTGGGACTGAGGTCACTGTTCATTTTTTGAATTAGTTTTTGGCGTGGTTCATTCTTGAAATAAGTTTTGTAAAAGGGTCAATTTGTCAAAATTCCGGTCTATTCATTCCACATTTATTGAGGGACACCAAAGTCTTTTCTCCTTAACCTTAATCTTTGTTAAATAAATTAGAAATGCTTATATTTTGGAACGGAGGGAGTATTATTGAGAGACTATGAAAAATTACTAACAATGATGAATTAATGAATTAAATATTATATATTACTCTCTCGCTTAACAAATGTAAGTATTTCTACTTTACTTAGGAGATTAAGGTTGGAGAAAAGACTTTGGTGCTTTTTACTAAATAAGGATGGTCCAGGGTGGGAGTATGGTTGGTGCAAAGATGAAAAAAAATGAATGGGAGGTGATTAATGGGACAAGTAGTATTTAGAAAATAAGAATTCTTATATGTACAAATTTCAAACGCTTGTATGCTTATATTTGTGTATGGAGGGATGTTACATAATAAATACTTCATTCATCCCAAAATAAGTTCATTTCTAGTCCTCTACCAAAATATATGTTTACTTCTATCCTCCCTCCAGTACTTCTTATCTACCTATTCGTTCATTCACGAATACTTCTTTTCTATTACTTTAGTCTTTTTCTTTATGCTAATTTGAACCCTAAATGCTACTAGAAAGGTTTGCGCGCTCCGCTATGCGGCCACAAAATTATAGAAAATGTAAGATTAGGAAAGCAACTAATGCATACATATTTACATGTAAACGATGTTTCATTAGCTATACATGACACAGTACAATATGTCATAGAGTACAAGAAGGCAAGACAATGAAAGTGGCTGCCAACTCCCTCTATATTGTTTTAGACTTGTGGTGAGAGCCCGTGGACACACATAAACTGATTTATTGCCAGTCCCTGTGCATCTTATTCATTTTAGTTCAATCCACAACACAGGTACCACAGTAGGAATGGTTCTTGGCTCATGCAAATACCAAAAGATTAATGTAAGTTGGACTATACAATAATTTCATTACCAAGCAGCACTAATATTTTCTAAAGCTAATAACATAATCTAGCCTTTCGTTTACCTGTATGCTGACAACCCTCCAAGTAACTAAAAAGATTATGCTAAACTTGTTGCAATCCTAAACTGGCCATTTTTCCCTTTGCTTGGAGTTTTGGACAACAAGGTAGTGATATTCTTAAAAAAATAGGAAAAAGAAAAATGAATGGAATCCCACCTGCAGGAGAGAACAAGATCTCCTGAGTTACTTTTGTCATCATCTAAACAATTAGACCCAGATTTAACCAAAAGTTTATATTTGATTAAAGGAATGCTTTTCCCTTGGAAGAATCCAACAACTTCAACTATTTGATGTGCTTTTCAATAGACCGAATAGAAGCCATTCAGATAGTAGCAACATCAAAATTGATGTGCACATGACCAGGAAAGAAGTTACTAATAATTTTATACAAAGATCTTGTGAGTATCACAGTAAATATGTGGAATGCACTAAAAAATGGCACATGACCTTTTCATACCATGTGTAAACTTTCTGGCTTAAAGGACATTTTGTTAACCTCTTTTCAGTTCCACTGGTTTGCAACAATAGCAATCAACAAACTTCGAAATGGCAGAATGAATATCAAGATTCTAGAAAAAAATAGACCAACTGAACTCTTTGAAGCCAACGGTCTCATGTGAATATCCTTTTATTGAACATACAATTGCACTGAAGATTTTTAAGCTTGGAAAAGAAGGTAATAACCTCCCCTTCTTCTCACTCATCAACAGACCTCTCCCATTGTAGATCAGCTACCTTGGATAGAAGATAAGCAGTTACCTCATTCAGAGAAACACAGTCTAAAGTTTATAACCATCTGTTGGAAGTGCAAACAGAACTGAAGCAGAATTGTATTATTCCATATTAGGATCTAGACAACCAACTCCTTGCGCAAGAACTTAGTACAGAACATTTGCATCAGAAGAGTAACAGTTGCTTTTGTTCCCCATATCGCATTAAGCTGTACATATAAATTATTATTAATAAACAAAGTTTAGAAGTAAGAAACATGTGACAATATTTCAATATCAGTATGGCCAGTATCACCATTAGTAATTTCTAAAATGCTTGAATCACTTAACATTATATGGAAAGAAAGACCACATAAATATTGTAGCCTTCACCATAAAGAAATAACCACACATGCCAGGATAGATAATTAGGCACTGGAGGTTAATACCCTGAAAAATCAATCAATAAAGCAAGGCTAGGGAGAATTGGTAATCTATGGACCTGAAATAAGTATGCTATGTCATAATGCACATAGAGATTAAGGATAAGTCAATCAAAATGGACATATAAAAGAACCAATGTACACAGACGAACCATCAGATTGCATCCACACGTGAAATCGAATGGTCCTGATTATGTGGACTCAATTGGAAATACCAAAACCACGAGGAGTTTTCTGCAAACATTGATGACGTGGATGGGCTGGGCTCGCGGAGATTCTAGCGCTTGTCAGTCTTTTATTATATAGAAATGAAGTTATTTTCGGAGAGAGGTAGTAGTTTAGAATAAGTTACTTATGTAAAAGTTTTTAGATTAGTTTGAAAATCGTGATACGCATAATCTATAAGGCACCGTTCTATTTAGCTTAACGGCTTAACAATATGTTTTTTTGCTAAATTTTTATATATAGAAGTTTCTGTAAAATATAAATAAAAATATATTGTTCAAATTTATAATAGCTAATACTTAATTAATCATGTACTAATGACCTACGTTGTTTCACGTGTACAGGATAAGCCGAACGGAGAAGCTGTTCTAAACACACCCTAAGTCCATAAACTAAAATGAGCGGTTTGTACAACAACAACACATTGTATATTTTTCGACGATGCAATTGTTGTCTATAACTCCTCTCGTGGATGTCTCGGGGGGTTGGACTACGACAAGATGATGTCTAGATTAATAATGCAAGCTAGTCACAAGTATATAATATTGGAAGCTTATTAATATCCGCACTTATCTTTTGGACAAAAGGACTAAGATAACAAAGACAACAGTAGGCAGTAGTAGTAATTATCTAATTTCACGTACATAACATATACAACTCATCATAGACACATTATTGAACCTCCTTATTAAAGACAAAATTTACAGTTCTTATGAGGTACTGAGATATAAAAAAAGTTTTAATATAATTTTTGATATCTCCTGATAATATATTAGAAAAATGTGGTACCTTTCTATATTGAGGATCATAAAATCACTCCCTTTGTAAATCCACTGCCCTGATATATATGTTTTGTGATTTGCTAGATTTTATAAATTTTCAATCACCTAAAATTGCACATTGCTAAGCTTGAAATTGCAGTGCTATGCAATGTGTTATTTCAGTTTTTTTTACAACAATTTTATTTTATATGGTTTTGCTTTATCTTTTTATCTAACTTTTGCATTAATTTTGTAAATTTCTATGAGTTATAAGTTTATTTCATCTATTTTGTAAATTTTTGTAAGTTAGAATTATTTATTGTTCAAACTTTTATTAAAAAATGACTTTGTTTAAATAATTACTAGGGAGTGATGAAAGCAGATTATCATGCACGAATGAGAAAAGTGACAAAATTTTTTAAAAATTTCAGGCACCTAAAATTTAAACACTCCCATACTTTTCCCTCTTATTTGTGACCTCTATCCTCAAGCCATAGGGAAAAAGGGATGGTGTAAACGATTTTTGCAAGGGGGCAAGGGCAATTGGAATTGGGCAATTTTTTGGTACTTGTAAAAAATCGACCTTACCAAAAGAGAGAAGCAGAAAATTTCGTCCATACCAATTTGAGGTTACACATGCAGAAAATTGCCCCTTGATAAGATTGGTAGGCAGTCCTATCTATGACTAAAACAACTGGGTGAAGGAAGTGTGATGGGTTGATGGAGACGTGAGTACATGTCTGTATCTGTATCTGTCAGGCTTTAAATCTTAGCATTTACGAATATTATGTATATGTGATTGTACTATCAATAGAAGTAAAGTTAGTTATTTTTCTCAAGCCTCCATCTCTTTAAGTATGTGTTAGGAGATAAATTTGTAAGCGTGGTTTATATGTGTGGTGGTATGTGTCATATGCGTCTTCGGTATTAAAAATAAAATAGGAGTATGCTTAGATATTTGTCTTAAGCCTCCATTTCTTTGAACATGTATTAAAAGACACATTCATAAGTCTGTGAGTATGGTTGCGTGTGTGTGGTGGTATGTGTCGTGTGCGTCTTCATTGTAAAAACGGAAATAAAAACAAGTGGGTGGCGACTGGCAACTCGGTCTCCTCATCACCGCCAGGCCATTGGCCTAATCCTCTTTAGAGGCTTTGTGTTGTGGCTTTATGTAATGACGTGGAGGGCTTGCGTGCTGCGTCCGTACTCGGTACTTGCTTGGGTGCTTAGCACGGCTACATCTCACGTAATGCTCACGGTGCTGTACTTCAACAACGAGAGATTATCCATGCATCGCGCACATACAAGAAAGAAACACCCTCCATGTAGATTTGCATCTTGTAGCTGTATATAAAACAATTAATAGTAGCAGTCCACTCGACATGCAGATCGCTGGATATATTTTAAAATTTCCCCTGAATTTAGCAGGAAACTAGTATATTATTTGATCAAGTTCAGCTCCATCATTTTCACTTTCCCAATACTATACGTGTTCCTCAATCAATTATCGCAGGTGTGGCAATCGAATGGTTATCCATGACCTGCAGGCTAGCTAGTGTCAGCTTATATGTGGCCTAAAAAATGTCCTCTAAATTACTTGAACGAACAGGTGAGTGGTGAGTCAGCAATCGATCGAGCGGATGCACTCCGCAAAAGGGCTGAGTTGCTGACAGGCCGTGAGCCGTGTCAAATGACAGAGAAACAACTCCAACGTCAGTCTTTGAAAGAAAATCTAGCGTCACTTCTCTCTTTTTGGAGATCACATTTCATCAAATATCATCTTTACACTCAGTACTTTTTTGCATCCTATTTTCTCCTTTTTCTCTTGAGGCATATTCCAGAGGACGCTTTCATCTTTGCCTTCACTGATGGGCCAAGATGGTGATGGGCCAGGCTTATATCTACCACGGTTGCAATTGGCTGGGATAGAGCTATAGAGCGCCATTCAAAAAAAAAATAGCGCCGTATGCTCGGACCGGCTTATATCTACATGGTTCTGGTGGGCAGCGTTCCGGACGGCTTCTCAGCCGAGAAGCCACCCGTCTTATTAAACTAAGCTTTTGTAATTAAGACGTCATTAATTAATTATAACTATTATACATTTAAAAAAATAGATTTATTTATATTTTAAAGAAACTTTTATAAAATAGTTTTTTCAAAAACTGCATCGTTTAAGCACTTTAAAAAACATGCACGTAATAAATTAGTAATCACAAGCTAAAAAGAATAGGATATTTGGTCATGTCTAAGGCACCTTTTAATTGTGGGATGGCTTGTGCCATTTTCTAGTTTAATTACTAAACTGTGTGTTGTTCGCAAAAAAATCTATATAAAATTTTCTTTAAAAAGTCAAATAAATTTATTTTTTAAGTTTATAATAATTAATATCTAATTAATTATACACTAATAATCCATCTCGCCTCGTTATACGTATTGTTGATAAGCTAAGGTACAAGGTAATGCAAACGGTATCTAAACGTGTAGTACTTACTCTAGTATATAGCACTGCCGGTCGCGGCCCGCGTCAACGCGTTCACCTACTAAGCGCGTCTTAGCTCTTAGTACTCTCCCTCGCGTGATCTCCGGCCGGCCTCGCTCCCCCTTCTCCTGGCTAGCTAGCTTGCCGACGACCTCGTCGATCGTCCGATGGCAACGACGCAGCTGCTGTCCACCGTCGCGCACTGGGAGACTCTCCCGGAGGGCTATGTTCGGGCTGAGTCCGACCGGCCGCGGCTTGCCGAAGTGGCCACGGACAGGAACATCCCCCTCATCGACCTGGCGTCGCCCGACAAGCCGCTTGTCATCGCCGAGATTGCTCGGGCCTGCCGCACCTACGGCTTCTTCCAGGTCCCTCTTGCGCGCGCACTTTAAGTACCTTAATTAGGTTTTCTGTGTTCCCACTGTGCGTACGTGCTCCCAATTATGTCCAACCAAGGCGGCTTAACTTCTCACAATGATTTGGAGTTCGCCTCGGTCGGCGTTTTCCCATGACAAACAAGCTAGTCTATGAACTTCACGGCATTTATTTTTCTCCTTAGGCGCCCAGCATCCTTTTCAGAGCTCAGGAGTCAGGGCGCTCTGATCATCTGATGTACAAGTACAAATATGCATATATAGTAACGCAGTTGGACTTTACAACTGTAGCCCATGTGCACTCATCTCTTGCATATAATTCAAATGATTGTAAAAACATTTTTTTAAAAAAAATAGTAGCATAGATTAAAACGTTATATATATCACTGTATAATCATACAAAGCAAAATTCAATCTACACGTCGCACAAAAGAAATAAAAATTTTGCTATGAGTAGTAAGTAACCAAATCTGCGTTTTCTTTAAGGATGTGCAGATTGAATTGAGCTTTATATGTTTGTGCTGATATTTAACATTGTAATCGACGCTTCTAAATTATTTCAATTTTTATAGATATTCAGATGACATGTAAGAAAACTAAGTGCACACATGCACTCGAGTCATAAACTGACTTCCCGCATAGTAACCATTAAGTGTATTATAGTGTTATCTGATATATCTATAGCTTTCTTAACTTTTCTTTATTATAGGTCAGCAACCACGGGATAGAAGAGGAGCTACTGGAGAAGGTGATGGCCGTGGCGCTGGAGTTCTTCCGGCTCCCGCCGGAGGAGAAGGAGAAGTTGTATTCCGACGAGCCATCCAAGAAAATAAGGCTCTCTACGAGCTTTAACGTCCGCAAGGAGACAGTACACAACTGGAGAGATTATCTCCGCCTTCACTGCCACCCGCTAGAGGAATTTGTACCCGAGTGGCCCTCTAATCCGGCACAGTTCAAGTAAGCATATACTGGCTAGACATATACCTCTTGTTCATACAGTATGTAGCTCCATATACCCTGCTAACACAGTCGATCCACTAGCTATGACGATATTGGAAGTGAAGTTTCAGTAGGTCATAGATTCCCTCGTGACACGGAGAGTTTATGTTAGCACAACACACAGTCCATTTTATTGCCGGTCTCTATGAGGAGGTCCCTTGAACGTTTAAATAGCTTTCCACATTCATGTTGTATTGGGCCTACCATACTCATCGGAGCTATTACACAACCCAAAAATTGGAAAGATTAGTTGCCAACCCATAAATTGCACGACTTACTATTGTTTTAGAATATGTAGGTTTTTTGCATTATCGACTTGGATTAAAGAAGAGTAAATGTCAGTTACAACCTACTATTTAAATCAAGAAAGTACTAAATTAAGTGTTTAGGATGGGTACGGCCTCACATTTATTAATTCTAAATTTTAGATTACTAAATTTAGGAAAACTAAAACTAAAAAAACCACAATATTTATAATGGCATATTTTAGTTAGAATGAATTCTTGATATAGTTGCTAAGGTTATGATAATATGATCCACCTAATAATGACCATATCTTTTTGTTTAACATGGAACATGGTAGGTGAGGATCGTCTCATTTAGTTATTACCCATGGTCGATATCTAGTGTGGCTGTGTAGGATAAAGTCCAAATTTGTTAGGGTGCATGTAACAGGATCAATCATAAAAAAACGCTTATTCCAACCAGGGGCAGACTCAGGCCTCGAACAACCTGGGGCATGGCCTGGGATCTAGAACCAAAGGCCCATTGCATATTTTGATTTTTTACCATGTAAACAACTGTTGGGCCAATTTTACAATGGGATGGTCTAGTCCTTGGCCCATTTCTAGGTCCACCCTATTCCAACCCCTTTATCACTATTGGTTCACCTAAAATCGACAAAAAAACATTTCACTAATGGTTCATAAAAAACGAACCACTATTTCAATTTGAGCAAAGGATCGAATTAGCCACAGCCCGTATTTACAAACCCCGGTATACGTCTTCCTATCAAGGGAAAAATGTTTTGCTTAGCGTGCCATACATCTCATTAATTTTTTCTTCGATCTACAATTTACACTACTGAGCTCTCCCGCTTGTGTGGGATCTAAACCCTCAAATGATAAACATGAGATGATGTGACGAGTTATTAGCACAAGCAAAAGAAAAAGTTTTACTCACTATAGCTATTTCATCGGTGCGCTCAATCCTTCGAAACATTTTTATCATTTTACACCTTAGACTACTTAAAATTACTTTTTTCTTAATGATATTCCTCTTTTCATTTTTATTTATATAAGTCATATTGTAAGTTGATGACAACATAACATATATTGTAAAATATGATCAAATTCCACATGATAGTTTGCGTGGGTATTAGGTGTTGCAAATATAT
The DNA here is from genome assembly GCA_003991445.1 of Oryza meyeriana var. granulata. Lineage (NCBI taxonomy): Eukaryota > Viridiplantae > Streptophyta > Magnoliopsida > Poales > Poaceae > Oryza > Oryza meyeriana. Next base: position 200,002 of record RYFJ01001354.1, on the reverse strand, counting down.
GCAAACAATGATTAAAAATCAACAAATATATCTTGTTCAGTTCTAAACATGAGATCAAACACATCTTGGGATATAATGATTGGTGCAGCAGAATGTGGATTAAAGGGACGAAATTGCACTTACATATAAAATTACTTTGAGGAAGAACTAGAACAAAATGGAGAATTTAGCAATTTAAAACTAGTTTGAAACAGACTATTCACATGTTTATTGTCACATATTATCTACTTGATTATAGGAATAAATTAAATATTTCAAGAACTAAACAAATAATTCAGAACAAGTGGAAACATATTATTCACCATAGTAGAGAAAAGCCTTTTGGGAAAACGTATTCTTAGAGACATAAATAAAATAATCTACAACAATAATTTGGTGGAGCAACTGAAAAGAATATGGTGGGCTGTATAATCTAGAAAGTTGGCTCGCTGGACATATCTCTTTAGCCGTGTAATTTTTGGTTGTGGGTACGCTTTCTAAGTGTCAAATTATATGTTTTTATAAAAACTTAGAAATTTTTTGGAATACTTTTTATATCCATTTTTAAAATTTTAAATTTTAATTATTTTGTATATGCCTCTAAATAATTGTTATAAAATCATAATAATCTACCATGTGTTCCCTATAATACAAATCGAACGGGACCCTACTGAAGCATACAAATCACGGTATCCATTATCCATGTCCGACAGTAGGTCAGTCAAGAATAGATAGTGATACATCACCATGTGTCCCGTTCTGTCGCGTGCACTTTATAGCGCATCTAGAAACAGAGAGCTCGCTGGCAAGTTGGCGGCTTATCCCAATCGCAACCGCAAAATTAAATACTCCTATAACACGAGGACGCACTACCAGGCTAGCTACCAGCTATAGCTAGCTACTTCAACAAAAAGGAAAAGAAAAATGCTATTACTAGCTACTTCGTCCAACAAAAAGAAAAACAAAAGGCTGGCTACCACTGCTGATAGACAGTGCATGCTACAGTTGCAGCTGTTTTACCTCTTTATGCAAGACTGCTCACTTGTTTTGATATTCTCCTGTAGCCCTATGACGTCGTAGGAGTGCATGCCCCTAGTTCAAGCTACTATCTTCGTTATACGAAGATAGTCATCAACATAGTTTTTAATCATGTTCATTGAAAGAATATTAAAAATATAACTATATATGAAAGAGTTTCGTGATAAACTACTAATGCATTTTTTACATTTTAATCCTAATATCAGCATCTATTAATAATTTAATATTTTGAGGTTTAATGAGACACGCTCCACTAGTCGAGGTAATACTAATTATGGCTTTTACCGGTAATGAATGATCACGTACTCACGTACATCAATATAATTAACGGCAAATGGATAAGTACGTATGCGCGTCGAGTTTGTGAGACCTTCTTTCAAGTTTGTTTCTCAAGATAATAAAAATGGTCACACACCTCTGACCTCTACCATCGGGCACATGGCCTAAAAGTTTTGCCAAATAAGAAAAGAGAATAGGGTGATTGGACAAACCCTAGCTACCCCACTCAAATAAAACTAAGTTGAAGGCTACATCTTTCAAGTTGATAACCCTCAATGTACGTACATGGCCGGCACGCTGAACCGTGTTTTACGATCGACCGGTCCATCGCTGTATATAAAGTATGCAAACTTTGATTTTAGCTCATAGCCCGCTCAAATATACTTTCTGTTGAAAATAGAGACTCTATTAACTTTTGTCATGATGTTTGACTTCATCTTATTAAAAAAATAGCATAAAATATAAAATATAGGTCACACTTACAGTTTCTTTAATAATAACCAGATCATAACAAAATAAACAATAATTACTTAAATGTTTTTGAATGTGTTATCTATAAAAAAAGGAAGGAATATATAGGCCATGTCGACCACTTCAAACATGTATACATGTATAGTGCCATTTATAATATATACTATTTTAAAAGGGAGTAGTGGTGGCGGTAAATAGTGAATCTATCAGTAACTCCAAAAAATTGTGACATATAAGGGATAATCTATTATATTAGTAACACAACATTTAAAGGAGGCACCACGTTCGCTCTGGAGGCTAGAAATTCCCACAATAATGGAAGAAAAAATAAAATAAATTCCGAAATTTAATTTTTAATTCGAATTCCAGACAAACTTAAAAAAGATCATTAAAATTCAAAAATAAAAACTCGCTCCGGGTGTTAGTAATTCCCACATTAATAAGAGAAAAAAGAGAAGAGTTCAAGTAGAAATACAATTTAGAAATAATTGTAATTTGAAATAAAAAAAATAAGGAATATTGAAAGAAGAGTCCACTTAGAATACAACACAAGATTAATTAAAATCCAAAAGAAAAATAAAATAAATTCCAAAATTAGATTTTCAATACGAATTCCAAAGAAACTTCAAAAAGGTCATTAGAATTCCAAAGAAAAATATAATAAAAAACTTAAATAAGTAAAGACTACATTGCAAGAAGAGTCGATAGCAAGATACAATCTATAAATATCCAAAATTAAGATTAATAAAAATTCGGAATAAAAATAAAATAAATTCCAAAATTAAATTTCAATACTAATTCCAAATAAACTTTAAAAAATCATGAAAATTTGGAATAAAACTAGAATAAAAAATAAATAAGTACAGACGAGAAACCAAGAAGAGTCCATAGAACATACAATCTTTAAATATCCAAAAGTAAGATTTAAAAAATTACAACAATAATACATATAAAAGAACATTGACGGGGAAAATAGAGTACATAAGAAAATACAATTTATAAATAACTAAAATTTGGAATAAAAATTAAGGAATATTGAGGGAAGTGTCCGTCTGAAACACAACACGAGATTAACAATAATTCAGAATAAAAAATCTATCTATCTATTATAATATTAAGACAACCTTGAAAGGAGGCACAATGTTTGCGTTGGAGTCTAGAAATTACCACATTAATTGTAGAAAAAGACAAAATCTACACCGTTATGTAACGTCCCGCTTTCAGCGAGACATTAAACTATATTTTACTAAAATCTACCCGTGAAAATTTCGCTCTTTGTGTGCTATGTCGTAAGTCGTGTCTGGATCTCAGTTTGTATTCTTGTCCTTGCTCTCGTAATCCCTCCTGTCAAAAACCCCGTTCTAAAATAATCTCTGAGTTCGAATCGCCATATTCAAACTTCCTCGAAACCCTAACGACGAGTCCCTTAATCTTCTCTTTCAAAAATTCTTGCTTCGATATCCGTTCTGAATATCCGAATCAAAACCCTAAACTAACTCTTTGATCCCCTCTCTAAAATTCCCTTGTTTGCTCTCTTCCTTGAATCTCTGAAAAATCCCAAGTTGAAATATGCGGCATGGAATCCAACCCCTATTCGAAAATCTCTTCCACCCATATATATATATATATATATATATATATATATATATATATATATATATATATATATATATATATATATATATATATATATATATATATATAGACACACACACACCCCCCTATATGCATGTATATATGTATATACCTCCCATCCTTGTCCTCCTGAGACCCCCGAAGTATTCCGAGATCAAATACTTCATTAGATTTCAATCGCCAATTAATTACCCAGTCAAACATCTCCTCTTTGAAATCTCCTCCAAATAAGTCTCAAAGACCAAGTATCAGAATCCCTTGCATAGTTCCCTCCTTGGACCTCTTGGTTAATTCTGAGTTCAAGAATGTGATTTTAGTCCAAGTCCATGTTCAAAATCGTCAAACATCTCTCTTCTCCCTCCAAATAATTCCCTGAGAAATATGAAGGGATATTGTTCTCACTAGGCCTCAATCACCCTTTCCCAGCCCAGTAAACAGCACAGACCCGACGTCCCCCTGGATGGTGTCGATGTTTTATATCGGCAATGATTATATGGGGCTACTCGTGAGACCTAAACTTGATGGATTGCAAAGGAACATGCAACAATTTATCCTGTTTCAGTCCCTTGAAATGAGGTAATACGCTACTTCCAGCTGTGGTGTATTGTCTTTGAGGTTTCTCTGGTGAGATTGTTCTCTTGTGTAGTTGTCTGCCCTAAGGGGGTTCTTACCTCCCCTTATATACTGAGGAGGTAAGGTTATATGATAGGAATCCCAGTCGAACTTGACCAAGGGATTTCCTTCTAGGTATACAACGTACCCGACTAGAAGTATATTCTTTTCCTTATCATACAAGGTAATATGCACCGAGTCCGGTTGTATCCCTAATTACAGGATTAGGCTTATCCTCTATCCGAGTGGCTACAAAGCTTCCCATGATGTACCCAGGGCCCATGGCCTCCACAGTAGCCTCTAAGATCTTCATAGTTAAAACACAGTTGGCACCGAGTGCTCATCCTCCTTGGTGAAGATTTCTCAAGTGCCTTGCTCCCGAGTACTCATTGTCCGAGTACCTCTTCTCCAAGTTCTGCTTTATATCAGCTGGCAACGAGGCTATGAAGGGCTTCATAGAAAAATATGAATAGTGTGCGCCGAATAAGCGCACCTATTAGGTGTAGCCCTCGGCTTTGTACTTAATTGTGAAACAATTAAATATAAAGTCAAAGATCTTTAACCTTTAAGTTTTTTTTGAGTGGTATATTTCTTAGAAATTGAACTCTTCAGCATCATATCAGCTGAAAATATTTTTTGCTCAAGACAATTTGGCTAAGCATGTAAGCCGAGTATCACTTCATGGATTTTAACCCAATATGTGGTGAGATGTTCTTGAGAGATACCTGCATCCCCAATTTTAATGGAGACCAGCTATTGATTCTTATAAGAATATATCCTCAATACCTGGTAAATAATTTAGATATCTGAATACATGTGTCCAGCAATCAGGCTTATCAAGAAGCATATCTGATTATTTTAATCAGTTCCTATAAAATAGCATATGCACTGTGATTTTAACACAGACAGCAGTCGGCCCAATAGGGTATGCTATTTATGAACTCATATCTTACAGTCCATTACTGAGCAAGCCGGCCCAAGCCTACTAACCCAGCGCAGGCCTATAAAGCGATGGGAGAGAGAAAAGATTCCTCTTTTTCCCCTAATTCGCCAAATCGCTTCATCTCCTGCATAGGCGCCAAACTTCGCACTCTCCGTCCCCAGCTAGGGTTTTCAGTAGCTCAAGCTTCCTCACAAAAATCCACAAGAATCTTCTCTCCTACTTCAATTCCCACCATCTAGAAGCTCTTCTACTTAGTTCAATCCCCCAGCAATGCCAAAAGCTTCATTTGACATCCCTAGCATGTCGGCTGGTTTGTGGCCAAGATCTGATGCGTGCTCAACGAAGCTGGCCCTTCTGGAGAAGAGGAAGTGCCTCCAACCGAGAGAGATCATGAACTGGTGCCCTGCCATCGGTGAGATACCCCCCTCTCCATGTCTTGACAAGATTTGTGGTTTTTGCCTCCTTTTTCAACCACGAATTTGCTCTTCCCACCTCCAATTTTCTTAGTGGCCTCCTTGACTATTATAAGATTGAGCTCATCCATCTCAACCCTAATTTCATTCTCCAAATCTCCATCTTCGTGATTCTCTGCGAGGCTTTTTTGGGAGTCGATCCCCATTTCAACCTTTTCAGTTTCTTGTTCCATGTCAAGCCACAGCCCTCCAAGTCCAAGATACAGGTGATAGAAAGAGCAGGCCTTCAACTCCGCAACAAAATGAAGAAAACCTATCTCCATGTTCCCCTAAAACTTCACTGAAAGGATGGCATCATGAGTGGTTTTACTGTTCCAACCTTGAGCCCTCCTTGCCGCCTTTTTCTGGAAATCCCCCTGTATTACTGGAAAGCTGGACTGCCCTACCATCACAGGAAGAGATGGTCCAGGTGCAATTGCTACTAGAGAAGATCAATGATATGAAGAATAAAGGGCTGACTGGTCCTTGGGTGGCCAGAACCTTCCAGAACCGTAGAATTCAACCCTTGAAGGCTAGGATCCACTTTGGCTACGACTATGAGGGAAAAAATGATCCCACTCGGGAATGCGCCGACTTCGTCAACAAGGATGTCATCATCGACACCTTGCTTAGCTATTTTGTCAATGGAGTCATCCAGACTCTAGACGCCGAGAGGGCCCTCAAGCAGTACTGCAAGGACAGGCCCCCGGCCAAAGGTAATGCCTTGTGTGATATCTATCTTGATGTTTGCTTGTGAAGCGTTGTATGAACATTGTCCAATTGCATTTTCCCCCAATGCTTGATGTTTGTAGGAATTCACCGAATTCGTTTCTAACCCACCTAGCCAGCTGGCCAGTGAGTCTAGAAAGCCGCTGCCAGCCCCTCGTTAGCCCTACCCAGCCCCAAGAGGGCTAGGAAGCGACCAGCGACGGGCCAGGCCAAGAAGACAAGCATGCCGAGTAAGGCATCAGGCGGTCCAATGATCAGAGACCCCAACAGCATTACACCTAGACCGACCAGCCCCATGGCCACACCACCGAGTACCACCATGCCCCAATCGGTTGCACCGAGTACGGCGCCGACTGGGCCAAGATCTCCACTACCGATTGCCGCCCCTATAAGCCCGATAGCCAGCAGTACTCCACCACCGATCAAGCCTTCGGGCCCATCGCCGACTACCTCCACCCCCAGCACACAAGGATGGAGGTTTAAGACTTCCAAAAGGTATAGCAATCCTCAGTATTTAAGAAATCTTGAGTGGTTTCTTGATTGATGAATATGTTTGTAGGAAGCCTAGTGACACTGATCCCAAAGGGGACAGCGCCACCGACCCTCGTCCCCACTCCCGTCCCAACCGAGGCCAAGACCACAGCCCGAGCCGAGTGCTGTCTCAGCCCCTGAGGTTGAAACAACCCACTCGGCCGAGCCTCAATCCTCACCCAGTCGGGACACCGTGGTGGGTACCCCAGTTCCTGAGCTCGCCCAAGATCCAGCACTGCCGATTGATCCATGTCCTAGGACTCCTTATCCTCCACTTTCTTCATCTTCTGATGATGATGACCTCCCTAGGCTCGAGGCTCCTCCACCAAATTTTCCCCGAACATTTTATTGGGTTACGCCAGAGGGGGAAGAACAAACCTTCGAGCACAACGAGCAAGCCGCCCAAAGGGAGCGAGTCAAACTAATGGAGGCCGCCATCGCCGCATCAAGGAGTATCCAGGTATATAATCCATCTGATTGTGTTTGCTGATCTGCAGCTCCTCAGAATTTTTGGCCATCTTTGCTTGTGTTGTATGACTCCGACGTATCTTGTGCAGCAAGTGGTCGATCGATCCGAGAAAATGGATAAAGTTCTATCCCAGCTTGCCCCTCAGCTCACTCAACTCCACCTGCTCCAGATTGCTAAAGATGATTTAGAGAAGTCTAGCAAGGAGAGGGAGGAGTGACTGAAGGATTCAATGAACAAGCTCAGGGACAAGAACTGGGTGCAGACAGGGACCATTAGAGGTATGTTTCTTCCTTGCCCATGTAACCCCAAACCACTCTTCTTGCACTGGTGATATTCATCTTTGTTCGGCTGTAGCTCTAGAAACAAACCTGAATAATCAATCCCTAGAAATAGAATGCCTGAAAAGGAGCTAAAGGAGCTTGAGAAGGCAAAGTCCAAAGTAGACACCGAGTACGCAAGTAAGCTTCATATCTGCTCTAGTACTCTGTCAAACTAGGTACCTAGATTTATTGATGCCACTTCTCTGTGTGAGCAGCCTTCAAAGCAAATTCACAGATCCAATTTGGCGCTTTTGCTGAAGATATTAAAATAATAAAGGAATCATGGAACATCATAGCTGATTCCGCGAAGACTTATATTAGACATTATGCAACCAAGCCTAGCCGGGCCCAGCTCCAGCTCCATCTCCCAAGTGGCGCAGCACCTCAAAGAAGCCCCTGCACTGCTAAAGAAATACTCCTCCGAGCACGTCACCGTAGGGATTGCCCAAGCACTAGCTATGACAAAGTCTCTCTAGCCCCGGGTAGACATTGTGGCCATCGGAGAGGGCTTTGCTGAAGGTACTACCCTAGAGGAGGGGTTGGAGTTGATTAGCCACGTTAGGCCTACTGTTGAGGCTTTCGCCGAAGATCTGCTGATGTAAAGACAAAGTTTTATGTACTCGGTATCTGACAGAAACAAGATGTAAACATTGTAAATGCTTTTGATGTTTTGTTGTTGCATCTTGCCGAGTTCTTGTTTTATTGCTTCTGAGTGGGCCCAAACTCACGGGGAGCCGAACTCCAACTCAGTTGGTAACACAGCCTCAATACCATAGACTAGGAAAAAAGGGGATTGCCCTGTTGCCCGACTAACCGCGGTTCTTAAAGACCAGAGAACAGATGGAAGCTCTTGTATCCATTGCCCTGCATATGATTGTAGTCGGTTGAACACCCTAGTCTTGATACCTTGTAAGACCATGCCATTTAAATGCTCGACCTGCCCATTACTTCGTGGGTTTGCCACAGAAGCAAAACAGATCTTGATGCCAAAGTCGTCACAAATCTTGAAAAACGCTGCCAGTGAACTGAGTGCCGTTGTCTGTTATGATGCGGTTGGGAACCCCAAATCAATATATGATACCCATGATGAAGTTTTTTGCCCTAGCCGCTGTGATGGTAGCAACGGACTTTGCCTCGATCTACTTTGTGAATTTATCCACTGCGACGAACAAGTGTGTAAACCCTCCTGATGCTTTTTTGAATGGCCCGACCATGTTAAGCACCCAAACTGCGAAGACCAAGAGATTGAAATTGTTTGTAGTTCTTGAGCTAGAAGACGTATTTGCTAGGCAAAGAACTGGCATCCCTCGCACGTCTGAACTATGTCTTTAGCGTCTGTAACTGCAGTCGGCCAGAAAAATCCTTGTCTGTCAGCCTTTCCGACTAACGTCCTTGATGCAGCATGGTTGCCACAGATGCCCGAGTGGATGGATTGCAGAATCTGCTTGCCCTCCTCGGGTGTGATACAGCACATGAGTACTCCGGATGCGCTTCGACGATAGAGATCTTCTCCGACTACACGAAAACATTTGCTTCGACGTTTGATCCGCTCGGCTTCACTACGATCTTTTGGGAGCTCGTCTTCTAGGAGGAACCTGATGATTGGAGTACGCCAAAACTGAGAGATGATTAGTACTTCATTTGTTACCGGGGTAGGTTCAGCCCCCGAATGCTCGAGTACTGGTTTTTTTTTTGACTAACGACTCCAATAAGTGCTCGACAAAAATTCCAGTTGGGACCACTTCTTGTTTGGATCTCATGTTGGCTAGCTCATCTGCGACTTCATTGTATTGTCGTAGCACGTGTAATCTCCAGCCCGTCGAACTTGTTTTCCAGCTTTCGTACCTCCTGACAATATGACGCCATGTTGTCATCGAGACACGTCCTGTTTGTCATGACCTGATTCACCACGAGTTGAGAATCCCCGCGTACTACCAGTCGGAGGATACCAAGTGATATGGTGATGCGGAGCCCATAGATGAGTGCGTCGTATTCAGCAACATTGTGGGATGTAGGAAAGTGTATCTGAAGGACAACTTTTAGTTTTTCTCTGGTGGTGATGTTAGGACGACACTAGCCCTGCTCTGCTATCAGAGAGAACCGTAGAAGTACATCGTCTAGTATTCTAGCTTGTTTGTTGATGTAGCCGTCTGAAGCTTTGTCCACTCGGCTATGAAGTCGGCAAGTGCTTGCCACTTGATTGCTGTCCGAGGTTGAAAAACGATATCAAACGCCATCAACTCGAGTGTCCATTTAGTGATTCTGCCAGTGGCCTTGCGATTGTGTAGGACGTCCCCGAGTGGATACGATGTGATGATTGTAACTTGATGCGACTAAAAATAGTGCACCAACTTCCGAACAGTTATGAGCAAGCCATATAGTAGCTTCTGTACTTGGGGATATCTCATCTTGGATTCGCCAAGGACTTTACTGACAAAGTAAACTGTCTTTGAACTTTTTGTACTTGTCCTGGCTCCACCCGCTCAACGACCAACACCGTGCTAACTACCGGAGTGTTTGCCGCTAGGTACAATATGAGTGGTTCCTGGGGCATTGGTGATGCCAACACAGGTGGTGATATGAGGAACTTCTTGAAATCTTCGAAGGCTTGTTGGACTTCTGGCATCCATTGAAAATTGTCAGTTTTCTTTAGTAATTTGAAACAGGACATGCCCTGTTCGCCGAGTCGGGAAACGAATCGGCTGAGTGCCGCCATGCAGCTGGTCAGCTTCTTTACGTTCTTCTGGCTAGTAGGGGGTGCCATATTCATAATAGCGTTGATTTTCTCTGGATTTGCCTCGATGCCCCGTTGTGATACAATGAAGTCGAGTAATTTTCCCAAAGGTACTCCGATGACACACTTTTTCGGGTTCAACTTCATCTTGAATCTCTAAAGGCTTTGAAAAGTTTCCTCTAAGTCGGCGATGAGGTCTTGCTTGACTTTGGTCTTGATCACCACATCATCGACATAGGCCTCCACATTGCACCCGGTTGAGTGTGAAGATACCGCTAGATAGCACGTTGATACGTTGTGCTAGCGTTTTTCAACCTGAACGACATAGTTACATAGCAATATACCCCGAATGGCGTGATAAAAGAAGTCTTCAAGCAGTCCTCCTCCTTTAGGCTGATTTGATGGTATCCTGAGTAACAGTCGAGAAAATTAAGTAATTCACATCCTGTAGTTGAATCGACCACCTGATCTATCTTGGGTAGATCAAATAGATCTTTGGGACATGCCTTGTTTAAGTCGGTATAGTCGACGCACTTGTGCCATTTACCGTTCTTCTTCCAGACCAAGACTGGGTTTGCCAGCCAATCCGGATAATAGACATCTTTGATAAACCCGGCTACGAGGAGTTTGGTTATCTCCTCCCGAATAGCATCTTTGCAGTCTTGCACGAAGTGCCGTAGTTGTTGCTTGACTGGTTTGGCGTCCGGCTTGACGTTGAGGGAATGCTCGATCACCTCCCTTGGTACACCATGCATGTCGGAAGGCTTCCAAGCAAATATATCCCTGTTCGTCTGGAGGAGGTGACGAGCGCGTCTTCCTATTTGGGGTCGAGTCTGGCCCCGACAAGCGCAGTCTTGGTGGGGTTGGAAGGATCTAGAGGGATCTTTTTTATTTCTGAATCCACTGAAATTCCCGACTTGGCTGCTCTCTTCACTAGAACTTGATCGTCCTCATTTGTAGGTGTTGCAGCTAGTTGGATGTTGTTTCGTCCAACTGCCGCTTCGTGAGACTAGGCCAACTCGCAACTCTCTTTGTCACAGGTGAAGGCTTGCTTGACATCATTGAGCAAGGAAAGTACTTCTGCTAGTCCTGACATCTTGAGCACCATGTATGTATAATGGGGCACCGCCATGAATTTAGCTAGTGCAGGCAGACTAAGTATGGCGTGGTACGCGGTCTCGAAGTCGGCAATCTCGAAGCAGATGTTCTTAGTGCAGAAGTTCTCCCGCGTGCCAAAAGTGACTGGCAGAGTGATCTGTGTGAGTGGAGTGGAAGATATGCCGAGGATTACCCCGTGGAAGGGAGTTGTACTCGGCCGCAGCTCAGATCGAGGGATCTTCATCTCGTCGAGCGTCTTGGTGAACAAAATGTTGAGTGCGCTTCCTCGGTCAATGAGAACCTTCTTCAATTTGACACTTCTAATGACCGGGTCTAGGACGAGTGGATATCATCCTGAATGTGTGACTCGGTCGGGGTGGTCCGCACGGTCAAAACTGATTGTCGTCTCTGACCAACGCAGGTATTGGGGGCATCTGACGAGACCGAGTTGACCTCTAGGGCCGTTAGCTTCTGTTTTCGCTTGGAGTCGTGTGCAGATGGCCCTCTAAAGATATGATTGAGCTCAGCCTGGGGATCTTGATAGTCACCAGCTGCGCCTGAGTCTGGCTTATCCTTGTCCTTGTTGTCGCCAGACGTTAATGTTTGCTTGAAAGCGAACTTCTTGAGCATGAAACAACTCTTAGCCACGTGCTTCCCCTTTGGGTGGAAAGGGCATGGCCCGTTCATAACCTTCTAGTATTCATCCGTCCTCCGGGGTCGCGGTCGGCTACACTCAACAGCTGCCACAACATTGTTCGACTTACACTTGCAATTGCCAGACTTAGTCAGGGCCGCATTGTTGGTGTCCTTCCGTTCCTTCTGTCGGGGCTCCTTCTTGTCGTCCAGGGCCTCAACAACAGTATCGGCTGAGTTGGCGTATTTGTTCACCATGTCGAATAGAGTTTTGACAGAGTTTGGAGGCTTCCGAGTGAAATTAGCGATGAACAGGGTATCCTTGACTCTCTTGCGGAAAGTGGCGATGATGACCTCGTCCTTGATCTTGGGTATTGAGTTCCTCTTCTCAGAGAACCGCTTGATGAAGTCACAGAGGAACTCATTCTTCCTCTGGTGGCACTGATATAGATTGTACTCGAAAGACGGCCTCTCATACATTCCTTGAAAATTTACGACGAAACGCTCAAGGAGTTCTCCCCAGGAGCCAATTTACCGCCTGGGAAGCCCTGTCAACTATGTCCTTGCGAGTCAGCCAAGGTGACTAGGAGGTAGTTAGCCATGGCCTTGTGGTCGCCTCCGGCCGCGCGGATTGCCAAGGTGTAAACTGTGAGCCAGGACTCTGGGTTCATCTTTCCATCGTACTTCTCTATTCCAGTCGGCTTGAAGCCAGATGGCCATTCGACTTGTTGTAGCTCATGGGTGAACACCAGTACTCCTTCATCTGGGTAAGGGCTTCGGCTTCGACTACGGTGATGAAAACGCTCGTGGTGGAGACCGAAGCACTCATGCTCATCTTCCAGTCGGCGGCGCTCGTCCTCCTCACGTTCTCGGCATCGAGCGTTGATGTCGTGGCGGAGATCCTGCCGTAGTCGTCCTCAGGCATCCTGGTTGTAACGGCGGTCGTCATGATGGTGCCGCCGTTGATTGTTGTTCTGATTGCCAAGTGATGTATGACGTGACTCCGAGCGAGGCTAACTAGAGCCAGCTGCACGGCGTCGTGCTAAGGCTGATGAGATCGTCGTGTCTGAAGCCGTCTTGTTTGATGATATGAGGGTATCTACAGATTGTTGTCGCTGTTGAAATGCCGCAACGGTGATCATTGCTTTGATCCTTGCGATGGTCGGGGAGGCTTGGTGGTCGAGCCCAAATTACAAGGTGTCGAGTAATGTGGCAGCGGCCACGACATTCTGTTATGGGGTCACGAAGACGTCATGGTCACCAACTCAGGTTTGGAGGATCTCCTGCTGAGCAGTCCGCCCAGCCTTGCACAAGTTGTCATTGCAAGCATCGTGCTCGGCTTGCAAGCATCGTGCGTCTTCCTCCTGTTGCTCACGCAGTCGGCGAGCCTCCTCCACTTGCTGATCGCGTAGTCGGCATGCATCTTAAGTGGGAGTTGAGCCCTTGGACGCTATGAAGACTTCTCGTGGTGGAGAAAAGCTTGCCGAGCTGCTGTCCGACTGTGAGTCAGAGTCGGAGTAGTTTAGGGGGGTGATTACAACTCCAACCTCCCTAGATCTGATCGCAAGCGGCTCTAGGTCGTATCCGAGTCGAACTCCAAGGGATTGGACCTACCGTATTGGAGTGAGATTGAAATTGTTTGCGGCATTGCTGAGTCCAAGCAGGAGATTGATGATCTCTTCCTCTCTTAGCCCAAGCTTAGCCGGCTTGAGGCCGAGTCGAACACCGAAAGAAAGAGTTGTCCCTGGACTCGTGCATCTTGGGGATTGCCACAGCATGTCGCCGAAGATTGCCGCAACGTTGAGTTGGCCGAATGGCACGAAGTTGGCTTGGTTTCTGGCCGATCGGATCAAATCCGAGTCGGTTAGGGTAAGATCGCTAAATTTGTTGGCGACGAAGTCGAGGCTCCCGAAGTTGATTGTCTATCCGGGGAAGAACTTGACGCTATCGACTCCGGTGGTTGGATCCATCAGGCTTGTTGAACATGATTTTGCTGAAGCCCCTACTAGGCGCGCCAATTGTCGATGTTTTATATCGGCAATGATTATATGAGGCTACTCGTGAGACCTAAACTTGATGGATTACAAAGGAACACAAAACAATTTATCCTGGTTCAGGCCCTCAAAGTGAGGTAATACCCTACTTTCAGCTATGGTGTGTAGCCTTTGAGATTTCTTTGGTGAGATTGTTCTCTTGCGTAGTTGTCTGATCCAATGGGCTTCTTACTTTTCCTTATATACTGAGGAGGTAAGGCTAATGATAGGAATCCCAGTTGAACTTGACCAAGGGATTTACTTCTAGGTATACAACGTACCCAACTAGGACTATATTCCTTTTCTTATCATACAAGGTAATACGCACCGAGTCTGGTTGTATCCCTAATTATAGCATTAGGCACATCCTCTATCCGAGTGGCCACAAAGCTTCCCATGAGGTGCCCGGGGCTCTTGGCCTCCATAGATGGCCTCCACGTGCCCCTCCTTGCCTAACATGTGCCGTTGATTTTCCCCTTAACCACGCACGCGCCCCGCCCGCACGCACTAGATGCCTGCCACGTGGCCACATGAGCCGCCACAGCCATCCAATGCCCCTCGCTCGTCGCTCGCCTGCGCGAGACCCCCTCTTCCCCTGCACGCTGCTGATCGCTGCGGCGTGGCACCCGGGGATGCCCAGCGCCACTTGATTTCATTTCCCCACGCACCTCGCCTGTCTCCCGTCCGATGCCAGCCACGTGGCCGAGCACCGCGATGCCACCATCCCATTTCACTAGCCCGCGCTGCAACCCCGCTCCCCGTTGGATCCACACCACGTGCCCCCGTGCCGCCTGCCGCCGTTCGATCACACCTCAACAATGTCATCTTCCTCCCTCGGCCTCGCTCCTCTCGCTCTCTCACGCCTAGCAGCTGTTTGGCCAAATACCTTCTCGGCCTCCCGACGACACCATGACCCCGCCCAGTCCCGCCGACGCCGCTAGCCGCCACAGCTTGGGTGGCCATCTCCGCCGCTCTGGTCCAACCCCATTTCCCCCTTCTTTCGTCCCCTTTCGCCCAAGACCGACCGGTAAAAAGGAGCCTGGGCCACCGACGTCATCGTTGTCCTCCCACACACCCGCGAACCTGTGCACGGACTTCAAACCCCGCCGTCCGATAGACCGCCTCTGTCGCTCCTCGCATCTACGCCGTCGATCAAATTCACTGCCCGGGAGAATCCCGCGCCACCCCGAGTCGCTCGTCCCTCTCTTTCTCTCATCCATGATTTGGGCTCCATTATTGGAGCCCCCCCCCCCCCAACCGACCTAGCCCGAGCTCCACCTATAAAACCCCGCAAGGCCATCTCTTCTTCCCCCTCTTTGCTCCTTTGGACCTGCAAGGCTTTGTTGCCTCCCGATGCACGGCAGCCGCCGCCGCTCGTCCGACCCCAGGCAACCCCGCCCATCCAGAGCCCGGCCATCCTCCGCCACTGTTGGGACGCTTCGGGTACCACTCCCCTAGCCGAGGCCACGCACCGTGGATGCTGCATTCCCTCGGCCCCGATTTCACCTCCCATTTCTCGCCACGGAACCTCTGGTACTAAAACGAACCCCTCTCCTTGGTTAGCTCTCCTTCCCGTGCAAATTGCGTGTGCCACCGTGTTTTGCTCTGGACGACAGTAGGCCAAACCATCCCCGCGCGATCCTGAACTAAGGACCCCTATCATCTTCTCTCTTTGTCACCACCGCGCGCCAGCGCGCCCCGCTGTCGCATTTCCCCCACTGATCCCAAGGCCGAAGGCCTTTCCCCTCTCTCTCCGCGTCCACTGGATCCCCTCTACCCCTCCTCAGCCACCGCAGATGGCCATGCCTGTCGTGCCACCATGGACTCCTAAGCCTCACCTCCTTCTTCTCTCTCTCGCCCTTGGCACATTGTCGCCAGCCACCGTCGCTCGGCCTCTCACTAATCCGAACCGGTCGACTATTTCCCTTGGCCTTCTCTAGCCCCCGATGTTGGCCGCTCGTCCGGGCTCGCCGCCATTTGCCAAAGCGATGGCGCGGCCGTGCACCGTCAATCTCGGTGTGACACACATCCTCACCCCAACCGAAACAGCTAGCCCTCCCCTTTCCTTGCTGACCGGTGGGCCCAATCACCCTCAGGCCACGCCCCCTTGTTTTCTCCATGCATGCACCCGGTCCATAAACCAGGCGCCACTACAGTGTGGGCCCTTGTCCCCCTCGGTTCACCGCAAACCAGTGTGCCTCTCTATTCCACTGCCAGATGGGTCCCCGCGACTAGTGAGCCATCCATCCCTTCCCCTAGAGACACTGACATGTGGGCTACCACAATGATCTCCTCGACCCACAGTCTATCCAGCCAGCACTCCTCTCTCCTCCCTGACCTATGGGCCCATTATGTCAGAAGGCCCTAGCTATTAGTGACACTGTGGGGAGATTCTCGAGAATATTCTCTTCCGGAATTCATTTAAATCATTTCCTTTATCCCAGAAATTCCATTAACCTTCGAAAATTCATATCTTTTAATCCGTTGATCCGATTGACTCCGTTCCAACTCCAGTAATTTTTTAAAATTGAGATCTATCTGATGGCACTATTAGTAGTACTAAATAGGGTCTTCTTCTTGGTCTTTGTGTAGATTCTTGTTTCTTTGCGCATAGTAATCGTCGTCGGAAAGTCGTTTCAAAGCGGATTTCGCGACGATTCTCGAAGACGCGTGAAGACTTAGAGCAAGGCAAGCCACCTTTGATCAATCAAGTCCATAATTGAAATTAAATTATTTTGATTGCGAAATTTGCATCGATAGGCGTGCACTAATCCGTGCAGTCCTAGCTGCGAGTCAGATCGGCGGACCTTCCTAAACTGCTGCATTTAAATACTTCCTTGATCATTGCAATATCATGTTTCCTTGTAACCACCACTGCCATGCCTCGGTATGCGTACACTCTTACACGTGTGCCGATGGTCGCCTCTCAAACTTAAAATTTGAAAACATTATTGGGTAAAACTTGGATTTACGAAACGATTAGAAAACCCAACACCTAGGTCGGTACCTTGTGAAAGAAAAATGAGTTTTAAAAATGGAGACTCATGACACAAGGCATGTCCAGTGTGTGATACTTGTGTGGCCGCTTTAAGGACCGATTCCTTCGAAATTTCATCCGAGCATATGACAGTACAACCACATGGGTAATTAGGAAAGCCCCTAACTGAGTAACTAGTTGACCAAGGACGTCTTGCGTGTCATTGGACTGTGGATCGCTGGGAGGACGTCGGGGAAGGCCTCTTGGGTTCCTGGCATAGTATGATCTGGGACCTACCCTATTGTTGGTCGCGGACCTCTCCAGTTGACATGAGGTAACCTAGGTGGGCTCGGGAAATTCCTTGTCGTGAAAACCTCTAGGCCATGATCACCGATCGTGCCTGATCAGTGTGAGCTGGTGGCTAGAGTGAGTCGCGTCATGTGGGTAAAGTGTACCCCCTCTGCAGAGGTCTAAACTGTTTGAATAGCCGTATCCACGGTCATGGACAGATGTGAGGTAATTTCTTAGCGTAGTTTTGTCTTTCCCAATTTGCAAATGTGTGTGTGGTTTTGGGAACAGTGAGAAGGATATGCCATCGAGGACATGGGTTGTCCGATGATATCGGCTTGGCTGTCGAGGACAGCAGGACTCGAGAAGTCTGAAGAAAATGTTTTGGCTCGGGAAGCCGATTGATATTAATTCTTGAGATTGCAAAAACTGAAGAAATAAAGATTGATATATTTTCTCCGATCGAGCGAGACCCACCTCGCCCTAATTATTGAGAAGACACACTTAGCAAATCCAAAAGAATTTAAATTAAACGGATTTACAAAATATCAAGCCTCTCTTTAAAGCCTGTAACAACCACCTAAGTTCTCCTGGCTTGCTGAGTATGTAAGTACTCACCCTTGCTCTATATATAGATCTCTGTAGGGAGCTGGGGCTGGACTTGCAGTGAAGTGACGACTAGGGTTTCGTCCTGGTTCCCAGCCGTTGCCTGTGCGTTAGAACTTAGTCCGCTGTTCTGCTGCTGCCGCTGCCTCTGTGCTATTCGTTGCTGTCTCTGGCTTGCTCCGAAGCGGCAACGTAAGTTAAGGTATACGTTTATATATTTATTAAGATTCGCGATGATGCATATCTGATTTTCGTGGATATCAGTACTGTGTCCTAGGACTGGTATCGGTATCACGGTTTCGTGGGAAGGCAATTCACGCTGTTTTCCTGCGGCACACCCTATTTGGTGTTATTGTACGGCGGTGCCATATCGAGGTATGATACGTTAGATCGTGATGGACACATATTATGACGGTTGAGATTTAATTAAATCTACAAATAAATTTGACTAGGTGTCGTCTTTTCAATTTGAATACAAGATATTATTGTTTCGAATTGGATATAGATGTACGAGGGTAGCATAGTACTATAATATCTATGTATGGTATCTAGAATAGAAAATTTAATTGCTATTCACGTGAGACAAAGATAAAAGTATGTCCATCTTAAATAGAAATTAATTTTGAATAAAAGCAACACAGGTTGTAACATAAAAATACCCATAATAGAACATCTAGAATCTTTTAACACCGTACACATAGCTGCTTATTTTTGTTTTTATGATAATGAGATATCTTTAGTGCCTTTATAGATACTCGTATCTTATAGTATTGCATCAGTAGAGTCCAGAAAAAGTGCGGCGTGCACTATTGATCGAAGGGAGTGGTTCAGACAAGCTCCACGCTCCCGGGGGATAATTTTTTATTTTTAAACCTTTTAATTTTTTTATTTTTAAACATAAAACTTGGGATTTCCTTAAGTTTCATAATGGATATTGATCGTCGAGACATGAAAAAAAGGTGGAGATGTCTCTCACCTAATCAGGTTAGACTTTTGATTTGTGTTAACCCAAGAGAGTTTTTGACTGAGCATATGGATACAATAGAACCACTACGATATGTCTAAGGTGTTGTTTAATTGTCTCAAAAATCTCATGGGAGGTCTACTCAAAAATCTCACTAGTGATTCCAATACACCAGATCATTATCTCGTTCTCTACTTTGAATTAATGGCACAAATAGGAATCAAATTTGATAACCCATTTAAAAAATTTTCTAGAAAAATACACGAGTTTAAAGTTGATTCTAGTATAGATTCTCCAATAGACAGCTATTAGCTAGGCTTAGCCCTGGGACCAGTTAACCGATAAACCGATAACCAAATCGAATCGAACCGAATTAACCGAATAAGTCGGTTAATTCAGTTTTCGGTGTTCGGTTCGGTTCTTGTTTTTTGTTTGTTCGGTAGTCGGTTTTCGGTTCGGTTTTTAACGTCTATTAACCGATCTACCGAAAAACCGAACAACTTTAGTACCTCACGGTCTTTTCCAGTTTTCCTTCCCTTCGACTGCCATTTTCCAATAACCGAATTACATTCTAACCGAATTAACCGAACCGTTTAAACCGAATTAACCGAAATCCCAGGGCTTACTTGCTGTTTTATGTAACCTGGTAAATTACGGTTATTTCGGATTAACCGATTAACCGAAACGAATTAACCATAACCGAACTGTTCGGTTATTGGTTTTTTCCCTAGAATTTCGGCTGCCATTTTCCAATAACCGAATTACATTCTAACCGAATTAACCGAACCGTTTAAACCGAATTAACCGAAATCCCAGGGCTAGCTAGGCTAGTCATCTCCAAAAAATAGTCAACCAACTAGAAAAAAAAAAGTACTCCATGAGACTACCAATTCTAATCTACTAGCCAAATCTATTCCCTAGGTGGTCAAATTTGACCAACCTTCCACTACTAGCCATCTCTTTCTAAAAAAGTCGAGTGGCTGAGTACGTCCCCCACTAATATAGAGAGTGGGATTTGACTAGAACGTTGAGATGGGCAGGAAATATAAAGTGAAATCTTTTAGAGAGACTATCCAAATGGATGTATGGCTAACCAATTTTGGATAGTCTCTTGAAAATATATAGGAATTATTTTTTAGTGGGCTGGCCCGAGATCTGCCTACTAAATTTATTAAGTAGAATGAAAAACAACATAAGAGCCTCAAAAACCCGGAGGACGGTGTAGCCCCCAAAACCTCAGCTGCCTACTCCCAAGACTTTTATTAGGAGTTTGGAAGCAGTGGTGTAGTTCCATGCACTGCACGCAATGCACGCATTGTTAGCTAGTCTTCCACACCATTAGAACAACTCGAAGAGATTAGTCAAATATTACTAGTTAAATGGCATTATGGCTAGCTAGCCAACAAAATTTAGCCATATTTTTTATACACTCTAAAAGGTCAGTTAGTCAAATCACACTATCCATAGTTCATTTCTTTTGGTAAATCTTAATAGTAGATGACTGTAGGTTGGAGATGGCAGTTAGCCACCAAGCCCTTTTGGCTGGCTAGTCGGATAGCTAGTTTATTGAAGAGGCCTTTTTTTATATCGGCTAAAATTTGGGATGGTAATAGCTAGTCACTTGAAGATGTTTAGTCGCACGGTCAGCGGTCATAACCTATGAATAGAGAACGACCGAGCAATACAATTCAATCACATACTGTACACAAGCTTTGGATAATCACCCAACTAGAGACGTGCGTGAACTTGTGTGAGTTTTTGCTCGGACAAATCGTGGAAAACTAGACCACAGCCTTGACGTCACAAAGGAAGAGGACTGAGAGTCTTGGTCTCTTACTTCGTCTGTTAATTCCAAAATCCAAATCACCAAATCAAGCTAGCTGAAGTCCAGAACTGCAACAACTAGTAACTCTGTTTCGGTAATTTTCCGTTAAATCATTTCCTGGTATGCAGGGAGATCATGAGCACGTACTGCCGCGAAGTCCGGCAACTGGGGCTCCGGCTACTCGGCGCCGTCTCTCTCAGCCTCGGCCTGGAGGAAGACTACATCGAGAAGGAGGTCGGCGAGCAGGAGCAGCACATGGCCGTGAACTACTACCCACGGTGTCCGGAGCCGGACCTGATCTACGGCCTGCCCAAGCACACAGACCCCAACGCCCTCACCATCCTCCTGCCGGACCCCCACGTCGCCGGCCTCCAAGTCCTCAGGGACGGCGACCAGTGGATCGCCGTCAACCCCCGCCCAAACGCTCTCATCATCAACTTAGGCGATCAGATACAGGTGATATATACGTACATAGACATACATATTGTTCGGCGCCTCGCATGTATGCATTTCTGCCGTTGCAGCGTATAGTTCAGGCTGATCTGAACTGCTGATGGGAATGTATGTATATGTGTCTCGATCTATATGCAGGCTCTCAGCAACGGTGCGTACAAGAGCGTGTGGCACCGTGCGGTGGTGAACGCGTCGCAAGAGCGCATGTCGGTGGCATCTTTCCTGTGTCCGTGCAACAGCGCGGTGATCAGCCCAGCGAGCAAGCTCGTCGCCGAAGGGGACGCGCCCGTGTACCGGAGCTACACCTACGACGAGTACTACAAAAAGTTCTGGAGCAGGAACCTGGACCAGGAGCACTGCCTAGAGCTCTTCAGAGGCCAGTAATAATAAGCTCGCGCAATCGTATGCATAGACTTGCTTCTACAAGAGCTAATTGCTTGGCTCTTGTTGCTGCAGATATCTTCTTTTGACGGTTGTCTGGTGTATGTGGTGTACTTTATCGATACAGTATTAATTATATATGTCGGACAGTGCCTTAGTTATTTGTCGGTGTTGTGTTGTCGCATAATAATGCTTTAGTTATTCCTCGAACTTTTTCAATAAAACTGGTGTTTATTAACTACCCTCAAACAGTTTCATTAATTTTAGATTTTAGTACTTTCCTGGCTGCGTGTATTTGGTCGTACAGTTAGTTGGATTCCTAGTAATCATGAGAGATAATCTCAGTTGATTTTATGGTCATTAGAAATATACAGTGGCGAATCCAGAATAAAAATGGAGGATGGGCTCAAAGTCTAGTATAAGTCTGAGCCAAAATCAATACATATATCATCAATTAAAAAATATACGTAAGAGAGAAGTACCTTGTCTAGGTGTCTTAGGCAGTAAAAAGAGAATTCTTTTTAGAAACACTTGCTCGTTGGTTCTTGAAGTCAACATATTCACCCCTTGCAATATTGTGAAAACTATTTGGACCACCAACATATTTATTAAAACTATCCAAAGCTGTTTTCCAACGACTGAATCCTTCTTTGGAAAAAACATCATTTCCAAATGTGTTGGCTTGTGCTGATTTCTTGAAAAGAAAACAATAGAAACAAAATGCAGCATTATTTTCCACACTATATTCCAACCAATCAAATTTATCGAACCAATTCCATTGAAAGGATCTCCAAATCTTACCATCTAATGTCTTTGGAAAATTATGTCAATATGCTCTATTATGACCATTCAACAAATATGCCCTCCTCACTTGATCTCTAATTTCAGGAGCATAATTATCTATTTGTATTCGTTTTGCTGGCTCGGCAATAATTTCATTAAGATCAAATTCTACTCGATGCCTCTTTGGTCTATTCGTGCTCTCATCAGTTTGGAGTGTGTCACTTGAATTGCTAGTATAGTAATTAAGAAATGTTATTTTCTTCTCCATTGCAATTTATAGATTTACCAATAAATTTTATAAATTATAAATCTTCTTACTAGACAAATATATTAGAGAGTGGAGTATAGAAGTCTAGAATTAAAAAGATTGAAAAAGATAAAAAAAATGTCACTGATCGTGTTGCTTTTGGAGCTGGGCCGTGCCTCCCTGCTGCTTGCGCCTGCTGCTTCCTCTCTGCTGCTTGCCCCCTCCCTGCTGCTTGCCCCTTGTCTGCGCAAGCGCCTGCTGCTGCTTGCCCCTGCTGCTTGCCTGCGCAAGCGCCTGCTGATGCTTGCCGCCGCCCGGGCCGCGCCTGCTGCTGCTTGCCGCCGTCGGGCCGCGTCGCCGCCGGCCGCGCTGCTGCTTGCCGCCGCCAGGTCGCTTGCCGTGCCGCCCGCGCTGCTTGCCGTCGCCGCCGCCGCCGCTGCTGCCTGCAACACGAGGTGAGTCTCCAACTTGAGTCACATATTAATGGGCCTAAGTGACGATTTTCTAAATGGGCCAAGCACTTAATCCGGCCCAATCACCATCGCTGCCCTGTTCTTCTTCCTCCTGACCGCTGCTTTGTTCCTCCCAGCTTCCGACGCTCCCTTTAGATATCATATATACTTAAATTTTTTTTACAAAAATCGGAGGATAGGCTAGAGCCTGATGAAGCCTACCCCTTGGATCCGCCCCTGGAAATATAGGATTCTGATATAACTAAGTTCCAGTAAAATGTAATATTAAGATTTCTTTTGAAGAAACAGGCAGCTACTCTGGATTACTTCGAGAGCCTCCCTTAGTATTCTACTATCAATAGAATCGTTCTAAGCCAATTGAATTATAAGTTTTAAAAGGTGTAGGCTAATTCTGATGTCAGTAGATAGACACGTAAAGATTTTGCAGCAAGATTCAGTGCTCCGTAAAGGCGATTTGTGACTGCTCCTCCGCATGAGCGCATCTGTAACATGTGCGGACGTGCCTGGATGCTATGTATGGACCGAGTTATTTGCCCAATCACTTCACGAGCACGAGCCCATAGTTTAGCATGACATGTACTATCTATTAACATATATAACGGATAACAATTAGAGATGAACAAAACTATATATTGATTTGAACTCTCATGAATGGTGTTATGCATCCACGATTCCTGCGCCACATCAACCTAGATCAGATTTTTCCTGTCTATTCATGGCACAGAACAGTCGTCCTGTTTCTCGGGTCGGAACCTGTCCAAGCAGCTGGCCGACTGGAGGCCCATGCTCCAGAACTCGTCGTAGTAGGCCTGATACGTGAAGGGCCGGTAGGCCAGCGGGTGGTCGTCGTCCTCGTCCACCAGCGCGTCGGCCGGCGCGATCACCGCGTCCGGGGACGGGCAGTAGAACGTCGGCACGGAGATCCTCTCGCTCTCGCTGTTCACGATCACGCGGTGGAGCACGCTCTTGTACCTATCGTTGCTCAGCGCCTGCACGAGAGTTAATCAATTATTAATCAATCGGCCTAAATCAATCAATTAAGCTAGCCACGTCGTTGCTAACTAATGCGCATCGATCGAACTGTATCATATTACTCAGTATATACCTGGACTTGATCTCCGATGTTGATGACCAGCGCGTCGGGCACGGGGTTGACGGCAACCCAGAGGCCGTTGCGCCGGACCTGCAGGCCGGACACGCCGTCCTGGAGCAGCAGCGTGATGGCATTGGGGTCCTTGTGGCCCGGCAGGCCGTAGGTGAGCTCCGGCTGCGGGCATGGCGGATAGTAGTTCACCGCCATGTGCTGCGCCTGCCGCCCCATGGCCGACACCATGTGGCCCCTGTCCAGCCCGAGGCTCTCAGATATCGCCTCGAGCAACCTCAGCGCAAGCGCTCTCGCCTCCGTCGAGTAGGTGCCGACCACTTGCCTGCGAAATAGCCAACATGTTCAATTTGTCAATTTTACCATCTTCCATGTGCGTAGCTTATGCATAGACTCGGTAGTTAAGCCTTAATTGAGTTTATTAATCTATCTATGCAACTTCTCTATTAATTAACGTACGTAAAATGTTACTTGAACGTTTCCTTTTTGGTTTTGACCTTTTAAACGTGTATGATCGAAAGATTTACGTTCACGGCTGACCTGAAGGAGGGCGGGTTGGAGGGCCACTGGTCGATGAAATCCTCGAGAGGGAAGCAATGCAGGCGCAGGAAGTCGCGCCAGTTGCTCACCTTCTCGGTGCGCACGTTGAAGCTCGTCGACAGCCGGATCGCCTTCTTGGGGTCGTCGGAATAGCACTTGAGCCTCTCCGACTCCGGCATGTGGAAGAACTCCCTCGCCACGCGCAGCATTCCTTCCACCACCTCCTCCGGGATGCCGTGATTCCTCACCTATTCATATTCTAACAGCCGCTAGATCATTTGTTCAAGTAGGCCTTGCCGATCGATCCAATTTTCACCGTGCCGCGTGTTACGGCCCATCGATGCGATCGATCCCACGGACGTACGTGTTGATGTGTTATAGCGAGTCTACGTACCATGAAAAAACCGTCGGTTTCGCAGGCCGACCCGATGGCCTCGACGACCTTGCGGCGATCCGGGCCGTCGAGCTGTTCCAGGTCGATGAGCGTAATGACGGCGCCGGACTCGTGGTCGACGTTATCGAGGTCTGGGCGGTCGCCCACCGGCCGAATGTGGCTCGATGGGACTTGCCCGGATTGTGCCACCAGATCGCTCAGGAGAGGCTTGGCAATGGCTGGTGCCATGTTAATTACAGCCTAGGGATGGCTGGATCGGATGCTTGTTGCTCGCTGCCTTGGACCCTTGGTTGATTAGTGTGGTTTGTATACATGTTTCTGTCTGCCCAGCTGCCTCTTATAGGCGAACCCCATGGGCATGCAGAGAAGGAAACTTTAGCGCTAACCACTCAAAAGAGAATCCTTTCTGAAGACGCCAGATAGGACAGAACATATTGAGTATAGATTGACTTCTGGTGCTACAGAGTAGTCTTTGAATAGCACTCCGATTGATCAAGCTCGACCAACCGTTTGATCGTAGCAATGCAAAGGTCAGAGTTGTTGATCTGGTAAACCAGACGAGAAGCGAACGAACAAATCGTTTTCCTCCCTCCAGCTTTGCACTTTCATGCGTGCGGTGCAGTCGGCAGTACTACATCCATTTTTTCGCTTTCCTTGTTGTCGGCCTGTTTGGTGCCGACTGAATTGCGGCCGATGCTGCCATTCATCAGAACGTGCGTACCCCGTTGATTTTTTGTTCCTGAGCGTCTGCGTCCGCACTCGGTCGACACCGGTACAGGGCCGTCGCCGCCGGCCGTCGGCGTTTCGTGTCTTACTAATCACTCCCTCCGTTTTTTTAATGCTTGACATTATTAGCTTTTGATATAAGTTTAAAAATTTTATATAAATATATAAAATACAAGCCATAAAATATTGGTAATAATAAAACAAATCATAACAAAATAAATAATAATTACATAATTTTTTAATAAGATAAATAATTAAAACTATGTCTTAAAATCAATGACATCAAACATTAAAAACTGGCAAACGGAATACTACTGATCGCAGGTTAGTCCGATACGGAGGTGCCAGCAGCCTCCAAAGCTCATCCACGCTGTCACGCATTGCTAATCTCACACATGACTATCTCAAAGTCGTTGCTTAATATAGTCTTTTTTTTCGAGAAAGCTTAGAGCTAGCAGCAGCCCAAAATAGATCCTAATTCTAAAATTTTGAACATCTAAAAAAATTAGCCTCTAACATTACCTTTAAATACATTCTCAAAGAATAGGAATCCCTTTCTCCTTCCTTCTCGCTCTCCATAAGTTAGAAGACCTCTCTACTCCTAATTTCCATGCGGGATAGGAGAGAGCGACATGCTGCGGAAGAGGGAGGGATTGTGCGGGCGTGCAGGGAGGAAGGAGGGATCGCATGGATACGTGGGGGAGCGATTTTTGTTTTGGTAATTTAGGGTAGACCTACTTTTTATTATCATAAATTAATTTTTGGTATCTATTGGGAAGAAGAATATATTCACTCCTCAAAATTTGATTAGAAATCCAAAATCAGAACTTTGGGGATGGATTTTTGAACATATGTTGGCCATGCTCTTAATATATACTCCCTCTATCTTAAAATATATGACGCAACTATTTTTTTTGTCTTCTAATATAAGGCGTGCATGCATATATGCATTAACTAATATATCCCTTTTCTTAAATTCGGTTTGATTTAGATCCTCCATCGTTCAGCCCCTAATCTCATTATGTATATGCATACATGCACCAAGATGGTCTAAATGAGGAGCTGATCTGATTACAATTTTTTTGTCTCCGTATTAGTAGTATGTTCTTTATTTTAAGATATAGAGAGTAGTCTTAAAGAAGTAGAAAGATAATTACGTGTTCTTAAGTGCTTATTTGTTCTGGTCTATAAGTCGCACGTAAAACGAGAAACATCATTAGTGTGTGATTAATTAAGTATTTACTATTAAAAACTTGAAAAATAGATCTATTTAATTTCTTAGAGATACTTTCATATAAAAAAAATTTTAAAAAAATATATCGTTTAGCTTTTTAGAAAACGCGCCTGTAAAATCCAAAAATATAAGCTGCTGTCCAGATGGACTTGCGACCGGCAACGTTTGCCACGGCCACAATTTTCAAATCGAGAAAACCGCCAGTCCCACGGCTATTCGTCTCCCAAGAGAATAATAAAATCGCGAAACGCATCCCACGCGACAGCCGCAATAGAGCACCGCGAATATCGGCACGGTCCCGACGGCGGTATGGCGCACCGACAAATCATCCACTGTGCGATGCGGCGATTGCTACAGCGCCAGGGCTATCATCAGCTGGACGCCATGCCGGCCTGCCTCTCGCCATCAGGATCTCTCGCTCGATTATTGCGATGCGACGGGCAGCAACTACAGTCGTTCGGAGGCCTGGACAAATCAAGCGAACTGTGTGATGGTGGTTGCTCGCCGGCCCGATCGATAGAAGCTGATACTGCGATATTGTGATTACAGTATTTTAGTGGAGAGACAGCGAGATGCTGCATCGGCTCTGAGGACCTGAATTTGCTAGCACGCTGTCGTCAGGCAGGTGACGTCGCTGTGATGACTTCACGGTGCCAGGGACACAATATGTAGGCATCCGTGAGCTACTAGCTACTAGTAGCTTGTCAAGGCCTGACGGCTGGGTTGCGTACGGAGGCTCCGTATATAGATCGACTAGTTGCGGCGCTCTATGTGTATTTAAGATAGCTTATTTTTTTCGGCTTACAAGGTGCACGTAAAACGAAGAACGTTATTAGTGTATGATTAAGTAAGTATTAATTATTAAAAACTTGAAAAATAGATCTATTTGATTTTTTTTAGAGATACTCTCATATAGAAAATTTTTATAAAAAACACACTGTTTAGCAATTGAGGAAGCGTGCTCACGGAAAACGAGAATTTAAACGGCTTATTCTACTAACTCAAATTCCAGCGGATCATAATAATATACCACGGCCTACTTGTGACCGTCCGTGAATTAGGCTCGTCAGTTTACTTTTGTGGGCTCTCTAGCGCGTGCATCGGATGCAAGCTGGGGAGGCGTTTATCTCCTGTTCTCCACCTAAAGTTAGGTAGTCGCATGTTAGACCTTTTCGGCGTAGAATTAGGTCACCAACAATAGAAGAATTAGGGAATTCGACACGTGTAGGTACAAAACTACGTGTTGGTACGGGGATTCGATTTGTGTTTGTGTTCCTGGTATGCGAACTTACACCAAATGCGTAATTTGCGCCCGCGTCAACACACCAGTAGCTACTCCGAGAGAAATGGCTGGTCGAATATAAGGATGAAGTAACTAAACTTTCGTTAGGATGTCGGAACTAATTCCTTCTCCAACGCTTATTGACTTTGTATTAGAAAATAATAAATAAGTTCAGCTAAAAGTTTTAAAATTTTAGTTGAAAGTTTTAATTTTTGGAGTTAAAATTTTCAAAATTTGAGTTCAAAGTTTTAAAATTTGAGTTGATTTTTCTTGAATTTTGAGTTTAAAGGTTTCAGTAGAAAGTTATAAAAAGCTTGACCGCATATAATGGCCCATGCAGCCTGCTCTTCTCAAGCCCGTTAGCCAGGGTCACATCCAGTGATGCACCTGGCCACCCAACTGCAGAAAGGAGAAACAGACAAAACGGAAACATGAGTGAAAGAACAAGAATCCAATAACTAAAGCAACAAAATTGCCACGTTCGCTCGCGATGAGCGCACGCTAAACAACCTTTCTATTGTGTTAGGGCTGTACACCTTTCAACCAAAATCCAGCGAGAAACCATTAAACACGGTTCGCTGCTGGGTCGCTTGGTTTTTTGGAAAAAAATTTGGTTCATACCGGCTGCAAACCCCAGCATGTGCAATCCCGATTTAGATGGCACCCTTCTTTCTCTTACTTATTATCTCTGTCCCAAAAAGTATAATTCATATAAATTATACTCTTTTGAATAGATGTAGTATACCAGAAAAAGTATTTATAGATGCCACTATATAAATACACCGTAATAATATGGCCTAATAAATCAAGGAAAAGACGCCAAATTCGAGTAGAAAGGATCTTTTTTATGAAAAAGAAAATGGAAAGCCAAATCTATACCTCTCTACTGTCTGTGTAAGAAATTTACCTTGAGTCCCAAGTCCAATATGTTGTCTTTAGTAACGGAGCCAGAATCCTTTAGTGCAAGTCAAATTAAATATGATCGAATATATAAGTGGGTTACTGTTAGTTAATAGGGTGAAAGACCAGGATCCAATAACTAGAGCAACAAAATTGCCTTTGTCCTTCACCTTTTTTGTTAAGCGGTAGAAAGAGTTTTGACATTAACTTAATCTCCTTAGTCAAGTACACAGTTCTATGTAGGCGTTCTTCATCTCAAGGTTGCAGCCTGAATAAAGCAGGACCGTTTCTTTCTTATGCGTGTAGGGTGCTGTCTGGTGGCTGTGCCCCTGCAGAAGATGCTCTGAAAAATGAATGTAGGTCGAATAAGTGCTGCCGATTGCCCTTTGTACTTTCTGAAATGGAGATTGTCCGTAGTGTTTATGCTTGCTTTGTCCAAAAGATACTTCGAACCATAATAAGTCTGATGCGCGAACTTGGAGAAAAGAGGGGTCTTTTTTTTTCTTTTGAAAGAATGAGCAAAAGTTTTTTAGTGGACAATGGTTAGTGACCTTCGCTGCTGATGCTAGACATTGCGAGGTACCAAAGGACATGTGAAAATAATTTGATGGATTTGCCATAATAATACTTTGAGGTGGTTATCTGTTTAATTCTTTTAAATATATAAAAATGATGGCTAGATATATTTTTAAGACTATATTGATATCTTAAACGCCAATAAGAATCATGTGGTACTCTGTCTGGCCTAAAATGTAAGTATTTATAGGTTTTTTAAGAGAATTAAGAAATTGTGTGAAATTAAATAGAGAAATATTATGATCTAGGTAGAGAAGTTAAATGTGAGATAGATGTGATTGATTGAGATGAGTAAGTAGGTAAAGAAATACCTATATTTTAAAATAAAATTTAAACACTAATATTTTTGGACGAAAGGAGTAGTTTTAGGTTGAATTTTATTTGTCATGCGTAAGGTCAGAAAAAACCAATACTTCTACTTTGTACTACTATGATTTTATTTGTGGGTCACTCTAGAATAAACGGCCACGTGGAGTCATCTGGTGGCTACAAAAGTACACATAGAATAGAGGACTCTTTCGTTATGTTTGAGAAAATTTCTATTATTTGTAGCTTTTCCTAGAATCTTAAATTAGTAGAAGTTCTCCCAAACGCTTCAAATTCTCACTCAGATTATAAAAATCTATAATTATATAATCAAGAAAATAAACTAGAAGCTAAAAAACCTAGCTTTTTCATATTTTTAGCAGCTATTTTTCAAAATCTTAACCTCCTAGACAAGATCTTTATGATGAGACATATCACTCACTATATGTCAACCTCACCGCGAGTACCTCCTACACCTGAATCCCCTGTGCCGGCCGCCTCTATCGCGAATTTTTTATTTTTATATTTTTTTAATAAAATATTTACAAAAATACATTTTTGTTTCAAAAATTTACAAAAATATATTCCTAGCATTCTCTGGGAGGGCGTTTTCTATGAAATCACCCTCTCAGAGGGTGATTTGATGACATGGCTCACGGCCATAGGCCGGGCGGCCAACGGCCGTTAGCAGAATGCCGGCCGCAATTTTATCCGCGGCCAGCGTTTTGCAAGCGGCCCCCTTGCCGCCCTCCTAGAGGGTGGTTTTTCGGCGGCCAGGGGGACGCTCGCAAATTGGTTCATTTTATCAAAAAAAATCGTCCTCCACTACCTCGCTATAAAACCCCCTCCCAGCCTCCAAAAAATTCATAAAGTTCACAAAAATAATAAAAAAAAGAAGAGAGGGCTAAGAGCGAAGGCGAACGAAAGCAGCGAAGCCCTGCCAGTTTACGGATTCTTCTACAGGTAATATTTTATGGCTCTTTGCAATTTCCATTTCTATTCATCAAATGATGTAGTATGTGTAGTATTGTACTACTTATTTCACAGGTAAGTAAATATTAGGTTTGATCCACAACGTGTAGATCTATTGAAGTTGAGCATAACGGCTAAGGACATTGATAGGACGCATGAGAGAAGTTAGGTTTTTTTATAGATGAGTAGCACTAGTTCGAGAAACGCTAGGGAGATGGAAATGAGGACTATGATATTTTATGTTTTTAGTCATGTGTAGTATACCCTAGGTATGTAGTTGTATAAGGTATTTTTGGCCTAGCGAGTTATAACTTGCGTTTATTTAGTTATAATGTAGGTTGCTATGGATGTATTCGGTATGTCTAGTTATCTACGACCTTCGATTGGCGTGCCTCCACCGATGTGTTGGTGTGGAGATAATTGCAAAAGTCGCAATAAATGAGAAGGATTACATATACCGGCAAATGTATTGGATGTGTGCTAATTATGCGTACTCCCCGGAGAAGCCGAAGCCACAAGGGAAGAAGGAGAAGGCGAAAAGCCAATGGAGGTAATACGAATTATCTTGCAGTACGAAATATTTGAATCTTTGAGCTAACAAATTTATATATATCAAGGCACCGAAGCCTCCTCCACGTCTATGCGACTCTGTGCAGTGGATAGATACGGAGATCTGTCCACAAGACGCAAAGTTTCTTCGCAGTTTAAAAGATTGGAACAGGGAGCGGTGCAAACGTCGTTGGGCGGCGCAAGAAGAGTGGGAGGCTGAGCAGAAGAGGAAGGAGGAGGAGCGGCAGGAGAAGGAAGCCCGTGAGGCGGAGAGGGAGAGGAAGCGGGAGAGGGCACTGCGTGCAAAGGAGCTGGGCCGAAGGCGACGAGAAAGGGGAAGTACCCACGCTGTACACAGTAGTTGCATATCTAGTCGGATATCCGTTTAAAATACCCTAACGCATGTAATAACGATAACTAGAAACATTTCATGTGCCGTTTGTACTCGTTGGATGGATAATTTCATTACGTTCGTAAGCAATTAACGTGTGCTCGGTTGTCACCCCTCAGAATCTACTTTCCCCATGAGGTTGAAACTCGAAAATTCATGTTTTTGATCAGTTTCGTCGCAAACGTAGATCGTGAGGAGTACATCGTTTGGTCGACGAGCATAAACGAAGTAAAGGGTTGAAGCATCTAGGCCCTATTGTTGATTTTAGTAATTGAAGATGTCGGAGGATGAAATCTCGACGGCGGGAAGTCAGGAGACCCCCCTTTGAGATTCGGCCAGGGGAGTAGTTCTCAGGCGAAGCCGACGTCAGGGTGTAGAAGAAAGATACGCAAAGGAGACATAGAAGAAACTGCGGGGTTCGAACCGTCCGAAGCGGGTCCGGACCGTCCGAACCGTGGTGAAGCAGAGAACGAAGGCAGAAGGGTCCGGACCGTCCGAACCGGGTCCGGACCGTCCTGAGCGTAGTAATCGCGCGGGGCGCCGGGGAAGACGACGAACAGCGCGCACAAGGGAGCCACGAGGATTTATACAGGTTCGGGCCGCCGGAGCGTAATACCCTACTCCTGTGTGTGTTTGGCTATGAGGTGGATGAATGTGGTTACAGGGTGAGCTCAGCTGGAGCTGAGGAAGAAGAACTGTCGTGTGAGAATAAGCTCGGGTGCTGAGAGCTGGGAGTTAGAGGTCCTCAGTCGAGTCTGCCTTTTCACCGGTGGCTTGGATCCTCCTTTATAAAATCAGGGGAGTCCACAGTGCCAGGCAACAGTGGTGAGAGAGAGAGAGAGGGCTATGCTACGTCTTGTCATGGACCTCCGCGCTCCGGCCGTCTGCTGAGCCGTCCCAGAGGCGCATCTCATCGTCGCCCAGCCGTCGGTAGCTACGGAGGCGCGGCTAGATGCCGCCTCCCTTGCCAGCTGCGGGTGGCTAGATGCCGCATCCCTCGCTAGCTGCGGGCGGCCAGACAGTGACGATGCTGTCGGGTTGGCCCGTCTCGTCGTCTGTCAGGCCATGGAAAACCGGAGCCCTCAGCTGGGAGCCAGCTGATAGGGGGGCATTATGAAGGCGCACGCTTGTCCAGCCGGGAGACAGGCGGGAGGCGCCCTGTCACCTCACCGTTAATGCGAATATTTGGGGGGCTGGTTCAGAGCCTGCCGGGGACCGACATGTGGGCCCCGGGCAGGGAGTGAGTCGATGGCGCCCGGAGGCAAGGCACGGGCCCGAGGCCAATGAGGCCCCAGGGCCAAGCCGATATAGACGACGCCCCGGGGACGAGCCCGGGGCCGATGGTGATAACGCCCCGGGGACGAGCCCGGGGCCGGTGGAAAGATGGCCCCGCGGGGATCTGCCGTGGCCGAAGACCCACGCGTCCCCAGGGCATGTGGGACCCCCTGTCCCATTTCACCGACAGATGACAAGCGCTAATTGTGGACTAACCATTGTGTCTGAGTATATGCAAAAAAAGGTTATGTCCACATGCCAAGAAGGATGACCACCAATTAAATTTGATGGTGCAAAGCTGTGGAGCGAGGATGAACAAATTAGCGGTTTGCTCAAACGATCGAGGTGAAGGGCGATGTAGAGTAAGCTAATTTTTTTTCTTTTAGCATTGCTGTACTATCAAGAGAGGTGGTAACCTTGACGAAGAAGGGATCAAATTGCCGCACTAGATCATGCATGCTTGGTTCATCTATTTTCCTTGATCTTTGTTCCTCAATGGTCTAATCGAACTGTCCCAGCCGGTCAGACCGGTCTCATCCAGAACCTCCTGAGGAGTTGTGATGCTGGTGCCGATCGGACCGCGCACCCCTGGCCGGTCGGACCAGCCGAATCCAGTACCGACAGGGAGTTCTAGTGGGGGTGGCGGTCGGATCGCCTTCCCCACCCGGTCGGTCGCTCATAGCTGCAGAAGGAGAGGGCAACCGGCGAGAATCGCACCTGCATTGATCTTTGTGCACGCGTCACAAAGAGCACGGTACGTCGCCGCTAGCACAACAGATCCCCAGCTCCACTGCGGTACACAGCCGTCCTCGCTGTCAGCGATCACACGAGCGTAGTGGATCAGTCCCTTGTCCACCGCGTGCCCCATCGTGCTGGTGAACATCACCCACCCGAACAGCCATAGCAGGTACGCCTCCAAGCTCCGCTGCATCGTTTATTGGTCGGCATCTGCGTCTAGCTCATCAGGCTATAAAGCAAGATTGTAGTCAGCACCACTGTTTTTTAACAGATCGGATGATTGTGAATCGAAGAAATCCACGACTTACGGTGAACTGTAGCAGCCACGCCTGCAAGGGGCCACTCATGATGTAAGTGTTAATGCCAAAATTTGGTAAGGACCTGTATCAGATTCGGTCAAGAGGACGGTTGCAGTCGGATAATGGAAATTGATCCAAGAAGCAGATCGAGTCTGAGAAGGAGCCGTGAAGACCGCGCGTGGCAGTTAATTACTATAGTTATTAGGAAAAGGTTTATCTCTTTTAGGAAACCTGACCTCGTGTCCGGTCAGGCCTCGTTAGCATTTTCTGTTATAGATAGGAAATCATATATCGTGTCCTATAAGGACTCATGTAACTCGGGGTATATATACGTATGCCCGGGGACCTTGTAATCTATCACAACGATCAATACAAACTCGACGCATCGCCACCCCTTCGACGGGATCCTGCTTCTCGAGCCGGGCTGCATCGGTTAGGTCCGAACTCCTGCGAGAGGGTAAGTCTCGTCACACCGACTACCAATCGGCTAGGACTTCCTCGGTTAGGTCCGATATTCTAGTTGGTTTATGGTAGTCGGCTTACCACGATATATTTACTTTATCTATGGCTGCATCAGTTCAGTTTGATCTCATAGATTGGTTAGGTATATCACATCACGCGTGCACAGGCTGTACCGACTTGCTGGGAGCGATTTATCACCAGTTCGTGCTGCATCGGTTAGGTCCGACCTACTGAACTGCTAGTGATAAGTCGATCCTGCTAGGCCGATGCATCGTGTGCAGACGTTTTATCGGAGCGCATAGCCGGTAAGTTATTTTCATCACGATCGCATTATATCTATCGGCTCATTGAGGGCATGTTTATCGTTATCGGTCTGTGCTGCAACGGTTAGGTCCGATCTACTAGACTGACAATAATAGCTTTACTCTTAATAAGCCGATGGTGTTGTGCGATGGTGTTATCGGAGCGCTTAGCCGATAAGTTACCTGTTAAAGCCGACTACATTTATTTGTTGTTTTATCCTGTGTTCGCTTCGTTAAGCGGTCGGCTAGCTTATCAATTATTTATGATTTGCGTTATTGCATATTTTATTATATGTTCTTGCCTGTATTATTGTCACAATCGGTTAAGGGCTAGCCGATGGGTTTATTCTGCCGATCCAAGCACAAGTACAAGCAGGTTCCCGGGCACGACCCCAGGTAAGGGCCCGGGCATGACCCCGGGTAAGGACCAGTATATGGGCCCGGATAGCGGACGAAGATCTTGGGAGCAAGGGCCCGGGTGCTGGCATACCTTCATAACAACACCAGTAACACTAGATCATGATCAGCTAGGATCTATTTGATTTATTTATGCATTATACTTGTTTATTTTATCTAGCTTATAGCCGGTTTTCGAATATCCCTTCGATGATCGGCTAGCATGACATTTGTTTATTATTACATTATTGTTCTTGCCGTCATCGGACCTAAGCCGATGTGTAAGTGCTACAGTGTGCATCGGTCATCGGCTGATGAAACGAGTCTAGATCGGCTTCCAGCCGATTGGCTCATTGATCTAACATTTTCCTCCTTGTCAATTACAGGGTCAAATTGACTGGCACGCCTACGAACCTCAAACTTTAGGACCTGCACTGGAGTGAAGCAAATCTCCCAGGCCTTCGCGTGTCACCCAGACGCCGAACCGGGACCCGGCGATTTTCGGCGTCAACAGTAAGACGGTAGCGAACCCGGCCTACCATGTCCAGGTCGACGGTGTTCAGCCTCGAACCAAGCAGTGATGTCCTGCGACCAACCGTGCGCCCCGTCTACCGGACCGACTTCACTTCATACACTGATTTGCTTGACTTCACGACAGAGAACTCCTTCTGAAGTGACACTGTCCATTGTTTTACTGCCTCCTTTAAATCTTCTACATATGCATACTTAGCCCCCTAGATGACCTCATTTTTCTTATACTCCCATGGCACATGATGCCGCTCGAAGATAACAAGGCCAGAGGAGTCCTCGTTGCTCCATTCTGCAGGTATCACGTTGTCCTTATCAGACGAATCATCATGCTTTACATGCTCGTTTTCAGAATCTTCCCTATCCATTTCTTCGACGATAGTGTCGATTAGTTCTCCCTCATCTGCCACACCTGTTGGCTGTCTATCTTATTCATTCCCTCCTTTATTTTCTTCCATTATTTCGGCATCACCTCCCGCCGTATTTGGACTCTCATCATCTTGCACGGGCATTACAGTAGTGGTGTTATCCTTCTCATACACCGACACAAATATGCCCAGTGGCCAACCACGTTGGAATGCATTCTCCACGTGCCATCTCCATGTGGCAGTGCAATCCATCAGCATCAGTTCCAAAAAAAAACTTCAACTACACGACTGACTACAATATACAAGTTTATTGCGTTGATCTAGGAGTCCAGTCGAAAGTCTCACATCAGCCAGTTGTACACTGACCCGAAACTTCTCTCAGATGGCTTATCAATGCCCTTAACTGTTGAACTAAACTCCGACAGATCTACACCTTATGGACCATACCTAACATTCTCTTGCCCGTGAAATAACTGAAATATCACTTTATTTGACATATCTGTTAATGAAAAAATATAGTTAAACTAGGTAACAACATTCTCCTCACATCTAAAATCGTGTAATCGAGATTTTATAACTATCATCTCTACACAAATTAAGTCATCTAACAAATTGACTCAAAACCTACAGATCTACGAGTAGCAACTTATTTTTATATGGTACTATACACGTAATCAGTATAATACTACATCAATTTTTGCATAGAAATACAAATTGCAAAGGGATAATAGATTTTACCTGCAGACGAATCAGCAAACCGGCAGAGCTTTGCTGCCTCAAAGGATTCCTAGTTTTTAAAAGAGAAGGCAGAAGCCTCGCTCTCAGCTCTCTCTTCTTTTTTTTTTCTGTGATTTCTGTGAATTTTATGATATTTTTTTGAGTTTGGAAGAGGGTTTTATACTGGGCTGGCTAAAAATCGCCCTCCCAGAGAGCGGCAAGGGGGCCGCCTGCAAAATGGTCGGCGTTTTGCAGGCAGCCCCCGGCCGCCGGCGGCCAGGGTGCAAAAGTGCTGACGGCTGGTTGTCAACCACGTTATCAAATCGCCCTTAGGAGGGCGATTTTTAAAAAACGCCCTCTCAAGGGCGTTGGGAATATATTTTTGTAAATATTTTATTAAAAAATATAAAAATAAAAAAATTCCCTCTATCGCCATGGACACAAGGCCGTGAAGTCCACTGTTAGCGCGTAGCGATTGGCTGAGTGCCGTGCCGTGGTCCATAATAGCCCATGGTATTTCTTCATTACTTGTTTGCTGACTATGAGTGGTTGAACCCTAGCGGGAAGCCGCAAAGCGGCGACGGCGCACGCGCTGTGCCGCGGTAACGCAACCGCGGTAAGGCTGCGAGGGGCGACCGCTGGCCGCCTGGGAGCGTGGGACGCCGAGTGGCGGAGGCGGGCGTGGACGAAGCCGGATATGTCATATGTTGTGGCTGTGAACAACGGCAACTTGGCCGAGGCTTGGGCGGTGGTTACTGCGGAGCGTATGTGCTGGCTGCTGGCGCGCACCTGCTGCAGCGGAGAAGGGCTACTCGAGCACATAAATCTATTTTCCCTTAATCGAATTCAGCATCTCCGTCCAAATTGAGCTTGATTCCACTCTTACATGGTATGTCTCCCATCAAAATCCATAGGATCAAGGCGTCAAGGTATAGGGTCACTTTGCCTGCCAGCAGCAGTAGCTAGTTCGTGTGGTAAAAATTGAACTGCGCTCTAGACGTTCCATGAAAAATAAAATCACGCGCAACAGTAACTATGATAGTATCTGCTTTAGTGATATGCTTTAAGCTTATCATGAAAGGATTAGACTGCGGCCAATGAGGAGGTGCGGCACTCTCGGCCACACTTCATTTTCAGTTCGTCCTCCCGCCACCGAGTGCACCAGTGCTACACCTCCTCCATCACTCCATGTCGAGTTTTTCGACTGGTCCCTGGACGGTGGCCGCATTTACCTGCACGATCGAGAGTCGGACTGGGAGTCTGGGACGTCCACTGGGCAGCAGACCTTTCGTGTGATTGTGTCATCAGTTCATAATGTTTGAGAAAAGGGGATCTATGATTGGGCTTTTCTTTTCTCGGAGATGATGGGGCTATATTTCCTTTTTCGGAGACGAGTGGCTGATTCCTGTTCTACCGTTGGGCCCATGTACATACAAATACAACTGCATGTTGTTCATCTTGGAGACTCATGAACTGACACACAACGAACGAGCCCAACCCACCGGCCGCGGAGGGCGAAACGGAGCGATGCGCTCGTAGCTGCTGGGATTTTTCATTTTTATGGAGTAATATTTTACTTTTCTAATTTACAAAAATATGTTTTTCTCGTACAAATATATAAACATATATATATTTGTAAAAAACCTCTCAAAAAACGGGAGAGTATATTTTTGTAAATTTATAAAAGAAGTATATATTTCTGTAAATTAAAAAGAAAAAATAAAAATAAAAAATCGATGTTGGGTGGCAGACAAAAATCGATTTTTTTATTTATATATTTTTAATTTATAAAATTATAATTTTGTTTTCTAAATTCATAGAAACTTATTCTCAGAGGGCGAGGAACTTGACGCGGCAGCCCTATGTTCCTCGAGGTATTAAAAGGTTTACATTTAGACCATTCTCGTATTTTTATAATTTGTAAACAATTCATACATAGTTGATAACTTTTTCATTTGCAATCGTTTAGGGCTCTAAATATTTGTTAAAAATCTAACATTTATTTTTACAAAATCTTATATTTACGTTGCAAACGAGCTCTGATGAAGACAAACTTTATATCAAAGTTGTAGCTCTCTATCATACCCCGATCTGGTACCACCGTACAACGGCACCAAATGGGACGTGCCACAGGAAAACAACGCGAACTGCTTCCCCGCGGAACCGCAATACCGATACCAGTCACAGAACGCAGCGCTGGTATCCACAGAAATCAGACGTGCATCATTGCAGAACCTTAAATAATTAAATAGACATATACCTTAACTTACGTTTCAGCTTCGGAGCAAGCTAGAGATAGCAACGAACAACACAGAGGCAGCGACAGCAGTGGAACAACGAACTAAGTCCCAACGCACAGGCAATGGCTGGGAACCAGGACGAAACCCTAGTCTTCACTTCACTGCAACTCTAGCTCCAGCTCACGACGGAGAACTATATATATAGAGCAAGGGTGAGTACTTACGTTCTCAGCAAGTTAGGGAAACTTAGGTGGTTGTTGCAGGCTTCAAAGAGAGACTGAATATTTTATAAATCCGTTTAATTTAAATTCTTTTGAATCTGCTAAGTGTGTGCTTCTCAGCAATCAGGGCAAGATGGGTCTTGCCCGATCGAAGTGAAAATGTATCAATCTTTATTTCTCTAGTTTTCACAATCTCAAAAATTTACATCAATCGACTCTTAGAGCCAAAACATTTCTCCGGACTTCCCGAGTCCTGCTATCCACGATAGCCAAGCCATTTCATCGGACCTTCAGCGTCCTTGATGTCACTTCCTTCCCACGGTTCCCAAATCACACACATATTCTGCAAACAGGGTAAAATTAGGGATGGCAATCACACCCGCGGGCGCGGGCGCCCGCGGGCGCCGCACCCGACGGGCGCGAGCGCGGGTGCAAAATCGTGCCCGCGGGTGTCATCGGGTCGGGGCCCGCAATAGACGTGGGTCGGGCGCGGGTGACGAAGTTCACCCGCGGGCGCCTATCGGGCCCCGTAAACAAAGGCCCATGTCTACAATTGGCCTAACCCAAACAAAACCTAGGTGTGCCATCTCCCAAGCCACTGCTTCTCTCATTCTCTCCGTCTCTCGGTCTGGTCGCCCACTCCCGCGCCTCCCCATCGCCGCCGCCGCCCACTCCCGCGCCTCCCCACCGCCGCGCCCGCCCGCCGCCCAGGCCCCCGTGCCTCCCCGCCGCCGCCGCCCACTCGCGCGCCTCCCACCGCCGGCGCCGCCACTCGCCCAGGCCCCCGCGCCTCCCCACCGCCACCGCCCAGGCCCCCGCGCCTCCTCGCTGCCTGCCAATGCCAGACCGCCACCGGCCTCCCCTCGAGTCTTCGACCTGTCCCCAACTCCTGACGGCGCGAGCACGACGGCGCGTCCCATCTCTCCCGCGGTGGACCCCTCGTCTCCTCTCAACCCGGCCTCCGGCCAGCCACCCAGGTGCCCGCGGCCGACACCCCCGGCCGCCCAGGCCCCCGCAGCCAACCCCCCGGCCGCTCTCCTCGTCTCCTCTCGACCCGGCCGCCGGCCGGCCGGCCAGTTGCCCGCGGCCGACACTCCCGGCCGACACTGGTGAACTGCTCAAGGTTTGTTTGTGATTTGTTTGTGAAATTCCTATTGTGCAATGAACGCACCCGCGGGTAACCCGACACCCGCGGGTCACCCGCGGGTGCGGGCGCGGGTGTGACATTTCACCCGCGGGTATCATTGAGGGCGGGCGTGGCCAAGTGTCGCGGGCGCTGTCGAGGCGGGTTTTTGCTCCACCCGCACCTCACCCGACCCGTTGCCATCCCTAGGTAAAATAAGACTACGCTAAGGAATCACCTCACATCCGCCCATGACCGTGGGTACAGCTGTTCAAACAATTTAAACCTCTGCAAAGGGGGTACACTTTACCCACACAACGCGACTCACTCTAGTCACCAGCCCAGCTCACATTGATTAGGTACGATTTGGTGATGTAGAGGTTTTCGCGATAAGGTATTTCCCGAGCCATCCTAGGTTACCCCATGCCAACTAGAGAGATCCTCAAGACCAACAACAGGGTAGGTCCGAGACCATGCTATGCCAGAAACCTAGGAGGCATCCCCAACGCCCTCCCGCATGATCCACAGTCCAATGGCATGCAAGGCGTCCCTGGACGACTAGTTACTCAGCCAGCGGCCTTCCCATTTACCTATGTGGTTATACTGTCATATGTTTGGATGAAATTCCGAAGGAATCGGTCCTTAAAACGATCACACAGGCATCACACACCGAACTGGCCTTGTGTCACAAATCTCTATTTTAAAACTCATTTTTCTTTCACAAGGCTCCGATCCAGGTGCCGGGTTTTCCAAACATTTTGTAAAACCAAGTTTTACCCAAGAAGTTTCACAATTTTAAGTTTGAAGGGCGACCGTCGGCACACACCCAAGAGTGCATACAAGGGAACAGGGTATCACAATCATCAAGGAAGTATTTAATGCAGCAAGGTTGGGTAGGTCCACCGGTCTGACTCGTAGACGGGACCGAACAGATCAGTGCATGCTTATCGATGTAATTTCGCAAACAAAATAATTTAATTTCAATTATAGGCTCGATTGATCAAAGGTGACTTGCCTTACTCTAAGTCTTCACGAGTCTTCGAGAAATATCGGCGAAATCCGCTCTGAAACGAATTTCCAACGGTCAATTACTATGCGCAAACACTCAAAATCTACACAAAGACCAGTAAAAGGACTCTACTTAGTACTACTAATAGTGCCATCAGATAGATCTCACTTTTAGAAAATTACTGGAGTTGAAATGGAGTCAATCGGAGTTACGAATCGAAAGATATGAATTTTAGAAGGTTAAAATGAATTTCTGGGTTGATGGAAAAGGGATTATTAATTTCTAGGAGGAATATTCCCAGGAAACTTCGGCCCACAGGGCAGTGATCCATGGGGAAACAGTTCACTAGATGGTGGGGCCCGCAAGCTAGGGAAAGAAGGAAGCAGTGGAGGCCTGCGGCCACTGTGGCTGGGGCCCGACAGTCAGGGAATCAGGGGTTCACGGGATCGGTTCATGGTGGTTTAAGGGGCAAGGGCCCACTGGTCAGCGATGGTGGGTGCATGGACCGAGTCTGTTGCGGGGTAGGCAGTATGAGGGGGTGAGGGCTCTGGATGTCAGTGGGACTATGGGGGTTCACGGGGTTGGCCCGTGGTGGACTGAGGGACACGGGGCCCACAATCAGAGTCTAACCTCACGAGGACAGTGTGCACCCACGGGGGAAACAGTGTGGTTGTCTCTGCACGCACGGGACCACGAGGCAGTGAGGGCGGCGAGAAGAAACACAGGGTGTTGCCGCTTGGGATCGATGACCGACGACGGCGCAAGGCGTCTTGGTGAGCGGCGGCGAACGGGGACGAGCGGTGGCGCCGGTAGGAGGAGGAGAGCCAGGCGAAGCCCCTTGATGGCTCAGATGTGTGAGAGGCCTAGCGACGGCGGCTGGAGACAGGAACCCGAAGGTGACGGAGGAGAGAAAGGAGGGATCGGCCATGGTGGTCCGAGTAGACGTCCGAGGCCTCGAAGATGGCCAACTTCTGAAGCAAATGGGGTGGCGCGGAGATCGGCTATTTGAGCATCCACAGGTGTACAGCTCAGAGAGCGGTTGGGGCTCACTGATGGGGGAAGGATTTGGAGCCGAGGTGGAGCGACATCCTCGGCGCTCGGTGTTGGTTCGATTAGTGGCGCCTGAGGAGGTCTAGCAGCGGCAGAGAACGGACGGGCCTCAGGAAGATGTGGAATGTCTCGAGACAACCAAGCAGCGACGACGACAAGGTTTGACGCGATATCCGGCGGCGCTCGAAGAAGCAGAAGCAAGGGGGGAAAGGGATGGCTCTTGAGGGGATTTTATAGCCAAGTGGAGCTCTAGGTCGGTTCGAGGGCATGGTGGGGAATTCCTCCGCGCTCAATCATGGAGGAGAGTGGAGAGGCGCCGAGGCGACGCGGGAATCCTTGTGGGCGGCGAAAATTGGCGGACGGCGGCGATGCGATGGATGGGGATAGGCGGTGTATCGGGAGGCGGAGCTTGAAGTGGGAGCACGGGCTCGCGAGGCTGAGGTGGGGGTGACAATGGCGTTGGCGGTCCGAGCCCCTTTTTGACCGAGCGGCAATGGCGAGAGAGAGTGAGGCGAAATGAGGAGAGAGGTGGGAAACGAGGTGGCAAAGTGCGGCCGTGGTTGTACCCTGCTTGGCAGCTAGCGGCGCGTCACGGCAGGGCCTAGCGGGGCCACGACGGCGTCGGGGTGTGGGCTCGGCATTTGACCGAGCACCACGGAAGCGAGAACGGGATGGAGCGAAGAGGAAGAAGCACAGTTGAGTCGTGATCGGACGGTGGCGCATGAAGCAGGGACACGTGTCGTGATCCGAATAGCTGCGGGCGCTCACGCTGGCAAGCGGGCAGGCGATGGAAGATCGACGGCGCACGGGAGAGCAGGGACGCGTGGCGCCGATCCAGTGGCACACGGCGGTCTGCGCAGGAGAGGGCAAGCGGAGGGGGGATCAGATGGCTGGCGTGCGGGCGGGGGACACGCGGCGGAAACTTGGGGGTTGGGTGGTTAAGTGAAATCAAGCGGCTGGTGGGGCGCATGGGACACGTGGCGGCACTCCTGCCGCGGTGGGATGCGCGGCACGGGCGTGCAGCGCTCCACCTTGGGATTGGACGGCAGCCATGGCGGACGCGGGACATGTGGCGGCATCCTAGGCGTGTGCCTCGCGTGCACACACATCCGTGGGCGAGCTGGGCCGAGAGGGAAGAAATGCGGCCCAGTGATACAGTAGCATTTCTCTTTTTTCCTATGAGTAGATTTGAGGGAAACTTGGGTGGTTTGATTTGGGATTTGAATTCAAAATGCATTTTTGAACTCGGGGAAAGACAGGGAATCAAGGGGGAATTTCAAAGGATAATTTTGATATTTGGAGGGGGGGTTTGTATTGGAACTTTTTCGAGGATTTTTGCAGGAAGAATCCAAGGAGAGGATTTCAAGGAGAGAGAGGATTCAAATTTAATATGAAATTTTTAATTTAAATTTACAGGTGCTTAAGGGGATTTGGGAAATTTTGAAGGAGGTCAAAGGTAGAAAACCGACACACATATACGCTTGTGTGTTTATATATATCGGTATGATGGTGGAATTGAGTGTGGAGTAGGGGTGGGGGTTGATATATATATATATATATATATAGATAGATAGATATTGGTGGGAAGAGATTTTTGAATAGAGGTTGATTCCAAGTCGCTTATTCAAACTTGGGATTCTCTCAGAGACTCAAGGGAGAGGGAAAACAAGGGAATTTTCGGGAGGGGATCAAAGGAGATATCTTTGCGGTTTCAATTCTGATTTTTTGAAACGGATATCGAAGTGGGGATTTCTGAGAAAGGATTGTGGGACTTCGCCGTCAGGGTTTTGGAGCAAACTCGATTACGATGATTCGAACACAGAAATTATTTTGGAACGGAGTTTTTTGATAGGAGGGATTTGGGATACAGAGATAAGGGATTAAACTGAAATCTTTGGCATAACTTACTACACAGCATGCAAAGGTCAAAATTTTCACTAGTAGATTTTAGAAAAATAAAGTTTAACGTCTTGCTGAAAGTGGGGCATTACACTCTCAACAAGATCTGTAATTTTGTAGTTGATCATCTTGTTCGCACCAAAAACCACCGGGTGTGCCAAGAAGCTTGTTGA
Source organism: Oryza meyeriana var. granulata (assembly GCA_003991445.1). Taxonomy (NCBI): domain Eukaryota; kingdom Viridiplantae; phylum Streptophyta; class Magnoliopsida; order Poales; family Poaceae; genus Oryza; species Oryza meyeriana. Next base: position 155,277 of record RYFJ01001354.1, on the reverse strand, counting down.
TGATCTGGTTTGATGCGATTGAACATACGAAGGCCTGGGAGATCTGCTTAGCTCCAGTGCAGGTCCTAATATATTTGAGGTTCGCAGGCGTGCCAGTCAATTTGACCCCGTAATTGACAAGGAGATGAAGAAATTTAATTGATCCAATCGGCCAGTAAGCCGATACGGATTCCTCCCAGCCGATCGCCGCTATGCTCGCGCCCGGGCCCTCGCCTGTACTCGGGTTCTCGCTCCCGGGTCCTCGCTTGTGCTCGTGCCCGGGTCAGCAGCAATTGCACATCGGCTATCGGCTGATACGCACTGATGTAGGCTCCTCGTAGCCGATGGCCGATGGCACCTGTGTATCGGCTAGGAAACCGATAGCGCTATAAACAAATTGATAAGCTGTTAGTACAATGTGTGCATCGGCTAGAAGCCGATGATAAGATAGATAAGCAGAATAATGAACTAGCCGACTGCCAAGGAAACACATGTGCATCGGCTAGAGAACCGATGATAATATAGATGACCAAAATAGTAAAGATAATACAGTCGGCTTTATAAAAAGATAACCTATCGGCTAAGCACTCCGATAGAACATCGCATACACACCGATCGGCTCGACAAGGATAAATCTATTATTATCGATCTAGTAGTTCAAACCTAACTGATGCAGCACAGATCGATAATAGTAAAGGAACCTCAACAAACCGATAGATCTAATGCAACTGTGATGAAAATAACTTACCGGCTATACATTCCGATAAGACGCTTGCACAGAGGATATCAGCCTACCAGGAATAATTTATCGCTAGCAGTTTAGTAGGTCGGACCCAACCGATGCAGCACAAACTGATGATAAACTACTCCCGATAAACTGATAAAAACTATGCACGCGTGATGTGATATACCTGACCAGCCTAAGAGGTCGGACCGAACCGATGCAGCCGTAGACAGATCCGATACACCGTGGTAAGCCGACTACCATATACCGACTAGAATATCGGACCTAACCGAGAAAGTCCTAGCCGATTGGTAGTCGGGGTAACGAGACTTACCCTCTCGCAGGAGTTCGGACCTAACCGATGCAGCCCCGCTCGAGAAGCAAGAACCCGTTGGTAAAGGGTGGCGATGCGCCGAAGTTGTATTGATCGATTGGATAGATCACAAGGTCCCCGGGCATACGTATATATACCCCGAGTTACAAGAGTCCTTATAGGACACGAAACATGACTTTCCTAACTAGAAAAGGAAAACTAACAGACCTGATCGGACAAGAGATCAGGTTTCCTAAAAGATAAAACTATCTAATAGATAAGATAAATAACTGCCATAACGTGGTCTTCACGATTCCTTCCCAAGCTCGGACCCTTCTGGATTAGTTTCCAATGGCTGATATCGCTTCTTTCCTTAACCGAACATGGTAACGACCCGTACCAAATTTTGGCGTTAACACATCTTTCCATGTAAAATCATTTGGAGTATCAAATATGCAATACTATATATCATAGTATTTGAAACCGTCCTACCAAAAATATTTATATTTGCATTTAGGCCCATTTCATCGGTTTTCACTACTACGAAAAATAGTATTGCTTATTTAACACTCTAAATGATTTTAAATGAAATAGTGATCAAATACAAAGTTGTAGATCTCGTTAAGATCTACAACTTTAATATAAAGTTTGTCTCGCGAAGTTCATTTGAAACGTAAACTTGATTTTGTAAAAATAAATGTTAGATTTTTTAACGAATATTTGAAACCATAGACGATGGCGAATGAAAAGGTCGTCAACTACAGAGTTGCAGATCTACGATTTTAATATAATGTTTAACTTCATCGGATTTTGTTTGACCTTTTTCAAATTATAAAAATAATATGTGCTAACCTCTACAGAAAAATTTATATTTAGACCCTCTCACTCTCCGGAAGGAAATATAATTTTGTAAATTAAAAATAAATATAGAAATAAAAAATTCGACAAAAATCACGCGTCCACGGCGTGCCCATTGGGCCACGCGCGGCGCCCGAGGGGTTTCACTTCCCGATAGTGTACAGAGTGTGCCAGGCGCATCCGCACACAACGCAAAATTCTTCTACTGCTGCTCACGCGGTCACGCCTACTTGCTGTTGCTGATGCGCGCGTCGGGTCGGGGAGGACTTGACGCGGTCGGTTTCCGCCGGGAGAGCCGCGACGACGGCACGTCCCCCACGCGTATCGCCTCGTTCTTCGCTTCTCCTCCGGTCCTCCCTTTTCCCCCGGCCCCCGCACGCCCGCTCACTCGCTGCCTGCAGCTGTAGTGGAAACGGTGTGTAAGGCAGCTTCGGAGTTCTAGCGGTGTGTGAAACTGGGGCTGACATCTGTTGTGCTAAGGGACCAGTGGCGGATCTAGAAAAAATATTTTGGAGGGACTAATCCGAAGAGAGCTAGACTAACTTAACTCAATTATATCCCATGCAAAACTAACATATAGCAGTTTTAAGCCTTTTACACGACAACTTAGATAAACAATTGAAAGTGCATCATAATTCATAAGAAAAAGTAAAAGATACAATTTTTATAACTAACCAACAAAAGATCGGTGACAACGCATTCACACTGCCATATTCTTCATGAATCATTAGGAGCAATCTATATACAAGAAAAAATAAATTAGTAACACAAAGTTGAAGTATTTAACTTCAAAATTTTGAAGGTAGAAGAGAACATATATCATACCACTAAATTGTTCCGAGGTACTAACATACGCCAGGTTTTCATGTCTTCAAATCGTTTTATAATTTTGTCATTCTTGATGCTTCTAAATATCTCCTTCTCAGTGTAGCATATCATTAAGTCATTGAGCCATTCATCACCCATTTTGTTACGCAAATCTGTCTTTACAATAGATATAGCAGAAAATATCCTCTCATCTGAAGCTGTTGCCACCGGAAGTATTAATGTTAATTCAATGAGCCGATACACCAATCGATAAGATGTGTCCATGTTAGTCCTGGATCACCAACTATATCGGATTGACTAAACTCCAATCTACGTATCTTTGGTTGATTTGTGCTGTCATTAGTGCCGGGAGTTGTTGTTGTTGATGTACCACTTGAACTAGAAAAATACGTGTGCAATGTTCTTTTGGATATTTTGAACAATCTGTAATTTGTCCTTAATCAAATTTTGAAAAAAAAATTAAATCTAAAGAACAAAAAATGAGAAATTTACCTAAATTACCTTTTGGCTGCTGCTCTGCTGCTGCCGTGCGCCTACGGTATCATCTTGCGTGCGCGGTGCCCCCTGGCGGCTGGCCTGCCTGCTGGCTGCTGCTGACCTGCTGTGCGCCGGTCGCCCGCCGCCCGCCAGCGCCCGGTCGCCCGCCGCCCATGCCCCGTGCCCCGCTGGCCAGTAGCCGCCCGCCCGCCCTCCCGGAGTCGCTGGACGCTGGCCTATGGCCTGCCACCGCTCGCGCCCCGCCGGCCAACTGCCGGCCGCTCGGTGCTGCTCGCTGGCCACCCGATGTCGCTCGTGGCTTGCCTCTCGCCGGCCTGTGGCGTGTGGCCTGCCGCCGCCCGCGGCCCGCGCCCCGCCTGCGGGAAACCCTAGCTCGAAGAGTCGAACCGTCGAGGCCTCGAGGGGAAAGAAGAAAGGCCCATAGTCTGCCTCTTTTCTCTATTTGGGCTTGGGAAAAATAGAGACAGAAAAACAGCCCGTCGCACATGCCCCGCGCCCCGTAGCCGCCCGCCCGCCCGTGCCCCGTGCCCCGCGCCTAGCGCCCGGTCGTCCGCCGCCCGTGCCCCGCGCCGCGCAGCGCCCGGTCGCCCGTGCCCCGTTCCCCGTGCCCCGCGCCCGCAGCCGCCGCCCGCCCCCGGTCGCCCGCCGCCCGTACCCCGTGCCCCGCAGCCGTCCGAGTGCCCCGTGCCCTGCGCCCAGCGCCCGGTCGCCCATGCCCTGTGCCCTGCGCCCAGCGCCCAGCACGCCCTCACGCCTCGTCTTCAACCTTCGTTTCCTCTCCAGCCCCTCCTTCCCTACCTCCATTGCCATAGATTTTCAAGGGGGGCTGAGGGGGGCTCTACAGGCGCGGCCAAGGTAGGAGGGGCTTGAGCCCCCCCCCCCTCCCCCCCCGCCCCGGTGGCAAATCCGCCCCTGCATGCAGGGACTCTTCCAATCATTACGACAACACTGTGGTATATCTCTTCGTGATGAGGTAGTACAGTAACTGTTGTCCCTTCCGTGCAACCTGGAACCTGGTGAGAGAATAATCACCACTAATATAAGCTACTGCCGTATATCAAAGTGAACAAAATTAAGCCTCGTCCGGGGGTAAGAAAAAGTGAAGGAACATAGCACAAGGAGATAATCTTTTGAGAAAATAAGCATTAGAAGACTGGAGGGTGAATTGAATTGCAAAGTGACACAATGCAAGTAGTAGTAATCACCACTAATGTATGTAAGTGGTATAGGAGGACATGGCTACCGCATCAAATTTAATCTTATATAGATATTGATCTACTAGGTGAATACAATTATTCTCTCTGTTACGTATTGAGCTAAAATATCTAAAATGCCTTTCATTCACGTGGATGGAGTGTGGGACCCATAAATTAATGGTATAATGGGATATTAGAGATAGTATGAGGAGTTTAGAGATAAAATTTATCTTTTATATGTATTAAGTTATTATATCTGAAATAAAATTTAAATATAAAGATAATTATTTTTTAGGACGAAGAGAGTATAAGGATTCTGATCCATTAGTCCTGAACAAGCAGAATATGATGCTGGGGTTACGGCGATGGAATGTCACCTGCACTGCGAGTTGCAGAATCCGAACATAGAAAAAGAGCAGAAAAACACTTCAAGCTCACGGCAACAGTTACTGTTGAGGCACCTATCTCCGTGCAACGCAGCCTCCGAGACTGCACCCTGGACTCCGCGCCGGAACCACGTGGCCCGGCCACTGGCCGTTTGATTCGTGAGCCCTCGAACTCGAGCTGATTCCGCCCTCCCATTTGGGAAACAGGTCTTCCACGCTCTCCAGTCGCGCGCGCCAACCAACGACGTCCTACTGGTACGAGTACACCACTCCCAACTCCGGCCGGCCTCCGCCTACAAGCCAGCCTACTAGTAGCACTAGCGGCATCCGCGTCTCTGCCACCAGGTCGCCGCCGCCGGCCCTCATGTCTCCTTCTATGCCGGTGCCCTACCTCGCTGTACTCCTCGTCCTCTTTGCAACATCCGCCGCACAGGCCGCCGATCCCAGCAACAGCTGTGGCGGCGGTGAACGCTGCGGTGATCTCCTCCTCCCATTCCCGTTCCACCTCAACTCCACCTGCATCTCCGGCACCAACTCCTCACACTTCCGCCTCTCCTGCGGCCCCAACGCCACGCTCACCCTGCCACTCGGCTCAGCCTCCTTCCGCGTCCTCGACTTCCTCCCGTCGGGATCGCTCCTCCTCGACTACGCTCCCGCGTCGCCGTCCCCGTGTGACCCCGCCTACGCGGCATTCTCCCTCCCGTCCTCCCCGGCGGTCGCGCTCGACGCTGCTCCTTTCGTTGCCGTCGCGCCGGCCAATGTTCTCCGCCTCTACGCCTGCGAGGACTCCTCCCTCTGTCGCACCGGCTGCGAAGACGTCGCCACCTGCGGCCGCGCCGCGGCTGGCGCTAAGTCAGGGTGCTGCTATCCGCTATCCGAGGGCAGCGTGTGGAAGCCCGGCGACGGGCTTGGCGTTTTCGCGGAGTTCGGATGCCGGGGATTCTCGAGCTGGGTCAAGAACCGGTCGGCCGAGGCAGGAGCGGCGGCAGGTGTTTTGAGGGGGATCGAGGTGGAGTGGGCGGTGCCGAAGGGCAGCGAAATGGCGACATGCGCGGACGGTGCGGTCCTCGTCAATGCCACGGCAGTGCGCGGAGGCGTGCGGTGCGCATGCGCCGCCGGGCTCGTCGGGGACGGCTTTGAACAGGGTACGGGCTGCTTGGAAGGCACATGTAAGTACTCCATGACTGGGCACGCCGTGCGTCGTGCGATCACTGCGAGCTCTAGCAAATCATACACTTCCAATCCAAATACATACTAATGTTTGCTTGTGTGCATGTTTAGCCTGCAGCAACGGTGGCCAGGCAAGTGACGGCAGGGAGTGTTGCCAGGGAAGGTTTTGCTCCAAGAAGTCCGTTGCTCTTGCCGGTAATCACACATTTCGAGCATTTCATCGATTGGTCACATTTGCACATCGATCTCCCCTAGCTGATCCCCATTCGACGAACAGGGTTTTTCGTTTCGCTCTTCTTCCTCGCGGCGGCCGTCTCGTTTTGGTTGTTCCTCAGGCAGCCTTCCAAGGACACCCTGTGGGACATCGACCCGACGTGCATCCCCAAGATCCTCGGGGGCGTGTGCAACGCGAGGCAATTCACGTACGAGCAGCTTGACGAGGCGACCAAGAGGTTCGACGGCGAGAAGGCCGTCAACGTGGTGGACGGCACGGTCCACGCGGGCGTGCTCGATGACGGCACCGTGGTCGCGGTGCAGAGGATCGGGTACGAGACGCGGGAGAAGACCAGGCTGGTCCTGGACAGGGTAGAGGTCCTGTCCGGGGTCTCGCACCGGAACATCGCCCGTGTCGTCGGCTTCTGCCCCGACGCTACCAACGCGCTGCTCCTGGTGCACGAGCACTTCGCCGGCGGCACGCTGGAGGACCACCTGCGCCAGGTGAGGGGCCGTGTCCTCAGCTGGTACCACAGGGTCAACATCGCCATCGAGCTCGCCAGCGCGCTCACGTATCTGCAAGCCCATGAGACGGCCCCCACCTTCCTCCACGACCTTAAGTCCAGCGAGATCTTCATGGACGACAACTTCACCGCCAAGATCGCCGGCTATAAGCTCGCGAGGCCGGTCTCCTACTACGCGTCGTACGAACAGGACGTCGTGTGCAACTTCGGCCACCTCCTGATCGAGCTGCTGACGGGGCTGAGGCACCAGCACCCGTTCGACTGGGTTGCTCCCAAGGTGAGGGAAGGGAGGCTCCACGAGGTCATCGACCCGACGCTCCTGACGGGGAAGCAGCTGCCGGCGCCGAACGAGGTGAGGAAGGTGTTCGAGCTCGCCGTCATGTGCTTGCTGAGCGCCGACAACGGGCTCTGCATGCTCGGCGTCGCCAAGGAGCTGATGCAGATCGTGAGGAACAACATCGGGAGCAGCAGCAAGATTGAGATATCCCTCGAGGAGACGTTCTCGAGCTCGAGCCTGCTGCAGATGATCTCTATGTCGCCGGAAACGCTACACCACCATCTTCCTTGAAGAGAGGATGATGATGCCCTTGTTAACGTTCGGAGCAAGTTTCACCGTCCCAGCGAAGCCTCTACCATGTAAACACTCTGTCAAAAACCAGTCTACTGTACAATACTACCGTGTATGTTCTGGTGCCAACGTTTTGTTGGCTAGTATAATTGCCATATATTTGCTGCAATACAGAGGCGTACAGTAATCTGCTGCCGAGTGCAGGTAATTGGCGATTTGCTCTGTAGAGTGCAACAAGTTTCGATGTACTTGCTGTGATACTCTTTCATATTTATGTTTCCCAAGATCTTCCCTCTGAATTGGTGAATAGGCTCCCCATCGCAACAATTTCTCGGACAAGGCAGCTGCTGCAAACTTTACAAACAAGAAGTACAGACACTTGCAGTATCTATCAGAAAGGTTAAGGGTATGAGACAGCCATGCACAATTATCAGAAGACAGGCTATTAGTCTAGACCAGCTTCAGGGAAGCCGTGCCATTGTTAACCCAGATTTCAAGCAAGGGAGTTGTACTGCAAACCGCGATGGCACATGATACTCTGCACAAAAACCCATCGGTGCATTTCTCCATCAAATAATGAAAAAAAAATGATGAAAAGAGACCATGAGCAATAGCATGAAAAAGTACAAAAATCTTGCACATTTTAGGTTTATCACCTTGGTGCTTTTTCTAAATTAATATGCAGAAAATCACAGCATTTTCTTAGAAAGATAAATGGCACAGAAAACAAAAGATGAACGTCATATTCTGACAGGTTCAAGTGTTCATCATCTCCTAAGAAACCACTGAGCCCCATCAAATTCCCGAAGGCTCTCTAGCGCTGTGAACTGAACAAAGCACGGCTGACAATACCAGTAGCCTCAATGTACCGATCAACACATCGTGATATACAGCTACTCTCACTTCCACTCAGGCTTGTTCCTGGCTTAGTGACACACTTTGCAAAGCATTTATTTCCAACAGTCTGCAGTATCATTGTATCAAGAAGCAAAAATATAAGCATTACAGAATCACTGCATACCTAAATGTAGTTTCCTAGACAATAAATGTCATATAAGGATTCAATATGCAAGGGATGTAAGTGGAACATCTGGTTTCTAACATGCAAGTATAATGCTTTCTACTTTCAATTACGGCATATTTTAACTTATTAGCCAAAAACCAGTGCGGTGAAACAGATTATCTAAAATAGACAGAAAAATTGAGTCCCGTTGATTAAGAAAAATGTATTTGCTTCTACTTGGTTGAAACAATATTCTTCACTTAAAAAAAGAAAAATTCCAGGCTTAGAAAATGCTTTTTCATGTGACAATGAAATAATCATTAACAATAAATTGTATCCTATTTAAAAATAAAAAACATAAATGTTCGTGAGTTTTTTACTTGAAGACTATAGAGAGAGTGACCAGAGCATAGGTGTGCTGACATCAAGACCCAACAAGTCAGTGGTGGTGGTGGTGGCAGACTCACCATCACCACCACCTCTTGTGACTTTTAAAGTAGTATATAGATATATAGATATCTAGGTCTACTTGCTCCGCTGCTACAACTTTACCACTCAGATTTATTCCCCGGGTTTCACCATGGACAAACAAACCGTTGAGAAGTAGTCTCCCCACAATTAGAAACTGGAAGAGTATGCACTAGAATTCAATTCAGTCAGTGTCTCCCTGACTGGCAAGATATTTGGACCAATACAAAATTCAGACCTACCGATCACATTCAATCCAAAAAAGGGAAGGTAAAGCATGCTCTCGAATGAAACACCCGGCTCAAATTTGGGTAAGAAAGTATATAATATACATTAGTCAAGCTTATTGACGCAGGTCGCTAAATCAACTGTCTGAATTGATACTACATTATGTATTTCATCTATCAGACATACATTATTGAACAGGAAAGCTTCAAGGTATACATGTGCTGACCACTACTAGTATAACAAATTAACAATGTTTCTTTTGGTATCTAAGCAGAAACATACAAACAGGGGCAACTCTTTATAAAAAGCCCTTAATAAGACTGAAAGAATCCAGTTCAAACACTAAGAGCACACATGTAGAGAAATCTATCAAGAGAAAGAAATACATTTAAAACGAATGAAAGGCAGATTGCTGTACAAGTTATTGTTATGTTACCTTGTTCACTGAAAAGAGCTTAAGTTGGGCTTAGGGATTATCCAATTGACCTCAATTGTTCAAGTGGATTTCTTTCTTATAGCCCACTCCATTTTATTGATATGTCAATATGAACTTATGAGCGAGCCCCATGTGGTTGTAAGGGTGTTTTTCAGACTAAAGAATCAAACATGAGTTCAGCTGTACATGCTATCACTAGAATAATGCACTATAAACAATCCAGTAGGAATCACACTTCTCCCATGCATCAGAAATGCAAAATCCAAAGCAAGTGTGTTTCACAATTGTCCCTTTGCTTCCAAAGCACAAATACATGCAAATGACATGTCTTGAGGTTAGTCAAAAAAAAAAAATCTTTTTTAATAATTCTATTACAACAAGGATGAATAAGATTTGCTGTCAAGTTCTTAATTTATTAACGTCAAATTCTTGGTTCTGTGAATCAACAACATAATTCAAGAACAACGATACTAAGGTACCGTTCTTTTCAGCCTATTCACCGGATTATTTGCTCAATGCTTTGAAAAATAAGTTTTTTTCAAAAAAAATTTCTTCTACTGCATTGTTTAGACCACATGTTTTAAGCTATTTGTTAGGTTTATTTATCAAAATATTTAATTTACCCCTATAATCAAGTAGATAATCAGCATCAATAATCCACTCAATAATCTAAATCAAACGGTGCCTAAACTGGGAAATTAGATCAGCTAATAATCTGTTTAATAATATTCCTTTTGGCTTGTCTGACAACTAGTTCAGCATGCTATATGGCGTCAATCTAATGAAACCAAAGGCCTTAGACCTTAGTTTTAGACTTGCTAGGAAACAGAAACCATGAAATATATGTGAAATGTGATCACTTTGTGGATGACGTGTTTGGTTTTATACAGATGATAACCATGAGACGTGAAATTTGAAGTGTGAAATAGAAGTGACAGTCTGATACTGCTCTTAAGGACCATAGTTGAACCTGCAGAAGTATACATAGTATAGCTTTAAGAAGAAGAAGTATTTTCCACTTTCCTACCGAATTGAAACAGGGCCAATGCACCATGATGCTCCTGAAGAGCTGAATATGAATATGGTCACGATGGAGTATATCAGTTCAAAATTTGCGTTGAAGAGAAGTTAATGGGAACATGGCAATGCATGCCGGTTATTCCTGGTAAATCGACCATAGTTAACAATGAAAACAAAGTTTTGTACAAACCTGGTAATGGATAACGGTTAAACGGAATGATGCACAAAGCTACCAACCAAAGCCCAAAGGTTTCAGACCAAAAGCTAAATCAAATTAAGAAAGGACAACTAATTATCTAAAAAACAGCAAACACAACCGTGCTTGAGCTTCTCCGAAGTCCAAACCCACAGCCAAACTCGGACATTTGGGCAAGGTTTTGGTTCCAATTGGGGCTTATATTGTGGTACACAATTTGAATCCCAAAATCCTTATATTTTGGAACGGAGGTAGTAGATTTTAAGCAATGCTAGCCAAAATAACCTATTCACATGGTACTGATCTAGCAAAACTAGAAATGCCAATCAAACTAGATGTCACAGCCATCCCCTAAATAGATGCGAAATTGGGAGTTCACACAGGTGCCAATCAACCGGCTTCATCTTAAGAGCTCCAATTTGAAATTCGCCACAGAAGAAACTCCACTACACGCCAACAAACTGATAATACCGTCGATCCGAGGAAGGCTCCAGTAATCTCACCTCGAGGAACTCCTGCGCGTAGGCCTGCGCGAGCTGGGCCTTGATCTGTTCCATGAGCTGCTCCGTGGACGCAGTCGACCCCGCCGAAGACGGCGACGAGAACGAGTCCATGATCTGCGTCGGGCGGCGGCGGTTCCCTCCAACTCTTTCGCTGCAAGCTGCGCTCCGGTATCTCGGCTTCTTCCACAGCAAGACACGGGGACAAGGGCACGCATTATACGACGGCGCGGTGGGCGGTGACCACGGCGCCTTGTGTCTGTGGGCTAGAACCCTAGGCCCATATAGTTACATTATTAGGCCTTAAGGCCCATAGTGTTGTGGCATCGAGGCCCATAAGGCTGTGGCATTGAGGCCCATATAGTCAACAAGACCGCGTCCACCTCGGCCTAGTTGCTACGGGCCACGTCCAGTCCGTCTCTTCTTTTGTAGGCAACAAGTACACTAGAATTACTAGGTTCGGTGATCCCTCAAGCTCTCAAAATCCATCAGTCATCAATCACGCGTCGACAGAAGGGATTTCGACTTGTAGTTGTTGGAGACATTACCGAACCATCGATGTGGAGCATCAAATGCGGCTTTGCTTTTAGCGACCCCGTGCTATACACTTCTTTTTTTTCCTCCGTTGTTACCTCAAGTGTCAAAAACCTTGGGCTATAGCTTGCTCGATCGACAGCGAACGTTGTCGCCGCTTTTTCCTGCATGGTCTACTTCAGAAACCAGTAACGAATACACTACTCTAAGAAAGCGCCCACAAGATAGATGACGCTGCAGTGCAGTCTGCACAGGTCTCGCGATGTGCGAAGCTGCACTTGCATCCACGTTACGTCGCCATCAGGCATGCATTGCATCCTCTGAGATGCACCAAGCACTCGCATCCGTCCGCGTCTCACGTTGCAATCACATTAGCTCAAGCGTCGTCCTCACTACAGCTATATACACGACTATATATATGAAGTTCACTTCAGTTAGCATGCACATAGCAATACAGGCACAGCAGAGATTAATTATGGTTTCTGTAGCAAAACAGTATAAGGTTAATTAATTACTACTACATGGCCAGTGTATGCAAGGTTTGGTTTCACCTGCCCGTGAAGGTGCTCCTGTGACCTGCGTGCGAGACAGGCTAGTGGGCAGCGCAGCTGTGCAGGTGCGCGGTAACAAAGTACGCGGCGGAGAAAACGGTAAACAGGAGGGGAGATCGAGGGTATCAAGGGGACGTGGTGGTGAACTGCTGCATGCGTGGACGCTAGCTAGCTCTCTGCCAGCGCGCGACATGCAAAAGCCTGGCCCCCGGCCCCCTGCCTGTTGCACTGCGGCCATCCCGCGCGCGCGAGATCAAAAGGCGCTCTGATCGATCGCTAGCTAGATGGTGGGAGCTAGGGGGCAAGGAGGAGAGCCCTGTTCATGAAAGCAACAACGCATGCATGAGCTCTGATTCTGCAGCTGCAGCTGATGCCGCTAGCTGCTCCTGCATGCGACTGCCGGCCCATCTCGATCTCGTCCCTCCGCGGCATGCAGCTAACCGGATCAGGCTCTCGGCTCGCCTGATGCAGCGCAGCCGCGCGCGCGTACGTAAATTAACCCAGGGTGGCATGCATGGCACCGAGTACTTCGCCTGCGCTGCTGTATGCTTCGCGCCGCGCAGAGCACTGTGTATGTGCAAGTGCCTAACATGGCAAGATCCCCTCTGCTCGCTGCTGCTCTCCGCTGGAACCGTGGAATTAATACGTACCTACGTGAAACCAGGGCGGCTTTATTATTTGTTTTTTTTTTTTTGCGTGGCGGTCAGGGCAGGCAGTGCATGTACACAGTAGTACACCATGAATATCGGAGACATAATATAATCAGTGATAATTCGTGGACTAGTGCACAAACCAACCTGCAGCAGATTGGCTCGCTGGGGCATAGAATTTCGGCGGTCAAGACAAGCAGGCTACTCGCTCCCTGAAAGGTAATGCTTGTCTTGCAGTTGACGCCTCCCAGGAAGCACCACGTACTACTGTTCCATCTGGACTTTCGCGAACTCAGGTCTTTTTCTCATGGATAAAAACATTATGGGAAAGAGAATGGGAACCTTGTATAATCATCAACCTTAATCAAACTCAGGTTTGAACATTACCATCCCACACTCTCACGAGCTGGCTATAAGAGATATGCTCCCTGTCAAAAATAAATCCTTTTTTACACTATTAACACATTAAACCCGTTGTGTCAGGTGCATTTCCAGGAGCACATGTAATAGTACCAAATGCGTACACAAAGCAAAAACACAAAAACTTCAGTAGTACGGCGGTTTTAATTCTTGATCGTCTGAAAGTCTGACTTCGCACATGTTTCAGCAAATAGCCTTTCTCTGCAGGTTTTCATACACGATTGATAACATTGCACATAATCTACTTCGGAGACGATGTTTTCAGACTATCTACGCGGGAAGCAGCGCATGCACTTGCGACTACTGTGCCGCTCGTCAGTGCCCTGGATATAGTTCGTTCGTCTTACTACAATAATTTCCGGCCCGGACGCGTGGAGGACCACTGCGCCCGTCCTCTGTTTTGCGCCGGCCCCATGTGTCAGTGCCAGGCTAGCCTTTTGCGGATGGGCCCCCCTCCTCCCGGCTGCCCAAACTAATCAATGGATGGATGTGTGCTCGCCTGGCCTTGATGGATGGATCGATGGCATCTTAGGTCCTGGTTTATGGTTAAAATTAGCCTTATTAATATTTAATAATTTTAATAGTATTTAGTGTCTATTTAGATTGAAGTTAAAATTTTGACAGCTTAGAAAAAATATGCCACTTCAATAATTAACTTACGGTGTATTCTATACTGCAAGTTCAGTCGAACTACTTCATCGTTTTTCGTAAGCACACTTCTCAAATTGCTAAAAGATATGTTTTTTAAAAAAATTCTATCTAAAAGTTTTTTAAAAATTATATTAATCTATTTTTCAAGTTTAAAATAATTAATACTCAATTAATCATATACTAATGAATTGTCTCGTTTTATGTGCCATCGAAAATCTCAGCTCAACTGCCCAAACGAACCCAACCTTAGACTATCTTGGCTTCCCAAAATTAATCATGTCAAAACTTACAAAATTTTAATATTAACAAAAATTAGTAAGATCAATTTTAGTCACAAACCAAACGAACCGCTCCTTGCCTAAGACCTTCGCTCTCTCCATCCCTCTTTCTGCTGAGCCGTCATTTTCAGTTGTTTGGGCGGGCGAAAGAAGCCTTTTCCTTATGAGAAATCTATGTGATAGCTGCTGAGCCCTGCAGCTAGCTACTACTCGCGCCTACTGGTTCGGCAAATGCTCCCAACTCTCATCGCGTCTTCGCGAGAGATCAGGAAGCGCCATCATCGTATGGCTGCCGGCCATGTTTCGATCCGTGCATGTGCGTCGTCTCTCCGCCTCGATCGCCGCGCGCATATCCTCGCCTCTCGGTCGATCGATTGATCGATCGATCGCGCATGCATGCCATGCCGCCCTGGTGTTGCAGCTGATCTGCCATGCGGCTTTGTCTCCATCTCACTATTACTGACTTACAGTCGCAGATAAAAATTGAGAAAAAAAGGAGTACTGTCAGAGCTGCCGCCGGCTGGCCAGCCTTGCTGGCTGCGTCCTCTAATTAATTACTGTGAAAATATATTATATGACAATTTCCTCTTTAATTAGTTTCTAGTAAAATTTATTAAATCCGCGTGGAAACACTAGTGTATTGTATAACTAGTACGGCTGGCAAGCTGCTAAATCCGGTTCGTCTTGATTTGTTTGAGTACATCTATCGCTTTTGCCATGTGGTCGTACCGAGTTAACCTTATTAATGCCTAGTACCATCGAGGTGGCTAGTAGCTGCTAATTTACTTTCGCTTACATCGCATCACACGGTTGTGGATCAATCGTACACCGTTCATGCCGACATGCGATAAAAACTCAGCAGTAAACTACTGCTTAGTGGCGATCGTATTGAAACGTGCGTTTGGACGAGAAGGCACTACCGCGTTTAGTAATGTAATTTCCGGTCAAAACAGCTAAGATGTGCTAGATCAACACGGTAATAATAAAAGAGTTTGAAAAAAAAGCTAACAAGTTTGCTCTAAATACTAATAAATCATCGAAGTGTCTAGTTTTCAGGTAATTGAGAATTTCAAAATTTTTGAGTAACTTTCCCTATCCCTTTGTAATGCCCCGGCTTCGGGACATTAGAAACTATTTTAATAAAAATCCTACTTTTAAAAATTTTATATCTTTGTATGTATAATTAAGGACCTATGTGCCAAGGATCTCAATCCTCCTTTGAACCCTTAAAATTATGATTCAAAACGTCCCTCCAAAATCCTGAGACTCGAATTTTCAAATTTGGATGTCTCTCAAAATCCCTCGAATAATTCAATTTCAAAGTCCTCTCCAAATTCCTGATCAAATTTCAATCCAAATCCAAGTATTGGAATTCGAATTTTGTAATTCGAGATTCCTTCCGAAGCTTTCCATTAAAAATTTCCTTATTTTGCTCCTCCCAAAAATCAAACATCCAGCAAAAACCTCTTTTCAAAATCCCAGGTCCAAAGTTCAAATTTGAAATTCGAAACCTCCTTTGAATCCCTCTCTTCCTTCTAAAACCTTCCCCCAAATCCTTCCATAAATTCAAAGCCACCAAAACCCTACCCATATAATCCCTATCGATATCCCCGTGGCCTCCTTCCCCTCCGCTCTCCCGGCCGCCACCGAGCTAGCCCAGCAGCCCACGCGCCCCGCTCTGCGTTCGCCGTAACCCAGCCGCATGCAGCTCGGCCGGCCCACAGGCCACGCACCACACGCCAGATGCATCGCCTGCCCGTGAGCCAGCACGAGCGCACCGGCCGCCTCGCTCACCCGGTGACAATTAGGCCCCACCTGGTAGAAGCGCAGCGAGCGCCCGTATGCCGGCCCACCCACGGTCGTCTTCAACCCCTCTCTCTCGTCCGCACGCACAGCACGTGCTCGATGAAATCTTCTCCCGGCGCAAAAAATCTCCGTCCAAGCCGACCCCACGGCTCGTCCCATCCCATCCACCACCTCTCCCTCACTCAGCCACAGTTCGACCCACAGTCGACGCGCGTCAAAAAACCAGTACCACCCATCATCCTGTCGCGTCCCCGTGTCACCTCCGCGTCTAGCAAAAATCTCGCCACGAGCCACCGCCTCTCTCCCTTGTCCCATAGCACCGCCCTCGCCTATAAATCCTCAACCTTCCCTCCGTCTTCCCCACCATGGCGCTGCCTCGCCAAAGCTCGCGACGCCGAACCGCGCTCAGGCACCTTCGCGCGATTTACCCTCGCCGGTGAGCTCCTCTTTTTCCTCTCCCTCTCCAACTTGATGTCCCTAGCTAGCTCCCAGACACAGCCGCGCACGCAATGACCTCTCCCGCGGCCACATTCTGCCATCGCCGCCGCAAGGAAGAGCCATCTTGATACCGCTCACTGGACCTCGCCGCCAGCCGGTGGCGCCTCCAACCCTCCATCCAAGCTGCACAATAACTTCCTCGCCCCCTTCGCTGTCACCTGCCGTGCTCCACTCCCCTTGGCTCGCCTCCGTTCACTGGCACCGCTCGTCCGCCGTGCGCTGTCCGATCACCGGCCGCCCCTTTTCTCTCTTTATCATGTGGCCCCTAGCTCATCTCTCTCCCATTCCTATGACATGTGGGTCCCCGAACCAATTAAACTTCGTTTAAAATAATGATCCACTTACATGTGGACCCTACCCCTTTAATCTCTCCCCTCTCAATGACATCTGGGCCCTCCATTTAATTAATTCCCTTTCAAACAAAGCTTCATTGACAAGTGGGCCCGCACGTTAACCCCTCCTTAAACCCTCCTCCCTTCTCACTAACATGGGG
This sequence comes from Oryza meyeriana var. granulata, assembly GCA_003991445.1. Taxonomy (NCBI): domain Eukaryota; kingdom Viridiplantae; phylum Streptophyta; class Magnoliopsida; order Poales; family Poaceae; genus Oryza; species Oryza meyeriana. The sequence goes on along the minus strand of RYFJ01001354.1, from coordinate 138,288 downwards.
GTCCCAGCTGTTAGCCCAAGGAATATTCTTAAGAATATTTCTTTTTCAATTTAAATAAATCCCTTTTTTTGACAAAATCCTCCAAAACTTCAAAAATCCATATCTTTCTAGCCGTAACTCTGATTGACCCTGTTGAAGTCTCTAAATTTTCCTAAAATCGAGATCTACCTTATGGCACTATTAGTTATTAATAATAGTATTTTATTTTAGAGTTTTGTATATTTTCTCTCGTTTTGCGCGTAGTCGGCATTGCCGGAATTCGGACGGCGAATTTTTACAAGGATTCGAAGACGAAGACTGAGGCAAGTTACCCTTTGATCATATTTTCCCCTAGTTTATAAAATGTTTTGTTTGCAAATTGCATTTAAGTGTGCAAGTTAAATTTGACCGGTCTTGGTTCTTGTGATAAACCGACGGACCTACCTATTAGTTGCATTATACCTGTAGGTTGTTGAAATCCCCTATTCCCTTGTTGCTCTACCTTTATGGTTCTTCGGCAACCATGCTCTCTGAGCGTGAGTTCCAAATGCCCTCTCTTATAACTTATGTTTGTCAATAAAAAGGAAAGCGGGTTTTATCAGGGAACCGACACTAGGTGTCGACAGAGTTTGCGAGATAGTTGCGGTTGTGAAAACCCTCGATACAAAGTGTGACGCTTTGTATTCGCCTAGGAGACTCTGGCTGAGAAGATAGAGGATCCATGGTTGTTGTCGAGATGACAACAGGGTGACATCGTGACGATGCACTCGTGAAACCTTGAGTATGAGGCGTACTCGATCGTGACGACCCTGCATAGTCTGAGACGGACCTATGCAGAGGGGATTTTGAATGATGTTTGAATTAGGTTCTTGAGTGAGAACTGTGGGGCTATAGTTGTAGGCAGCTCTCGGATCCCAAGTTGGTAATAAGACGGGTTGATGTCATGTAGATGACGAAAGTGAAAAGAAACTAATGGTTGGCTAGAGAGATAGAAGCTGCCTAATGGCAAACTTCTCGTGAGCCGGTGTCGTGGCCAGACAACTGGTCTAGGGTTGGACTTCACTAGTAAAGTTTAATTAACTAAAATTTTGCCTTGTCCGCTTGATTTTCTGCAAAGCAAGTCACGATCCGGATCGAGACAGATGCCTCCTTCCAACACCATGTTAAACAACCCACACTTAGTGTTTTGGAAAATGTCTTCAAAAAGAAAGTTTGCAAAATAAACCCCAGCCTCCCTTTGAAGCCTGCATGCTCAAGTACTCAATTGTTGTCCCCCCTTTTAGGAAAGGTGAAGTTAAAGATTAAGGTTTCTTTCCTAGTCCTAAGCCGTTCCTTGTGGATTGGGTTCTAACTACGCTAAGTTCTATTGTTGCTTCTCTGCTTGCCGGTTACATGCTCAGAGCTGTTCCGAAGGAGTGACCTCTAATAAGGTATAATCTATCTAAGTTATATTTAGTTGCGATGATGCAAGTTCTTTCTCGGACTGGTACCGGCATCGTGGTTCCGCGGAAGTCGGTCCACGCTGATCTTCTACAGCGCACACTCTCTGATGTCACTGTAGATGGTGCTAGGGTGGGGTGTGACACCCTTGGATGGCAATCCTATGGTTCTCATTACTTCCGCTGTTAATTATTCAAAACAATGTCCCTTAATTCATAGATAAAAGGTTAAAAATAAATTATACTAACCTAAACATGAAATAAATTAATTTAAAAAATTACGTGCAAAAGCGTTCAAATTGAGATAAAAAATAAAGTAAAACCATATACAATGAGAAAATTTCAAATAAAATAAACTAAAATTGCACATTGTATAGTACTATAATTTTAGTCTTAGCAATACGCAATTTTATTGACTAAAAAATTACAAATTTCTGAACGCCTAGAATTTTGCAAATCCCTAAATCATCATATCAATTGGGAAGAAACAAAAATATGGTAACGTGTTCAGTTTATAGCGGTGCTGACCAATAATAGTTGTAAACAAAGTACAGTTGTATGCATAAGACACGGGATAACAGTTATGCATATATCAAAAATCTAATTTTACTTTTAAAATTGGTTTACAGTATATAATATTGCATATATGAAAAAAATATAAAAGTTGTATATCAAATCTAATCTAACTTTTAAAGTAGTGTTTCTGTGCAAATTCGAGCAGAAAAAAATATGTTAGTTAATGAAAGTAGGAGTATGAGATTAATATTCTATCTGTTCTAAAATATAAGTATTTCTAGAGTTGGTCATGGGTATTAAGAAAGTGGATAAAAATAATTGTAAGATTATGATTAATTAAAAAAATTAGATGAAGAAATAGCTTTATTCTATAATAAGATTTGATAAAGATAATTTTATTTTAGGATGGAGGAAGTACTAAGCTAGAGTGCTACGTACGCTCATTCCTGTATGGGCCGTGCGTGCGTTACTGCGTCCATATGCAAATTAACAAAAGCCTGCGATGTACTGATGATCATCATGTGGCGTATATATAAACAGGTATAGGAGCACTAACGTACACACATAAATTAAAGCTGCGAGTTCGCCTGCTCTTGGACTAGATGTCCTGAGCATGCATGGACTAGCTAGTAGCTAGCTCTGCAACTGTGTACCCTTCTTTTTTCAGTTTCTGGCGTTTATTAGCTCGCGCATGCATGCATGCCAGGAGGAAGAACTGGACGCCGGCCGACCGGCCGGCGTGCGTCTCCTTTTGAATCATCTAGTGTGTGTGCGCACGTTTTTCCGAGACATGTGGCAACGGATGGCTGGGCCACTTGCCGCGCGCCGTGATGCTTGTAGTAACTTGTGACTCGTACGTCGCGCGTAACTGCTCATCAGATCTTGGGCTCTAGGCGTACGGCGTACGGTGGGCTTATACTATATTGCACCTGAAAGCTAGCTAAATTACATGGAGTATGTGTCAGGGCTGCCTCTCCTATCTAAGCTAGTTGTTAGAGCATGTTTGAATTGGTTTATTATGCTGACTTATAAGTCACGCTAAAACGAAAAATATTATCAATGTATGAGTAATTAAGTATTAACTATTAAAAACTTAAAAAATGATCTATTTGATTTTTAAGATACTTTTATATAGAATTTTTTTTAAAAAAACACACCATTTTACGTTTTAAAAAACGTGCTAATGGAAACCAATGGAGAAGCTAGAAGCAAGAAGCTGAAGCAAACACCATATAAAAAATGGAACCCAAGGTGGAGATATCGTAGTAGTACTGACATAGTCACACATGCATATATATAAGTCAAAACAATGAAAAATGTCTACTTTACAATCTTAGAAACTTTTGTATAAGTTCAATACTCAAAATACAACTTACGCGGATGTTTACATTAGAAGTTTGTATCAAATCCTTGTTTAAGGCATTGTTATGCGGAGCCGAAATGTTTATAATTAGATCAGAGGGATAAGTTGTTTTTTTTCTGATTTTTTAAGTAAATTTCACAAAATTATAGGTACATTGATCAAATTATCGTAAAACTATATATAAGACAATGTATCACAAAACTACATATTTAGCACTATATTTATCATGAAACTATAGATTTACGGTGGAGTATAACATAAAACTACAGATTTAGTAATAAAGTTATCATATAACCACATATTTTAGAGATTAGATCCCTAACACTGACGTTCTGCTAGAGTTACAAAAGTTGTAGTTTTCTCTACTACTATAAAAGCGGAGTCATTCTTCTCCTCTCTAACTATCATACCTCTCCACGTAAAAAAAACCACCCTCCCTAAAAAATCACTCTATCCAAAAAAACTGAACCACTCCATAGAAAACCACCCACCAAAAAAACCGAAACTACTCTCCTAAAAACCACCCTACCCAAAAAAATCATGTTACCATAAATAAACTCTGTAAAACCATCGTCTGATCCGTTACAGTGCACAGGCATGGCACTAGTGTGACAAAATTGGTACTAAATCTGTAGTTTTGCGATACTTCGTCGTAAATATGTAGCTCGTGATAAAATTGGTACTAAATCTACAGTTTAATGATGCACCCACCACTTAAATATATAGTTTTGCGATAGTTTGATGAAAGTATATGTAAATTTTATTTACTCTTTTTTAAAAAAAAATCCAAGCACCCAAAGGCTCTAGCCTAGGGAAACAACTATCAGAGCCTTTTGCAATATGGGCTAAGAATTTTAAATCCATCTTGGAAGTTTTAAGCCTTTTGTAAGTTCTAGTAATGATTACCTACATGGATTCGCCCATGGTGATCACCACCATGGAAGAGGAAGTCAGGAATTATGTGAACGTCTATTAGCCCATGATTTCTGGATACCATGTCAAATGATGGAGGTGTAAGGTCTATCTTAAGGCCAACTCTATTGTGAGATCTAACAAAAGGTCGAATAGTGGGATCCACCTTATATATGGTTCAATCCAACTTATTTACTTGCTGCGTGTAATTTTATTACTGGGACCCACATGTAGATAGAAGAAGAAAGAGGTCTATATAGCGTAAATTCTATCCACTCGTCGATGCAGGGTGGACCTAGCTAGAGGTGGGGCAACTGGAGCTTGAGCCCTCATTTATGCTTAGATCATATTCTTATTTACGCCCTATCAAAATTTTATGAAAGTTTTGAAGATATATAAATAGCACCTAGCTAATAACACTTTAGCTCCGCCCTAGCTTTGATCACTTCATGTTCGAATGTATGTACTCTCTCTGTATTTAAATATATGTACTCCCTCTGTCCACAAATATAAAGGACTATTTCTCTTCCATTTGTCTTCAAATATAAGGGATTTTGAGTTTCCGAGACATATAGTACAAGCTTTTGTACTAATTTATTCTCAGTCTGTGAACTTTTATACTAGTTTATTTCCTTACTATCAACTTTTGTACCACCTTTTTGTGGGTTTGAGGGAGGTATTTGTCCTTTTGCTACTTTCTTAATTTTTGAAAAAAAAATGATATAATCCTTTATTATATTCCGCTTCATTGTTGATTTTTGAAATTTTGACCATTAATAAATCTTTATAAGTATGTAGTACAATATTATAATTTTTAGATATTATGGTTATATTCTTAAAAAATAGTGGTCACACAACAAAGATCAAATAAAGTCAACATTCTCATATGGTATTTACTAATAGTAAATAAGGAGGTAGTAATTAATTGCTAATTACTAATCAATTTGATTTCATTTAGTATGTGTCTTCTACGATTTCAAAATCAGTAATAAGGGCTGCACGAGTATGTCTACCTGTAGCAAGATGGACACGATCGAAGTGCATGGATTCCTAGGGGGGAAACACAAAAACCAGGAACTTAACTGTGACGGTCAACGCCGAGCATCGGCACGTTGCACGTGAAAAATCAACCGTGATGGCACAAAAGACATTCAGCGAGACCATGCCTTCTGGACCTCTGGCATGAAGGGTTAAAAGAGACCAGTCAGAGATATAAGAAATAGCTACACTACACAGGTGTTAATATAATTATAAGAGATACCTAGCATGCGCATTATATATTACTACAATTAATACACATACACGTATACACAATGTATTATGCAGCTAGCATATATAGCGTGCTGGAAGAAAAAAAAAAGGTCGTTGTGTACATCACCTTGCCCCACATCATTTTTGGGAAACCCAACAAATCATCATTTATCCATGAAACTGTACAAGAAACACAGATAAAAAATTTTCTACTGTTATCTTACTCTCTCTGTTTCAAAATATAGTTATTTCTAGCTTTGAATCTAAACATAGCTAAAAATAACTATATTTTGGAACGAAGAGAATACTGCGCTTCCTTCTCAGGCATACACAACGCAATTTAATGAGGCAAACGTTTCGTGAGGTCCAACTTCACATACACACACATACTGCACGATGGAGTTCGATGCCAAACACTAATTAACACCGGGCTGGTGCGGATATATACTCCTATATAACTTCTCAGGTTCTCAATATGATTACACATTTCATGTCCCATCCCCGGCCTTAAATACATACAAAATGCATTCCTAGGGAAATCAACTTTACGTGTGGAACTTCCTAGCTTAACAGTGACCCGGCTACTATTGCATACCTTTTTTTTTTGTGCACTCTGCAGATTGCGTCTAGCTAGACGTTCTATCTATTCCCATTATGATTGTGGACGTATGGAACAAGAACATACATATCCATTATTTACTTATCTTTATGTATTCCTCAACATTAAGTACGACAGTGATAAATTAGTCACTTAGGCCTTCCTATTTTGGTACACTACGAGGTACATCAGCTATGCCTGATTAAGTTAATCCATTTCTCTTAAAAAGATAGAAAGATAGGCATATATAGATACTCCTATATAACACAAACTCCATGTCTAGCTAGTATGTTCTACTATATTATGACAGGTATATAGGTTTGTCCCTCAAGGAGACATACACTCGTTCCATATATGTCACTCAAATAGTTATGAAAATTTTTAAAAATCTTGACAAGATATATCAAATTCAACTTCTGCAAGCCGCGACAAAAATAACAATCAAACTATGACTAGTACACGTATATTCATGGCCACATTTGTTATTTTTGTTATACCTTGTAGAAATCGAATTTGACTATGTATGTTTATGGAGTGATATATCATATATTAATCTATCTTGTCAAGTTTCTTTAATTTTTTTCTTGGCTATTTAAGTAACATGCAAGAAACTCATGTATGTCCCCTCGTGTGAAAAAAAACTTTCTCTAGGTATATACGAAATTTTAGCCACAAAAGTATTCTATACATGGTCCATTAAAAAGGCTGAAACTATACATAAATGCAATTCTCTCTCTCTCTCTCTCTATATATGTCACAATTAAATGGATAACACTATAATGTGTATAATGGGTTGTCCTGTCAATCTCATTATCTCACATGTACATGCATCCAAGCAGTATTATCTAATTAATACAATCTGAAGTAACATAAATAATCAATACCCCAATTAATATATCTCTTTTTAGTACACTATTTTTTAGTCGAACACATGTGTTCAATACTTACATGCATTTTGTAACAAAAATAAATGTGGGTTTTATATATCAACACCATTTTTTCATACAGAGTTTTGATAAATGCATTGTCAAATATATATTGTACATAGAAAATCACATCATTTAGAATATGTTGAGCTTGCTCTAAGTCATATTTACGCAATGTATGTAATATATTGAGCTAGGTAAATCATACTTACAAAAAATAGAAAGAAGTGCATCAAACAAATCTGCATATAGTGTTCCAGTACTCCCATAAATATGTTATAAATGCATACGGAAATCTCAGTATTGTGCATGTAAGCAGTACGCAGGCACCTATCAGTTTAGAACATGATACGCATAGATCAAAATCATAGGCTAGATCTATTAACCACTATACATGACATTGTTTACCTCTTCCACTACAATTTTGCAGAATTTTCAAAAAAAAACCTTTTCTCATATATATGGACGGAGAATCAAGAAAAATGAAGAAATATACACAAACAATGTTGAACATAATTTTTTGGCATGTGTTTCATTGTAGATAGTCCGTATAATATGGTTAAGTGTCATCCTTAATTTCATTGTCTAGGACTAGTCGAAATTTCCCAGCATTTTGTTCTCCAATTTCCAGCAAAAATTCAGGTCTAGTCAACAATGCTAACAGTCTGCCAACACAGCGTGACTCTTCTAGGAAAATAAGATGTTACATAGGAGTATCTCTGTATACATAGGCATCCTGACAGGATTTAGAAAAACTTTAACGAAACACACATTTATTATTAAAAACAAATTAATTGTTATTTGTGAAGAGATGGTAAATTAATTACTTCACTAGTAACATGTACAACCCTAGCTCCCTTTGGTTGAAGAGGTGTACGATTATAATAAGGCAAAATAATAATCCTCATACAAAGGTTTTCCGTGGATTTCTCGATGCATGGGTGCTGACAGTGTTGGAATTGCAAGGTCAGGCAAGTCCTTGTTTATTTTTTTTTTTTCATGTAAGACAATGCAGAGAGCTTCTGAACTCCATTTATCTGCCTTAGAAATTGATGTCAAGCTTCTGCATTAACTGCATATGACTTCTAATTGTTGGGTCTTAAGACAGAAAATTAGCCCGTTTCACTGCAATCTATCTATGTTTATGCAATTTCTATTAAAAATGTAGAAACTAATGAATAGTGCAAATGATGGAAAAATATATATGAGTTAGTTACCTGACAAGATTATGAAATAAGAGATACTTGAGTTTTTCATTCTAATCTAGACGAACTGTATGAAACATATGTACATATTTTGTGATGCGCCACTATTAGAAGATTCAGAGGTAAGATCTATATAAAGGGTTGTAAATTTTCTTCTCAAGTAGTAACTGTGAATGGAGGAAGAAACACAACACAACAATCTAGATATGCACTAAGAAGCTATGATGGATGGATGAAAAGGTATAATAAGTGAAATTCCTGAACATGTATATACATATTCAGAAAGTTGCACCGAAAAACTGTTTTCAGAAGACCATCCCCAACACCCGACCATCAAGTCGCAGAAATAAGCTTAATCAGAGAAAAACCATGCAATGGAAAGGAAGAACAAGTAGCTAGACACATGCGTACAGATAGTCTCGATCGTTTCCTCTCTTTTTTAACTTCCCCATAACTCCCCACTCCTTTTTCCAGCATACAATGGACCAAAAGTACTTTTGTAAGCAGGCACAGCATCTATATATCTATTCTGGCCTTACCAGTACAAAAGGATCCCCCTCCTACACCTTGCTAGTTATGGATACCTATTGCCGAGTCAGTAGGTGGCATTGCCCCATTGCTCCCAGCAAACATACACGCCGTACCTACTCACTGCAGTGAAAAGGAGAAGGGGGAGAAGAAAAGAAAAAATGTGTGTATACATAAACGCTCACACACACACACTTTCTCTCTTACCGTCTCTTACACACAAAGGACAAGAACAGAATAGCAACGAAGACTACTCCTGCAAGAGATGTACATCTACGCACAGCACTGTTCCTACTCCTACAGCCACAGTAAGGAGTTAGTACTGAGGTCCTCCTACCCCATAAATTCTTAAGAGACGTACAAAGAAGTTAAGGCCAGTTGCAAGTGCCCGGTGCCACTCTTTACAGACTGCCAAGGCCATAAAGAACTCTTGGAGTGCATGCCACTCAAGGCCCAGACAATCCAAACTAGACGTAATTTGGCCCACTGTGTGGGTTAAGTTTTTTGTTCAACAGGTAAAAAAACACGACAGAAAAAAAAACTTAATTTGTTCTTGCCTGTGCATGCCTCGCTACCATATGATCCATTCCTGGTGATCAACAGATATATATGTAGTATCTATGGACAAAGAACGAAAAGAATAGTGTACTCCAGCACACCGCAAAAGGCATGAAAGTAAAAAAACCAAGAATGCCAGCATTCAGCGCATACTAAATGTAAGAGATGATGAGAAGTGAAGTACCAACGAATGGAAGAGATAATTTAGAGTAAAAGCTGACCTGAAGTACTAGAAGTCTTAGCTCCACATATATGACTGTGCTGTTCGCAGCGCTCCGTCAATGTGCTCGCCCTTGTCTTTGTCTTTCAGGAATTGTGTTGCCACTTCAATCTAGGAGGATAGTAGAGATCGCACAAATATATGATGCAATAAGGGGAAGGCATGTGTCACTTTATGGTGATATGGTTCACATTTTTGAAGCATAAAGCTTTGGGGGTGCAAATTTGGAGGTGTGTTATCATATGTAAGGAGAAATAGGATTCACCTACCAAACTGCGGAGGAATCAACCAGTAACATTGGAATGGGAATATAACAGCACGAAGAAATCAAGCGCAATAGTACTGGTGCTTGAAGAGGAATAATAAGATATCTAAACCCAAATAAAAGCATTAATAATTCATTAATTCGCCTAATTTTTCTCTATATATTCTCAAACAAACACAAGAATGTGAATGGCCAAAACAAGAAGGAAAACAAAAGTTAAGTGCTAGCTCTATGATCAAAGTTATAATGGAGAATTGCAAAAGGTGGAGAAGTAGAAGAAGGAAGCAGACGGAAGAAAGGATTGTTGAACTTTCCTTTGGTACGCTCCCAATCGAGGTGGCCTGGTCTCTCCTTCACAGATCGAGATCCAACGAGGAATGTGCTTCTCTCTTGGACGATGACGACGACGACGGCGACGAAGCGGCCGAGGACTCCGCTCCAGCTGCACCAGCCGCGAAGTGTGGAGGCAATTCCAGCGACCTCAATGGTGCAGGCCTTTGCCATCCGGGCATCCGTAGCGACAATGCATTGGCGTCGTGGCTGCTCGACTGGCCGCTGTCCGGATGTGGGTTATCGAGGTTGACTCCGAACAGCCGCACGCGCTTCGCCGCCGCCGCTGGGTTGTTGATGTGCGGCGCCGAGTCGAGAACCATGGGCAGGCCGGTCGTGACTACGGGGCTCGGTTGCACCGTAATGTGAAGTGGCGGTGGCGGCGGCGGGGGCGGGGGCGGCAAGGGCGCGTGTGGAGGAATCCCCGGGGAGCCGAAGAAGACGAGCTGCCTCGCCGGCACAGCGGCGTTGATGCTGCGGAAGTCGAAGCCCTGGCGAAGGCGGTGATGCTCGTAGAGCGTGGCGGGCGGCGCGGGCGGCATGAAGAAGGCGCCCGCGCCGCCGCCCCACGGGCCATAGGGCGAGGCGGCGGTCATGGGGAGCGGGAGGCGCGGGAAGCGTTGCGGGTCGCGGACGTCGGCGCGGCGCTTCCAGTCGATGAAGAGGCGGTCGCGTGTGGCCTCGGCGGCACCGCGGCAGAAGGAGACGGTGTCCCCGGCGTCGAGCCTCTTCTCCTTGACGAAGCGGCTCCAACCCTTGGTCATGACGTAGCTCTGGCTGCTGTTCCAATAGGAGTAGCGGAAGCGCCATAGCTTGCCGGTTCGGTCCTCGAAGCTGAGCAGAAGGCCCTTCTCGTTCGCCGTCGCGTCCAGTGGGAAGTACTTCTCGGCATGCTGCTTCGGGATCACCAGCCGGTTCAGCTTCCCCACGTCGCTCGGCGTCACCACCTTGTCGAACATGTGCTCCTTCTCGATCACCTCCACGTCGTCGTCGCCGCCGCCGCTCCCCGACGCTCCCGCGCCGTCGCTCGACCGGAAGGGAGAGCCCGATGCCGACGTGGACGCCGCCGCGGACGCGGCAGCAGAAGGAGAGACCGATGTCGGGGAGGACGATGGGGCGGTGGCTGCCGCCGCCGCCGCCGCCGCCGTCATGAAGGGGATCTCGCGCGGGGAGGCCTCCGCCTCCACCTCTTCCTCCTCTTCATCCTGCTCCTGCTCCATCTCCTGCCCCCCCTCCTCCTCCTCCTCTTCCTTAGAAAACCTACTACTCGTTGTATCAAACTCCATATATATATCTAGCAGTAGATACCTCCTCGCGGCGCCGCCCTCCGCTCCGCCTCCGGCCTCCACCTCGATCCCCTCCCCTTTTCCAGCGTGCCACTGTCGCACGCGGCGCGGGGATGTGATGGCGATGCGGTCCAGCCGGCGCGCGGCGCAGCGGAAGGGGGGTAGAGCGAGCGAGATAGGAGACAGAGCGAGAGGAGGACGGACGGATCTATCCCAGCCGTGGTATGGTACGAGCCTATCTATCTACCTACCTGCGCGCGCCCCCGCGTGTTTGCGTGTGCGGGCTAGCTCGCGTATGCGAACGAATTTGACCGGCTCGGACGACACGCGCGGCCGGGAAGGAGGTGGCGATTTCATCTAAAATCTAGCGAGAGGGATGCTGCGGCTAGCGCTGGCATTGACCGGCCGCCCGCGCCCGCTCGTTTGGATCTTGCGCTGCTGCTGCGCGATGGAGGGGTTGGTTTTCGATCGGCGTGGTGAGGTGGGAGAAGAGAGGCCGGGCATGTAATGTAACTGCAGCCTGGTAATTAGGTAATGGGAATTGATGGTGCTGCTTTTTACCTTTTTCTGCTTGTTGTTTGGGTAGGCTTGTGAGCTGTGAGAAAGCTGCTGCTGCTGCCGCCTGCGCCTGCGTTCCGGCCCACCGGTGGGAGATGAGGGGAAGCGCCGAAGCGATGGGGAAGTGAGGGGAGGGGAGGGACCTGCCCTAGAAGATTCCTGGAAGGTGACTCTGGAGTTGGAATGGAATGCTAGCACTACCTTGGAGCAGTTTATATTGCATACTGGAATACTATACTTCCTTCATCTTAAAAAAAAATTATTTTTGTCCATCATATTTTTCTTACAAAAACTTTATTTTTAAAGTAATTAATATATTAAAGTTAGTTAAAATGAGAGAAAAATGTATTGGAGTTTGCTAAAACAAGAGAAGCGCATTAGAACTTGATAGAGTAAAGGGCATTAATCTTTTAATTTTGTATTGATATATATGACATAGATTAAAGATGAACTTATTCTAGGATGAAGGTAGTATATATTAGGAGTATATATTGTATCAGCTGGTCCTAATTCTGCCTCTGCCATCTGTATTTTGGTTTACCTAGGATTTACACTCCTATCCAGTGATGCAAAGCTGTATTAGCCACTGATGGTCACATGATTCCCAGTTATAAAATGTCTCAAGCGATGCTCCATCATTTACAGTATATGAAATGTTCCTCAGAGCGCGCTGTGGTCCATCAGGGGAACACACTTTCTCCCTTGACCGTAGCAACAGGGCGGAAGGATCATTGACGGTGGGCATGCATGGTGGTGGAGAAGGGCGTATGAGAGATCGGGAGAGGAAAAACAACGGCTGATCGATGATAGCGAATTCTAGGTGTTCGATGATTTGGCAACTATTGTTATTGGTGAAAACTAAAAGGGTGAGAAAGGGATCAAAGATCGTATATATTGATGTACACAGGCATGAGAGTTGACTATGGTAGAAGATTTGACATTCGTTGTCTGTGTGATCTAGTTCACGCTAGAAAGCCCTCCATTCACTCGAAGTTGATTATCAGACATTGGATTGACTGATATTTTCATGTGTAAAAAACTGTAGTAGAATAATACATACGTAACCGTAACCGACTCCGGTGTCCAACTTTTGTATTGAGGTGAGAATGTCAATTCTGATATATTGTCTCATATTTGGACACTTAGTTTTACTGACTAGGTTTAAAATTATTTGCGATATAATTCTGGTGATGTGGATGAAATAGAACACTTGGATTACTATCATGTTACATTGTCCTTATTTATCAGTGTAAGCATACAGCAGTTGGCTTGCTTATAAATAGGATAAAAAATTTTACACATCCATATAGCTTTGCGAAACTTCGGCAAAATGACCAAAGTAAAACCATGATTTACTGTATAGCATTGCTATAGAACAACACAATCGTACCGCGTTATCAGTGTCATCAGTGCCGGTTAAACCGGTATTAATAGTATCAGTATCAGTCCATTAAAAAAACCGACACTGATGTGTGGAATATTAGTACCGGGTTTTAAATGAATCGGCACTAATGGGTATCGAGCCGAGCTGAATCAAATATTTATCCATCGAGGCCATGACTCCCCTTCTCTCTCCCTTAGAATTCTCTCTCGATCTCTCTCGCTCTCTCCATCTTCCTCTCGTTCTCTGCATGACATCACTATCGTTGCCGCGCCTCCTCCTCACCACCGGCCATCGCCATAGCTTGATAGGGAGGTGGGTAAGGAGGGAAAGAAGGAGAAGGCAGGCTAGTTATGATGGAGAGCCAACCGTTGCAAAACCCCGTCACGGAGACAGAGCCCCATGGAGCTTAGCCTGCCGCTGCCGGAGCTCCCCTCGCCATGGTCAGCTTTCCCTTACCTGCCTGCCTCTCTTGCTTTCTGTTTTCTTGGGCTCTTGGCCGGTGGCTAGACTGGATTCATCATTTGAGCTCCACCATCAATAGGATTTTGGTTGAAACTTGCATATATAGATCTGCCGCCGTCTTGCTTCCTCCTGTTTGTGCATGCCAGCGTCGCTCCCCATCTTTTTTTTGTTGGTTGATTTCTTTTACAAGGCAGAAGCTTGCACGGCGGTGATGACAGTAGCAGCCTGCATGGGGGCGGCAGCCTGCATAAGGGTAGCTGTGGTAGCTCGCCCGCCACACCACCGATGAGGAGGTGGGGAATGATGGATCCAACGGTGATTAAGTTTTGTGTTTGTTGTTCGATGGATGCAAGTGGACATGTGTTCCAGCGCTAGATCTGTTTTGTTGTTCTGTGCTTGTTCTGCATTAAAAGTTGGTGTATGGGGATTGAAGTTTATGGGTTCAAGTTTATGTATGTTCTCGAATGTGTTGATTCAAGTTGATATGAGGATGATGTTTGTATGAGGATTCAAGATATCTGTATGAGGATTCAATCTTTAGGATGCATTTTTTTTTATGTTGGCATCGGTCCTGGTTTGAACCCAAAACCGATACTGATTCTATCTTGCATATAGCTGGTCCAGATTGCTCGTGAGAGTCATCGGTGCCAGTTCGTGAAAGCAAGAGATGTGGACCCTCTTCATCAGTGCCAAACAATTAGTTCGGATTCCCTAACCGACACTGATGAGATTTTTTGTGGTAGTGTAACTCAGTAAGCAATAGGGGGAGGAAAGTAATACTAGTAGGTTTTACAGTGTGTAGTGTATAGCTTTGGTAGCTATAAGGATGGCGGGAGATGGTGGGCCCATGAATCAACTGTTGGATTCATGTGAGTTCGTCCTTGTCATGATATGAGGATCAAATATGACATGCATGCCGACCAGAAAAGAGTTGCTCGTGTACACTTGGTTCGTATGCTGCAACCAATTGAGGCCAAACCACAAGATAGTTCTGACAGACGTGCAGAAGATAATAGTGGCACTACTACTGAACAACTCAAATCTACCATCTTATCAGTGCCGGTTGGACAAGACCTAGTACTAATAGGGATTTCCCGCCCACTCACACTCTCGCATGCCCAGTATAACTAAGAAACAACACTGATGAGTCCTCATCAATGTTGGTTTTTTATATAAATCGGTACTAGAGGAGGTAGCCGAGCCGAACCATATTTGAGCCTGAGCCGAACCGGCATCGCGGTACTCACAGGCGACAGCCCAACATATAGCGATCTCTCTATCTCTCCTCCCTTGTTTTCCCCATCGATCTCTATCTCTCCCTTCTCTAGTCTCTCTTAATCTCTCCCCCCTTCCCCATCGGCAATCACAGGCGATAGCACCGAGGCTGGCATGCGATGGCCCTAAGCTTGGCGAGCGACGCCGGTGAGGCCCATGAGTCCATAGGCGAGATCCTCCTACACCACCGACGCACCTTGTGGCCTCCTCTTGTTCCATCTCTGCTTGGGTTTCTGCACCGTCGTCGCTACTTCGATCTGTCGTCGCCCCGATCGGTGGTGGAGAAGGCCACGTGGGGACCAAATCTGATGGCCCCCGAGCTCGGGGGCCCAGATCTGGCCCCTGCCCCGCCTCTTCCACCATCATTGGGAGGAGAAGGGAACCACGCCGCCCCCGATTGAAGATAACGATGACAACCTGAGGTGGCTACAGGCCGGTTGATCTGGTGACCTGAGACCGAAAAAGAGGAAGATTAACATGGCTGCGGTTAGTTTTGCAGTTGTGGTGGTGTATGTTGATTTGGATTTGTCAATTGTTGATCTATGTATTGATTTGGTTGCATTTGTCCTTTTGGGCGAGGTGGGGATGCATCTATGTATTGATTTGTGCGAGATGGGGATGAACTGATGATCTAGGCATGTATCTGCGTGTTGATTTGGATGAGCCGGCTCGGTTTTTTTTCTTTGCATCTCATCAACCTCATCAGTGTCAATTTAGGAACCAACACTGATGATGGGGGCCTCATTAGTTCCCCAAATTTTGTGCCGGTTGGGGACCTGGCACAGATGAGAGTTCCCAACCGGCATTGAAGCCTTTTTTTTGTAGCAGTGTGGTATATTTTTCATACATGATGTGTATACAAATTGCACGGCAGTGCAGATCCTGGCAAGCTTCCGTACACCTTTGATCTTTTTTATCGCAATGGATTTTTTTTATTACATGAAAGACGCATAAGTACGCAGATTTAATTTTGATTATTTCATTATAAATAAGTTAGATAACAACTAGCTTTCAGTCATATAAAATTATCAAAAACCTTCGTCAAATCTATTCACTGTACGATCCATAAAAGATTCATGCTCTGGTCTTGTCTTCCCCAGCAATGACGTCTTCTCCAGCGGTGGCAACACTAGTATTAGCCTTTTAGGGTGGGGTTGGGGGCAGTGAGTGGGGGTTTGGGGAGGGGAAAGAGGGGGTTTCTCCAAGCATATAGGGATAGCCGAGGAGGTAGCAGACCAACGATGGGCCATAGAGACGGGTGGCCAGAGCCGTGGAATTGGAGAAGTGTGGTTGGTGGGGCCTTGGAGGGGACATGCGATCCAAAGTAATTAGGAGGCAGTGTGTTGGTGGCTAGGGGTGGGGAATATTGACCGAAACCCAAAAACCAAATTGACTGATACCTGAAAGCGAACTAACCAAGACAAAACAAATTGGTCACCACTTCTAACTGAATTTGTTGCGGTTAATTCGGTTATATGTGTCGGTTAACCCAAATAATTGAGTAAACCAAAATATAGTCCTAGCCCAGTATATAGCATCGTAGTAGCCCATCTAGGCCCATTGGCCTAATAGAAAAACCCTAGCTTTAGCCTACCCCTGCAGCCGCAGTTGCCCACTGCCACTTGTGGGCCACAACCGTCGTTCCCTAGTCATGACGTTGGCCACATCGTACCCGCCGCTCGCATCGTGCCTCCTCCAACAGTTTGGCTTCAAGGCTCAAACTCTGACGGGCGATGGCCACGTCTTCTTCTCCGCTCCAACCGGCATCTACGCCTCCTTCTCCGCTCGAGACATCGACGCTGTCCTCACCTCCTCAGACCTCGCTTCATCTATGCCGCCATTGCTGCATCTTCACGTAGCTAGCACCTGCCACCCATGGCCGTGAGGTGGCGGTGGGACGCGGGGAGGAGATCTGGAGCGTACTCCAACGATTTTTGTAATATTTTTTTGTGATATTTGGTGGTTTCTGTGCTTTTTTTGCATTCCGAAATTGTTGATGATTTCGGTCATGATCAAAACGGAGATCAAATTACTCGGTTTTTACTAATTTTGCAATGTGTTTTGGTTTTAAGCGTTGGATGATTAAATTTCTCTAAATATCGAAAACCAAATCCCAAATTCCTAGAAATTTAATACTTCTTCTATACCGAAATATAGCTAATTCTAGCATTTAAGTTTTATCTCAAAAATAGCTATTTCTTCACGTACTCCTTTATCTCAACCAATTACAATCCTCTTATATTTAATTTTTTTACTTATTTTTTATCTCAACCGATCTTATTTAATTTTTACATATCTTGTTAAACTCCAAAAAAAAAATCTAGATGTATACATCTTAGGACGAACGAGGAGTAGCTACTACAACCTCTTTCTCTCGCTCTGATGCAGACATAGTGCAAGGAGTATTATTCCATCGGTGACGCTGCGTTGGAAGCACAGCGAAGTGGTAAGTACCATGCCACTAACGACGACACATTATTAAGGATAGCGTGATGGGACATACGGTGGCAGTTCATGGCTCCTTCACTTGTACGGATGTTAATATCCAAATATTGCAGGTACCAAAATGTAAAGAGTATCCTTCAAATATCTTATGATCTATTGAGTGGAGGTAATGATTGATAATTGTATGGTGTATGGACCAGGTCTACACGAGTTTGAAGAGAGTCTTCCTTGAGACAAAAAGGCCAGTAGGGTTCTAGAGACCTTCAACCAAAGTATCTATCCATCTCTCTCTGAGATGCCTATGACCACCCTGACAGGGTGAGGAAAAGCATCGTGCATTGCACACTAAAACTCTTTGAAAAATATTCGACACATACAACATGCCTATGCCAAATGTCTTGTCATCTCATTGATGTGATCTATTTTAATCCTTGCATGAGTACGTGCTGGTTGTTGTTGGCGCAGTGCAGGGAAAGGTAGTCTGTGAGAGTAGCTTGCATCAAATGGCTGGCCAGCGCCTGGTTCCTGCACATCCAACTGAGTGGCAGCTCTTTTTCATTGGTCTAACTGTCTCTCAAGTATCTCAACACGAAATTTAAGGTATTAACCATGGAATTTCTCCTTAATCAACTACAAGTGGGGATCACTGTCTTACTATAAGAGTAGATACAATAAAATAATATAAACAGACTATAAAACTTATCTTTTTATATTTATGATGAGTTAGAGGAGAGAGAAGAAAAACGAGCCATAAATTTATAACCAACTACAACACCAACTTAAAGAAACTTTGTGAGAGCATGGCATGGACCAGATCTTAATTTGTAATATTTATATATATTTTTAGCTAACTATTATATGGCTAGGCTATTAGGTTGATTGTAGATGATTCGAGATAAAATAGAACCCTCAATTGGCTGTACTTTAATCAACTAGTGCCGTTTGAAACGGCTTTTGGCTCGTGGCTTCTTCCTCGTTTTTCGTTAGCATGTTTTTCAAAACTAAAACGATGTGTTTTTTGCAAAAACTTTCTATGTGAAAGTATCTCTAAAATATCAAATAGATCCATTTTAAGTTTGTAATAGTTAATACTTAATTAATCACGTGCTAATGATGCTTCTTGTTTTACGTGTAGATTATAAGCCAGCACTAGAAGCTGAATCAAACACCCCCTTACATATTATTGTTAGTATCAAATAGGTCTAGTTCTTTTGTCTTACATATTATTAATTATCGCAAGCATGTTTCTCAAGCTCTTAAATGGTACTTTTTTAAAAAAAATTTCTTCAGCATTTCTTAGAAAACATTTTTAAATTAATCTTTTAACTTTCTAATATTTAATTTATTCGCTTGTGCCCTCAAATAATTGCCATACTTTCATTTTCATCCACCATCCATCAGCTATAAAAAAACAAGCCTAAAATGAATAACGAAACCATAAACAAACACGATACACTGGTTAACGAAGTTTAGCAAAAATGCTTATTTATCAAGAGTTAATCTAATTAATGACTCCATTTGTATGACAATTTCTTTTTGTAGTTAAGTTAAATGGATAAAAAAGGACATACTTCTGGGTGTATGTATGTGGTATGATGTGTGTTTGTTCTCATATAATTGGCAAAAAGAAAGAATCAACACTAACATTAGGTCAAGCTACAACTCTGCTCAAACTGTACAGGGCAACATTTAAACCCCATGGCAAAAATAAATAGAAAGATGTGGTCTTTCAGTCCTCGAGCTAGAGGCTTAGGTCCACCATAAATGAGAGGCTTACACAATCACACTCGTAGCCTAATATCTATCTATAAGGCTACAATATTATCAAATTACATTATTTATAGGAAAGCATCTTCAATATGGTGATATAGTCTTGTGGTTGTACAATTCTAACTATAGGGTTTAAACCTTAGTGTCTATCATTATACATGAGGTAGGTCATAGTCCCTTCGGTTGACGCTAGACCAAAAGCTACCAAGCTTGACGAAGATCACAAAAGGCCGCGAAGATCACCACGTCGGGTGGCAAAGATGGCCACGTTGGGCAAGGCCACAACAGGCGGCGAAGATCGTCATGTTGGGCGAAGGCCACGGTTGACAGCGAGGCTCATATACGACTCAGCCCGATAACGGCCTAGGGGGAGGGGGGGGGGGAGGCGTTCAGCCCAGAATTCCCAAAACCTCACAAGAAAAGCTCATATAGAAGCCCAAGTCAGCCTAGGAGCTCTAGAGTTAGAAGAAAAAAAGGACATATGTACCCCATAAACGTCCCTATCAAGGGATAATAATATAAAATCATGTATAAACAAAAATATAGGCCTATAAATAGGCTCCCACGAGGTACCGTAAAGAAGAGAGCTTTTGAGAATCAATACAGAGATTTACTTTTTTTGTCTACACTTAAAAGTTACTGTTGTGTATCTTGATAACAAAGCACATACATATGCAATTTTAATAGAAATATAGTGAGTTTAGTGAATTTTTTGCTAGTTTCCATTTCTTGAACGTGTGATGGGTGTTTGGGTCTACTTATAGGCAAATAAGGGCATATGTGTACCATCAGCATGATTGTTCAATATTACATAGCCACCTCTCAAAAGAGACGAAGACTAGCAGCAAATCTTTAAGCTTATAGAATTTCTATTTAAAACACACATGCACACGAGTAATATTTATATACACCAGAATTTAAATCCTAGTACATGATGCACCCATAACTTTACCATAACCATATCACTGTTGGTGCTTCCCATGATTTACTTTTTAAGTTTCTCTAAAGTGTGCTGGAAGCGAACCTATACGATAGACATTGTGCAATGCCTGACATCAGTTGGCTCTTTTTTTTATCCTTCTAGCACCGGTACCACAATAGACACACCCTGCATTTACCTCAAATATTCGCCACACCTACCTGACGATATCAGTAAGTCCTGACATATGAGCTACGACGAGATGGTCTTGAACCTTTCACATGCTGTCTGAGATAATTTTACAACAAAGAGGGGTCTGTGTGTAAATTAGACAGCGATCGATCACAAATGCAGGAGTGCTCTATTTGCATTGGCCACTGGTGCATAGGCAAGACTTTTGGTGATCGGGTGGGCGGCTCCACTGTGAAGACAAGTCGAACTTAGTCCGGCCGGAGAACCGAATAATGCACAAGAAAAGGGTGTCCTTTATTTGACTTTTTTTTGGCGATGGAACGATGGGCAGTACAGTGGTGCGCGTGCTCCGGCTTGATTCGGGAGAGAAAGAACTGGAGCGAGAAAGAGAATGAATTGACTGTACATGTACACGTACGACCCCCTTAAGCAGACTTGTGGATGGCAATTTACCAGTACTAGACAGAGTTAATTTTTTTAGATAATGACTAGACAGAGTTAATTAGTACTACTAGTAAAATTAAGATGCTGTGTCTGAAGATAAAGAAGCTAGGGGGATGGATCACAATGGGGTTTTGTAACTCTCTTAGGACGTTCGGGAAGGCTTCTGCGCACTAAAAAAACGTTATTAGCACTTGATTAATTAAGTATTAACTATTACAAACTTAAAAAAGATCTATTTAATTTTTAGAGATACTTTCATATAGAAAATTTTTATAAAAAACATACCGTTTAACAAAAGCGTATTTACGGAAAACAAGAGAATAAAGACAAGCCATACGCACATCAGAATGGTGATGCCATAGATCGAGATACGCTTCTGATCACAGAATCTAACATGGAGTTCTTATTAAAGGTAAAAAGTTGGAGCACGTTATGCCTGCCGACTGGGCGCCTGATGCTATTTCACCCCTTAAAAAAATTGTTTCATCACGTGCTTAAATGTTTCAACTCACTTACTCAAATATTTTAAAAAGATGCAACATTCAAAAATATTAATTGCAGCATCAACAACTCACTACATGAAACATTGAATCTTAATGACTGAAACATCGAAAAAATTTATAAAACTAAAACTTAAAATGTGCAACAAAATTGAATACCAGTCAAAACAATTTTCTTCTCACAATGAAATATCTAATTTGAACGGTTGAAACATATATATTTATTTTATTAGAAATTAATCGTGTGATATATTTTTTAAAGATTTAATTAGAATAAATTTAACGATACAGTCGGATTATATATCAGATAAGTAATTTAAGAGAAAAATCGTTTGAAGACACAAAAAGGAGGTGAAGAGGAATATGCAAAGCATGGAGAAAGGACATCATGCATGGAGATGCTCTCTTACCTAGTTGCATACTCACGGAAGAAATGGGAGAGAGAGAGAGAGAGAAACAGTGCATGCAAACAGCGCAACAGCAGGTAGCATGGGTTGAGCGTCCGATTTTTTGGTTTAGATCGGGTCGTCCGACCCAAATGATTTTCGTATTTTTTAAAGCAGAAAAATCTGATCAGTCCTAATTAACAGGAGCCTGAATTTCCTTGCCGAAGACATATGATGAAAATAGCTTAGCCAACAGTGTTCTGAACATTGCTTGATTAGCCAGTACATGTTCCATATAACACAGCACGTGTAGCACTCCGTTCCTTTTCTCACTTTGATTGGCCGTGTTCATCGCGTAAAGCATATTTGTTACTCCTACATGTCGCACGGCGCATGGTGAATTTCCTTTTGTATGCCAGTTTCTCGAAATAACAGGATGAGCTTCTATATATGGTGAAACATCCACCCAGCACGCCTCATGACTTCCATTTATAAGCAAACATCCGCCTTGTAGCATCAGACCAAAATACAATATCACATCGGTATCAGCTCAACAGTTATCTAATAGAGACTATTATAATACAGCACCATGACTCTGTGAGTCGTGAGCAACTATTCAACGCACGTTATTATCCTACTAGTTCTTAATCATATTTTGACAGTACTGTGATAAAGATCTAGGAGTTGGCTATATACAGTGTTCGACTGTTTTTCTTCTAAACGTCCCAGTCGAATTTTGGCCGTTGGATCTAGAGCTAGATCCCAATAGGGATGAAAACGGACGGAAACGGACGGAAAAACCCCATTTCTACTTCCGTTTCTATATTTTTTAGCGGAAACGGGATCGGGTTCGGAAAATACGGGTTCGGAAACGGAATCGGGATATGCGGGTGCACGGAAACGAACCAATATGGCCGGAAATTCAACGGAAACGGTCGGAAGCCGGGAACTTAAGTCGGAATACCGCACATCTTTATACTCACAATCACAATCACACACATCTTTGGCAACGAAAAATAGGTAAAGCATGAATTCAGAGATTGAGACGCAAATGAAAATAGTTTAGGATTAACTGTCCACACACTAACACTAACACCGTGACACATGACACACTTAGTTCAGATCACAACTAACAAATTGAAATAAGCTGGCGTGAACACAGTACAGTACATCACAACATAATAACATGGCATATTTTTTCACAGATCTCGATCACAGCTCTCTAGCATCATCCATCTCGTCAGGATCACTTTCACTGTCATATTCCTACATATAGTTAACACAAGCTAAATAATGCAAATATATGGTTGTGCTGATTTTTTTGGTCACAAGTTATTGCTAAATGTTGCAAATATAAGTCTGCTACAAATGTACAACGCATACCTCATCATTTAGGGGGGCACTTGGGGCTGCAGATATGGTGTCTTGCGGTTTCAGATCAGCCACTATGGATGGAATGCATTTACGATCTAAAAAGACAAAAGACATAGATAAATAGATGATCAGTACATGTACACCACCTATATTTGGACAATTCAATTGAATAATTTAGAAAATTAGTACCTTTTGTTGTTGCATGTATCCAATCCTTGCTGCAGACAAGTGCTTGTACCATTTCAGGGTCAAGACGACTACGATAAGGATCAAGTACTCGGCCAGCACCACTAAATGCAGACTCAGAAGCAACTGTGGATACTTGTATGGCCATCAAATCACGAGCAATTTATGAAAGAATAGGGTACTTGTCTGTTTTGTTCTTCCAATAAGCCAAAATATCAAATGAATCTTGCTTCAACAGTGGCTCTGCCATGTATAGGTCCAACTCATTTGAGTCATTTCCATCAGGTCCATAATCATCATACAAAAAGCTCTCAAGTTCATAATATCGTTTGGCACCTAATGTTTCTGCTGAGCTAGCATCCACGACCACAGTACTACTTGAAGAAGCAGATTTAGAAGCACTATAAAATTGGTATAACTTCTTTACAACAGTAACAAACTCTTCAAGCTGAACTTGATAATAGTCACCAGCAAACTTTCTCATATAGAATTCTATAATCTTCTTTTTATACCTAGGATCGAAAAAGCATGCTACAGCAAGACTTGTACTAGAACAGCCCCAATATTTTTCAAACTTTTCACTCATGGCAGATGCCATTTGCCTAATAGTCAAGTTATTATGATTCTTCCATTTACTAAGCAACTCTCTCGTCTCACAGAAGCCTCTATAGAACAGATGTGCACCTTTTCTTCCTCTTTCCTGTTGCAATAACCCCACAGCTGCTCATACTTCTTGCCGTCAACCTCTACTACCACTGTCTTCTTGGTAAAATATTGCCACACAACAGATGTGCACCTTTTCTTCCTCTTTCCTGTTGACCCAGCAACCTCCTCTTTCTCAGGATCATCATCATCAAGGGCAAGTATTTCTTCAGTGCTTAAAGTATGTTGTCCTTCCTCTTGGTTCCGAGTGTCACCTCCTACGCCACTGACAATCACTTGATTTGGATCTTCATTCTGTCCTGCTGAAGATGATGATGTTGACACACCGATTTCACTGACTTTCATCTTCTTTCCTATCAAAGAAAACAATAAAATTATTAATTTCTAGAGTGCTAGTGCTAGAGTGCTACTGCTACTGCTATTTACTGCTACTGGCTATTACCTATAACTGTAATGGATTCGCTTGTGCTATCTTTAATCGAAGATGGTGGTCGCAGCGGCGCTGGCAACATGGTGCCCAAACCAAGATGCTGCTCCGGCGGCATCGAGCTGGCACGGCTTCCTCTTCCACGAGCTGGCGGCACCGAGCTGGCACGACCCCGATTCGACATGGTGGCTGCTTACTGGAGCTGGAGGGCGGGCGGCCGGCCAGGACCTGGAGGGCGCGGCGACGGCTTGGAGGCGGAGCGCCGAAGCCCTGCGTGGCTGCTTACTGGAGCTGGAGCCTGGAGGGCGGGGCTGGCGTCGGGGGCCGGCCTGGACGCTGGATTCTGGAGGGCGGGCGGCCGGCGGCCAGCCAGGAGGCTAGGACCTGGAGGGCGCGGCGGCGGCTTGGAGGCGGCTTGGAGGCGGAGCGTCGGAGCCCTGGCAGCGGCTTGGAGGCGGAGCGCCGCGGCGGAGCCCTGCGCGGCGGCGGCTTGGAGGCGCGGCGCGGCTGCGCTCCAGCGACGGCCGACGGGACACGGGAGAGGGAGTCGAATGAGAGAGAGAGAGCAGCGTGGTGGAGGATTGGAGGCTGAGTCTAGGTTTTGTTTAGATGGGCTAGTGTTGGGCCTTTGGGACAAATACAAGTTTTGATGGGCCTGCCTGGATCCGGGTAAACTTCGGAAAAATACGGTAAAATTCCGGCCAAATACGGAATTCCGAAAATACGGACGGAAAAACGCCATTTCTACTTCCGTTCGAATTCCGAGACCTTCCGTCCCGAGACCCGTCCCGTTTCCGGATTTTTCCGACAATACGGAAACGGTCGGGTCAAATGTAGAAAAACGGGCGGGTCGGGGCGGGAAAAATTCCGTCCGTTTTCATCCCTAGATCCCAAGGTCCCTGTCATGTTTTTCCTCCAGGTCAGTGGAACTCAAATCTCTATTACCATCTCCTCTTCGATTAGCTGCCCAATTACCCTCAAATCTCTATTACTATCTCCTCTTCGATTAGCTGCACAATTACCGTGCTTCCCCTGCCACCGTGCATGCCCTCCTTGTCTCTGGCGCCTCACACAATTATATTGTTTTACAGTCCTGGCCGTCTCGCAAACATTCTAACCTACAAATAGATGGCTAATCAAGACGTGTGATACAGATCAGGATAAAGCAATCATGTGTTACCTATTTATAAGTACAAAGAAGGAAGCAAGGATGAGACGAACAAAACAAAATCATGCACTGCTTGGTTTACATTGTTACTACAGCAATAGTTTGGGGATGAACTAAAACTAGTATAACTGACAGTATCTCATCGGGAACGCGTGCATTTCGTAGCCCGCGAACGCTTCTACTCGTATTCCCCTTCATGTTCCCATGTCGGAGGTAATCCGATTTCCAAATTAAACACAAAGTTAAATATTCTAACTTTCTACTTGCGGTTTTAAACTTTCAACTCCAATCATGAAATTTTATTCAAAATTTAAAACTTTCAACTGAAAATTCAAGACTTTATGCCTAAACCCTTCAAATTTTCCAATCAAAATTCCTCCAATTTTGAAAATTTTCAACTTGAAGTTTAAAACTTTCAACTCATAATTTCAAACTTTTTACTCAAATATCTGAAATTTTCCACCCATAGCCTCAAACTTTAAACTCAAATCACAACTTTCAACTTCAAAATTTCAAACTTTAAAACGGGGACAAACTATCTTGTGTCCATGGTGCTCGCTAAGGAGGAAGAAGAGACACCAATATCTCGCCGGTGAGGAGGAAGAAGGACATTGATGTCTCGCCAGAGAGAAGGAACGAGACCTTGAGCTCGCCGGCGGCTTGTTGGGAGGAGAAGGAGAGATAAGGTGAGCAACAGGTCGGTCGCCGGGAAGGAGGAGGAAGGGGATCCGGCTCGCCAGCATCTGGGGGATCTAGGAGTGGTGGTTCGCCTACCTCGTCGAGCATGGGAGCAAGAGGGAAGAGAGGTGAATCACTGCCGCTTCTGTCGATGCTCTTAGGGAGTGATGTGCGAGAAGTCAGATGGGGAATTGGAATTGATATGTTCAAGGGGGGTAAGGGGATAAGGTGTTTGCTCATCCTGTTAGTAGCGAGCGTTCGCTAAATAGCATTCCCCGTATCTCATTCTCATCAAATCACATCTATAGAAATGGAATAGATGTAGGCAGATATATTGTTCACTATTTCTGACCAAAATATCTGAAATTCAGGGCTTACCCGTGGGTCCTGATATGGAGTGACTCTGGTCAAATATTTTGGTCAAAATTATTGTTTCATGATGAAATTCCCTGATTCCCTACCGCATTCCCCTTTCTCATTTTTTTCTAATCGCAAATGAGACAGCTTGAGCAGCAGCCTCTCCAACGGCTTATCAATGGCCTCTCATTGTGTTGCCAACATAGCAATGACCCCCATCCCTTCTATCCTTCTAGTGACCAGGGTTTACCGTTTTGGTATGCACAAATCTACCCTGGGGTGGGGTGGGGCTGTGGACAGAATTTCAGAACGAAGAAAAAAAAAGAGATTTGAACAATTTTTGTCCAAATTTAAATAAATTTTGCTAAATTCACAAAAAAGAAATTTTCGTGCGAAACAGTTTTGTGATGGGGGAGGGGGTTCTGAAATTTTGAAACGAAATTGCAAAGCCTGCTAGTGGCCTCCACGAAGCTTCTCTCTTAACTCTCAAGTAGCCGATGTCCAATATATAGGCAACCAAGCAGCACCGGCATTTTGAGGTGTGGGACGGAACCTAGTGTGGAGCACACCATGGTTACTATGCATTAGGTGTGCTTCAAATGCAACAAATTATGTTCAAATTTCAAAAGTTGTTTGAAACAATATTTTAGAATTTAAGATTCTTTTCTAAAATTCTAGATGTCAGTCACGCTGAAATGTTTTTGCATTCCGAGTAGTGAATTGTGGTTAGATACTCTACTCCGTAAAAAATGTTTGACATTTAGAAAAAATTCAGTTAAACTTTTAAAATTCTGACAATCATTAATTTCTCAAATACTTATTTTAAATACAAAAGAAATGATATAAGTAGATTTGCCTCGAAAAGTAGTATCACGATATTATATTGGATTTTGTAAACTTATTCTAATATAAAATTGATTATCAGAATTTTAAAATTTTGACTGAATCTTATCCTAAACGTCAAATATTTATGACCGTAAGAGTATTGAATTTTCCTTTTATTTGTATGCATCGTGGAAGACAAATGAGATGGACCAGTAGCTAAGTATACCTCAGTATTAGATTTCTTCGTTAGCTTGCCCTTGCACAAGCAAACCTTCTCAAATGCAACAACTAACTTATTATATATTTGTGTGTTTAGGTCATGCATGGACGCAAGTGCTGCCAATTAAAGCAAGGTGTTCTATCCCTTTCAGTGTTCTAGCTAGTACCCTCCTTTGTTGTACTCGATGGATATGCATGTTGAAACTCGTATTAATCAGTTTGTCTGACTGGTCAATCCTACAAAAAGCCTTCTATATATATGCAACTGTGGGTTGATATAATTATATAGGTTTGCTCTAGGAATTTTGTTGGACTTAGTCCTACTCTCAGCTAGTTAGCATGCAGGTTGTTTTCAGACTTAAGCCTTTGCTTCAGCTTAAAGCTGAAGCTTATTGGTCGCACGGAAAACATGGTGATTAGCGTATGATTAATTAATTATTAACTATTATAAACTTGAAAAATATATTAATTTGATTTTTAATGAAACTTCTATATATATATTTTTTTTGCTAAAAACTCATCGTTTAGCAGTTTGAGAAGCGTGCTCATGATAAACAACAAAGTAGAAAATTGGAGAAGCACTTTCAAACACCGCCTTATTAGAACAAATGTAAAATTGATACTCTATCTGTTCTTAAATACTTATCGGTTTTGACTGATAATAGATAAACTTTGACAACGAAGTTATTAAATGTACTAAGATATTAGTAAGGTACCGTTATTACAAATATAATGATGTGACTTTATAGAACTACTATACTACACCCTGCGCGCAATGAGGCCTCGTTGCGCGCCTCACATAGCACCTCCCCTCCAGATTTTTCGATCTCCCACCCCTCTCTCCTGCAATCTCACCCACCCTCATTTTCGGAGTAAAAAAAATTACTCCCTCATACAACCTAAATATTGAATATTGGTTATCTTGCAATGCGCTAAGTAAAAAAGTTACTGATGCAAAATACATCCTACCCCCCGCCCCCACCCCTGCGCGCACGTCCCCCTCAGACCCCACGTGCTTCCCAATGCAACCTAATTCAGCGAGTAATTTTTTTACCACATATGAAGACCCACCTATTTATATAGAGATTGCACCACCTGTAACCAACCATTTACTCCATGCCCAATCTCCCTCCCCCCCCCCCCCGCCCCCCCCTCCCCGGATATTTTTGGATCTAGCATCAGAAGATGGCGGGTGGCGGCACTCTAGGGCAATGACAGCGATGACACCGTGGAGAGAATGCGGCGACAGCATAGGCACGGACGGGTGGTGGGTGTCCAGCGACGGACAGATTCGTTCGGTTGAATGTAACATTACCCCTAGTAAAAAGATTATTATTTAGGTTTTATGATGGTTGAAATTTTTTTACTAGCACTTTTGTCAGGGGCATACAGAATTAAATATATTACAAATAGAAAAATACATGTTAGTGAAAAAAAATTACGAGTTCATATCCTTACACAAATATGTAGTCGCAAAATAATTAAAAACTAAAAAACATGTTTGTACGAAAAATAAAAACTTAAGAATAAAACATGTTCGTAAAAAATTAAAGTGATGGAATGTATTTTATGTCAATAATTTTCCAATGGCAGGATGTATTTTGCATCAGTAACTTTTTTTACGTAGCGTATTATGAGATAATCAATATTCAATATTCAGCATATACGAGGGAGTAATTTTTTTATGCCAAAAGTGAGGGTGGGTGGGAGTACGGGAGAGAGGGTTGGGAGATCGAAAAATCCGGAGAGGAGTGCTATGTGGGGCGCGTAACCAGGCTTCCTTACGAGCTGCGCATAGTATACCGCGACCGTGCAACTTCAATGCTTCGTAATATAATTATTTATATAATTTTTTTAAAAGCTTGATAACTTAAAATCAAAACTGACAATATTTTTTTAGGGGATAGAGTATAAATTACTTGTGCAGCCGTGGTGGGGAGTTCGTGCAAAAAGGCTGTGGATTCCAAACCGGACTTCAACTCGGATCACATCGAGCCATGAAATGTCCTTAACTTTGGCTGATTGATGTGACCTGTAGCATGGGTCTCCAAAAACCGGCCTGGATCAGCTTCTGACAAAAATAAATACGTGCAGGTCAGAGTGTAATAGCTCATAAGTACTTATTTCTTTTTTTCTTATTCATAAACTACATCTAAGTCCAAAAGGCATTTTATTTGGAGTCAAACTATGCGAAATGTGTAATTATTTGATATTCCTCTCAAACATCAAAAAGTAAGCCTTGGAGATAATTCTCACGAATATGGTGAAAAAATTGCATCGCCTATACAGGTATCAACAATTATAGTAAGCCTTCGAAATAATTCTGATAAACATGGTGAAAAAAAATACATCACTTAATTATGTATCAAAATTCGTTGCTAATTCTGAAAAAAGTCTATTTTTCGTCTCACAATTCTTAACTTCTTTAGTTTTCATTCCTCAATTCAGAAACTGGGTGAAGTATGTTCCTCAACTCTGAAAAGGTTTTAAATCCATCCTTCTAAACTGTTTCATGGTGGTCATCTAAGATTCAATATACCTAACTCGGTTGCTCATCTGAGGTTTAATATTATCAAATTCGGTCAATAATTTACCCTTTCATCATCTCTCTATGGCATGTGAATCCTACTCGCTACACGAGTCAAAAGCATTATTACCATTATAGTCCATGGATGGAAATTAAACCTTGTCATGATTTGTGGGATAGGAAGTAATAATGGTCCAGCCTTTGCTACTGAAATATGAATATCGCACAATATTTTTGTTAAATGGCAAAAGTGCCCTCTCTCTCTCTCTCGTTCTTCTCCTCTTGTTGTTCTCTTCTCTCTCACGGCCGGTGACTGCCAATGCCTGGAACAACGTTGTAAGCTAATGTCAGGACTTAGATAAAAGATCTTAATGTTGTCAGGATATGTAGTCATGAGGTGGACAAACGAGTACAAGATCCCCATACTGATGGGAGAGACCACAAGATCGTATACTCCATATACATATGGACATATGGACATTTCGGCATTTACTTGGCCGGTGCCGACCTCACCTGTCAGAGAGTACTGGCACCCGTTGACTCTAACAGAAAGATGCTGGCAGGGACTACATTTGTGATGCCCCCTGTTGGATCACCACGGATATTCGTATATGTGGCAAAGGGCAACATAAATTAATAAAAAATTGAAAAACAATATACTCCTAATGCAGCCTTAAATCATGTACGTGCCTTTTCACATTTCTTGGCAAAAGCAAAAAGAAAAAAGAAAGAAAAACAAATGGCCGTACTACGTACGTCTGTTACATACCAAACTGTAGCAACAAGGAAAAATGAAGCATGCCGGCTGTAGATGAACGGCGTTGCTAGCTGCTGCCTTGCTGTTGCTGACATCTCATCCTTGTCCCGGCCAGGCTCCATGTGATCCCAGGCCTTTTAATGCTACTTCCATGTCCTCCCCGGGCAGTAGATCGAATAGCTAGTCACCTGCAGGCTGCAGGGACATATCATCTCTCAGGTTTGTTGCATGCATGCATCTGGTGATCGATCGATCGATCTGATCCGATCTGGCCTTCTGATCAATAGCCACAAATTAACAGGAGAGCTAGCTAGCAAAAGATCTCAACGAGAGATTAATTCTTGGCCAGCATGTATGTCTCTGTCCGGCTCGGGTATGGGTACATAAGTAATTACAATTTGACATCTTACGGCAGGCACGCACTAGAGATTGCTTCGCTAATCCATAACAGATCGAACAGGAACTGTACCCTAGGCACAGGGGACCATATATATATGGATAATAATTGAAGTACTTCCAGTTGCAGTACAGAGAAATTTGACTTGTCAATCTATGACCTCTAGCTAGAAGTTTGTAACCTTAAAATATGCAGGTTTAGTAAAAGAAACAAAGTTATATATAGTAGCAGTAAAATAACTAATGGAAATGAAAACTGCATTATCTCTGTACTTGCGCGTATTTATATTGATTTGTCATGTGCATGCTTCTGGCCTATTGGCGCTCCTTCTGACCTCTGGCGAACTGAATAATACTGATGTAATCATCCAATTAGCCCGTGACATCACCATCGTTGGGCTGACAAAACTACGCCTTGTTCTTCTGGACAAAATTACCACAGGGGATTAGTTTAACACAGCCGGATTTATTTGTTAAGTAGCGTGATTAATTAAGAGCTAGCCCATGTTGACCTCACCCGCGCAAGTTGGAGCTTGGTTGGCCGGAAGGGTTGCGCGCGGCGCCCCTGTTTATTTCCTTATATCTCTCGCTGCGCTTCCCGCGCCGCGGCAAAAGCCAAGGGCGAGATTAATCCAATGGCCACGCGCGCGAGCAGCGAGCGCCTCGGATCTCCCCTGCTTGTCTGTGCTCGATCGACAGCTATCGAGACTGCATTGGCCGGCCATCTCCGCTGCGTGTGTCGGCAAAACTCCGCATGTGAAGGAGGTCAATACTTTATACTCCATGCGCTCTTTATTACCTGGTTAATTTAAGGAGTAACTGGCCTTGTGCACATGCATCCTCTCATTTGAGACTAGGTGAGACTTGAGTTGTAGTGTTTTTATTTAGGTAAGTATATGTCTCCCAGTTTAACTTCGTCCATGAGCTCTAAAATTTGGTAGACTTGTTTTCCGACCTCTTAAAAATCAAGTGGAATTCATCATATATGCACGTCAATCTGACACTACTTTCTTAATTACCACATGGCATCCAAGTAGGAAAGGTGGCGGTGGAAGAGAGAAGGAGATAATTGTGGGACCCACTACCACCTCTATGTCATTTGGCTTCATAACCACCTAATGTGAACACCATATATGGACAAAAAAGACACAATTATAACAGATGGAATGACATGTCCTTTCTAATTTTGAGAATTTAGAGACGAATATTGACTGGGTTAATTGTGAGGCCAAAATGACAACAAAGAAAAGAGACTTTTATATATGATGTCCTTATATGCATTTTGAACTAGTAGTTTGCTCCTTGGACACGGTTGCACTATTTCTATGTAAATCTAGTTTTTAGAGCCGTCATACATAGTATATTGACTTTACGGGAGTATATAAGGAGAAGATAGTGGCATATATATTGTTGATGATTTGATAGCCGAGTACAGTAGTTTTGTATATATAGGGATTGCCCTGTGTAATGATATGCTCGATATGTGGCTTATATGCACGAGAAACTAGGATTTTTAAATAGCTTTAGATCCCCCGAAGAGTAATAGCCCTATGTTTTGTTTATATGTATTACATATGATGATCACTCGAGTACAAAGCATATGGAGAAACCCTAATCTAACTAGTCGACTATATCAGTGAGATGCCATGGCGGTGTGGTCGGTGTGTTGTCTCTTGGAAACTCCTTGGATGACTCAATGGGATTGGCTTTGGGTTTTGATGCTTGCTGTTCGATTGAGAATTCAACGACCTAACCCTCTATAGGGGGCGTACATTTATAGCCCAACTTTACTCGAGTCCAAAAAGAACACAGGGAACTGTTTTGGATACCGTGTTGAGCAATTCTGGCTGGCTCCGAGTCAGACTGTTTTCCTTCCTTTCTAGTCAGGGATTCCTGGCTAGTCAGGAATTTCTTCCTTATCTGCTTTAGACACTATCCCTATTTGGGAAGTATAGAAGTTGGTATCTGGTACTTCCACCGAGGTATACGTATGTGTGTAGGGTATCCATATTTAATTAGTACAATGACAAATATCAATCATCTCAAAATTTTAGATTAATTACATGTACTACAAATGAATAAAACTTGAAAGTAATGACAGCAACTGATGCACACAAGGGTTCCTACTTTATTGCAACTATTCCTAAGCCCTCATATACCCTTATTAGCTATATTAATATGTTATATTATAAATTGCCACGTTCACTAAGGGCTTACGAATTACCATATTCACGGGAGATAACGAGAAAGATTTGCACAGCGAAAGAGATTGGTTGCCATAAATGTATATCAAACACAGTTATGTTTGTACAACTAGAAGCAATTACGTGGGAAAACTTGGCTAGTTAATATATATCACGGGCATACATTGTATATTAAGTAAGTTGGCACTAGCTTGAATCCCTTAGCTAGGTAGCCATGTAGCACTCCGGCCGGATGCATGGTATGGTTAGTGGGCCTGCAGTTGATTAGATGATTTGATGTGTACTACTTGGGATTTATATAAGATCAGAGGCTAGTCTTTTGAACATAATGTTCTTATTCAATAACCATGTAGCTTGCTTTGTCAGACAATTATATATTTGTTCTTCAAGACATTTCTTAATTGAATTACTCTCGATCAATTTCCACCAATTTCCTGGACCACTGGTCTAAGAACAAGATTGGCCACATAGATGATCTGTATATATGTAGAGAGAGAGTTTTATATTCCATAATGAAAGAGGGGATATTTATTTTAGGCTCCTGAAAAGTATACCTACCAACACCAGTCTCGTAGAGAGACAGTACGGTACACAACCACACATAGTAATTGCTCCATATATACATAACACCTCCACCTTTTGTTCAAATGAGGAACAGACTGTCTCTAGCTCCTAGAGATTATTCTGTCAACCATGCATAGTCAGATCATACAGGTTGTGAAGTTGGATTTTGATTTAGACTTTTTTTTTCTGAAATGATATATAGGGATGTGAAACTATATATCTTTTGATCTCCCTATATTTTGTTTTAGGAAAAGCGTATAAGCCACCTCTCATTTTTGGGCAACTTGTTAGTTTTATGAGGGACAAGTTGCAATTTCACACAGCTCGAAATAGCCACTTGTTTACACAAAAAAAATGATGAATCGATTATCAATCATATGCGGTCATCCTTCAAGATCGGCTTCAAGCCAAAGTGGTCGGAACTTGGAAATGGAGTTAATGCAAAATAATGGAACCGCTTATTAGTCAAACGTTTGAAAAAAATAAATCTATCAAATGATTTTTTCTATATTCAAAAGCCAAGATATGAACCGTATGATATAATTGCATATATTTATGAGTAAGTTACACAAATTTATAACTAAAGTTACACAAATCGATAATGGCAACTACAATAAATTAAAAAAATTAAAAGTGTAATTATAACAAGTTGAAACTTCAACTTGGAACTCGCTTCTCTCGTCCTAAATCTCAAAATTCCATCCAACAACCAACGTTGTTATTTGATAGAATCTAAAATATCAAACGTTTGATCAATAGCAAATCTGTAAAATAATTACTACTTCTAGTAGATGATATTAATCGTTGTAACGGGGAAAGCAAAGCACGTGAAAGTGAACATCTACTCCTACTAACCTAGCTATATAGGGCCTGAAACCGAGGATGTAGATAGGATTTGTTAAGCACAAAGCCACCATTCATGACAGATTCTTTCTCTGTTTGCTCGTTATCCTTGAACATATAGTACGACCTAGCTATGATTCTTTTAATCAGATCGTACTCCTGTGCTATTAAAAAGGTTGGGTTATAACGAAATGGCATCATTGCTCTCATGAAATGTCATTTAGATGGATCAGATTAAACTGATGCCCTGGACAGAAGGCAATACATTTCAAATTAACAGTTTTTTCCCAGCCAAAAAAAAAGTTTTCCACCGTTATAATGAGCATTAGTATATGCTCATAAAGCATGATGCAGAGAACACAAACAAGGAGAAGTGCAGGTTTACGACACTGTACAAGTAAAGCGGCGAACATGAATTTTCACGGAATGCAGATCGAGGGCTCTGCTGCCAAATGTATGGTCGAAAAGATCGAAGTCACGACGCGTCATGCAGTGTCGAGACTATGCAGTTACCAACTTTTCGGGTAGGGAGGCCACAGTATGCATGCAGTAGCGCCACCAGTGCTGTCAGAACAAAGCAATCCTTGCGCCGAAGCATGCGCATGCACACACGCACTCTCAGATAGAGATGGATGGATGGATGGAACAATCTGGTCTGAGCGAGCGAGCGAGCGACGGGTGACACTCGATGGCTCCAACTAACCGGCAGGCCACGGCCAGCATGCGTCCGCTCTGCATGCATGCTGCCTCCATGGACAAACCTGCATGAAGCTAAGCTTAGCTTACACGCCTTTTCCAGCAGGGAGCATATGACTTTAAGCAACACAATTTAGCTATGTCACTGCTTCATACTCGGCGTGTTAACTGGTGTCCTCCTCCATCTCTTCTTCCTTGATCATCGTGTGTGTTTGTGTGTGTGTGAGAGAGTGGTCCCTGGGCAAAGGGTGACAGTGGGTTGGGTGGCAAGGCACACAGCTCAGCTCATGCATTCAAGTCGGGCACAATTGGCGGATCAAACACACAAACCGATGCATTCGACACCAGTGGTTTCCTGCCGAAACCAATCGTCGTCAACAATGCACTTCGTCTGTCTCTGTGTCTCCGTGTGCATTACGAGAATTTCTCGCTAGCTTTTATGGTTGCATTTTGACATTTTTGAGCTATCGTTACAGTTGAGCTATAACCAAACTCGATTGTGTGGGCACCGAGAATCATCTTATGATTTCTAGTGACAGGCTCTGACAGCATAATTAATTGCCTCGAAGTTGTCAGCATCATCTTATGCAAACAACAAATAATTGCATCTGACGATCTGAGACGAGGCGAATTTATCTGCACAGTACGGTAGCACTTTCATAAATGGCAAATACAACAGGCGCTTATACAGTGCGCGAGAGGCTACGCCCATAAGGCCAAGAAATGCAGTATACTAGCAGTATGGTGCTAGTACGTACATGGAGTACACATTTATTGGCGTCAATAATAGCAGCAGCTGGGTGGTAGCATACGGATCTGCAGAGGCTTCTAATTCCACACCTGACACATGCATCATGATGTTTTTCGTCTTTTATTTTTTTCTTTTCCCTCTCTCTCTCTCTCTGTGGATGCATGCATGCACATACTGTTGGTCTAACGATAGCTAGGGCTGTACATGCATGCACACACAGGATGCAAGAAGAGAGAGTAGTAGTAAGCGCAGGCATGCAGCAGCAAAAAGGAAAGGTGAAGCTGACGAAGGCCAAAGGAGAAGGCCGGCCGGCTAGCTGAGGAGGCAGCCTTTTTGTTGTCACAGAAGTTGCAAAACAGAGCTAGGGCCCATCCTTCTGCAGAGCAACAGAAGAAGGAGCTTTCCATTTCCATGTAGCATAAAAGATGCCTGCACTGCCGAAGTAGTGCTGATCCCTTCTTTTTTCATGGACCGACCTTTGCGTTACCTCTCCTAACCTATACGGCTATACGGCCAACTATGCACGCGCATCATTGTACTTGAAGAAAAACCATCACTGCTTAATGATAGGACTTAAAATATATACGCGCGCTTAAGCAGCAAATTTCCTTAGCTAGGAGTACTGGCATAAAACATACACACTGACATATATATCACTGGAACTAGCAAGGTGGCCCGTAATGTGTGGCTAGATTTATTTTAAAAGTTTTAGTATCTAAAATATTAATCAAAACTATAACAAATATTCACATATTTGTAAGTTGATAGTGTGTATTTCTCTTGTTCAGCTAATAATAGCAAGTATGTATCTTGCTCATTCTCACTTATTTGATGCTCACTTCCTATAATTTAGTCTCTATTTAAGGGTGATTGAGAGCAAACATCTGGTCCACTTGTTTGCAAAAAAGTCCTTATGTTATATTGAATATTGGATAGTTTATTTACTGATATGACGTCCCATTAGTTTTTCCTTCAAGAGCTTATGAAGTTTTTTTTGGGGGATATAACAAAAATTTATTAATTTTAGATCATAAAGTTAAAAACGTCAGAATCAAACAACTTGTAGGCATACTTCTCAACCCCTTGAATCAAGATCAAATCTATAATCCATAACCGTTTGATATGAGGTGAGCTCATGGCATATATATGTGACCGTTAGTTTCTAGCGGTATGCATTCCTCCGTCTTAGTAACCTTGGCCCATATTTCTCTCCATCTCTCTTCCCTTACTCTTCTCTCTCGCCAACCTCTTGATATCTACGTTATCGGCTAGAATTTTTTCTTAGTTGTTCTGGTGTATCAGCTTTTTCCTCAACAAAGTGACAAGAAAGTAATATTGCTCTATAGTTTGTTTGTATATAAATAAGATAGATAATTATGGTATTTATTCAAATTTCAATTATTTGTGTTAATCGTTGACTTTCCATATTTCTGTTTTTTATATGGCACTCCCAGCATCCAAAAGGAGTTAATTTGTAGTGTTCAAAATTTGTTCTAAAAAGATCGAGTTGATTTGTAGCCCTTTACCTCAAGGTAAAGTATTAAATGTGTCTTGTCCTTTCAATCATCTGTACTTGCCCACCCGACAATACAAATTTCTATTGATTACTGGCACTTTAATCATTTTTTTAACTATTGAAATTGTTACAAGTCAATTCTTTCTGACAGAGGTAGTATTTTACATGGACCTTTTCTGCTAGTTTTTACTATTTATTATTTTAAATTAAAGTCGTATATAAAATTAACAAAAAATATCTATCTTTTTCTCTAATTAATGTAAGAACTTTTGCTTTGGCATGCTTGTACCAACTCTAAATTGTCATCATGCATGTATTCTAAGCTATTGTAGACATACAGATCGTATAAGTTTAATTAGATAATAGGTAAATAATTCTATTTTATTAAAAAAATATTCATCTTCCACATTGTTTTTTATAATATTTTTAGTTTATATTTCAATATATAACATCTACATATTTGAATCGAATAACTATGTTTTTGTTAAATTTTAATTACTCTTAGACGGTATATTCAACATGGACACAACTGCTTTTTTTTTCAACTCTAATTTTCTTAGTGATTTAGGTATTTATTGTGGAATTTGCTTTGAAACGAAATGCCGTTGATTTTAATTTATTTTTAGTCAGAGCTAAAATTATTCTTTGAGATTATTTCACATAGAATTTTTTAACAATTTTTGTATTAACATTTTTGATTATAATTTTATTTTGAATAGACTCTTCCTAATAAATATTTATCAAGGATACATCTTTATATATTTATTGTAATTATTACGGATTATTTTGTTTTTTCCCCCAAATGGATTGGTATTCTAATTACTAGCTTAACAATACATGCAACCAGCTCTTAATTACTCATTAATTTTTGTTACAATCAAGGAAAGGCCGGTGTTAATTTTTTTGTACTCGATGCTTTCCATTCGGACTCGTTCTTCCAGTTAATCTATGCGGTTTGACCCGCTTGCTGCTGTGGATTCTCGTCACCGCTCGTCGTGGACTGATGTATATAGCCTAGTTCATACAAAGTTCTAGATGGTTAATTAGAACAATCAGACCGGAATTCGGTTTGAGTCCATGCATTGCCACATAAAAGGTTCTAGATGCTCTATTATGGGCACTTTTCTGTTACAACTTGTGTTGCTTGTATTCAAAATTGATTTCTACTCTAACTTTACTAACACAGACATACTTTTGTCTTTGTCTCATGTGGATAGTAATTGAATTTTCTGTTCTAGATAGCATACGTTGATATTCTAGTACTATGATACCTTCGTACATCTATGTCCAATTTGAAATAATAATATCTTATTTTCAAATTGGAAAGACAACACCTAGTCAAATTTGTTCGTAGATTCAATTAAATCTCAACCATTATAATATGGGTCCACCACGATGTAACGGTGTAGATTTTGTCCTTTCTGCAATTAACGTGTTAATTTCTAGGCTCCAAAGCAAACGTGGTGTCTTCTTTAATTGATGTCTTAATAATATAACATATTTTTTATTCAAAATTATAGTTAATTTCGTGTCGTGTTTTAGACATACACTTCTCTCAATATTCCTTAATTTTTATTCTGAATGTTAGTTATTTACAAATTGTATTTCCTTATGGACTCTAATTTTTCTATTTCCCCTTCAATATTATTTTAAATGTATTATTGTTATATTTTTTTTAAATCTCACTTTTGGATATTTAAAAATTGTATTTTCAATGGACTCTTCTTGGTATGTCGTCTTTACTTATTTTTATTATATTTTTATTCCGAACTTTCATATTTTTAAATTTTATTTGGAATTAGTATTGAAATCTAATTTCAGAATTTATTTCATTTTTTCCTAATTTTAATTAATCTTACCTTTGGATATTTATATATTGTATTTTGCTATATACTCTTCTTGGTATGTAGTCCTTACTTATTTAAGTTTTTTATTATATTTTCTTTTTGAATTTTAATAATCTTTTTGAAGTTTATTTGGAATTCGTATTGAAAATCAAATTCGGAATTTATTTTATTTTTATTCTAAATTTTAATTAATCTCGTGTTGTGTTCTAGATGGACTGTTCTTTTAATATTCCTTTTTTAATTCCAAGTTTTAGTTATTTCCAAATTGTATTCCTACTTGTACTCTTCTTTTTTTAATCTGATTAATGCGAAAATTTCTAGCATCTAGAGCGAGTTTTTATTATATTTTTCTTTCAAATTTTAAAGATCTTTTTAAGTTTATTTGAAATTCATATTGAAAATACAATTTTAGGATTTATTTTATTTTTTATTCTGAAATTTAATTAATCATGTGTTGTGTTTTATATGGACGGTTTTTTCAACATTTCTTATTGTTTTATTCTGAATTATTTTTAAATTGCATGTCTTTCTACTTGAACTCTGTTGTCGAGGAACAACAGTGCGATCTGAGAGTGGACTACATCAGTAAATCTTTTGTATTAATCTCAAAAAATCCCTTCCATTACAGCGGCCTAGGTACCTATTTATAAGCCCAGGGGTACAATTACAGGCTCTAGGATTTCATCTACGGGTAGTATTACATCATAGCCCCTTGATAGGGACAGTTACAAGGGTATTCCTGTCTTTTTCTGTTTGCAGGTTCCTAACGGGCTGTTGGGTCATCTGGCCACAAGGCCCCTACGTGGGCCGGGCCCTCAATGGGTTTTTCGGCCTTTTTGGCCACCTTGTTCCTTAGTCGGGACGGCCGCCACAAGGTTCTGCTCGTTGGGTCGCCTCTTCAGCCTTCCTAGGTATTTCGCTAGCGGCCTCAGCGCTCCGTCCCAAAGTCCGTCATCTTCGCCAAG
This sequence comes from Oryza meyeriana var. granulata, assembly GCA_003991445.1. Lineage (NCBI taxonomy): Eukaryota > Viridiplantae > Streptophyta > Magnoliopsida > Poales > Poaceae > Oryza > Oryza meyeriana. The sequence continues at coordinate 97,614 of RYFJ01001354.1, read as the reverse complement.
TGTACCGCGCCTTTCGCCTTTGAGCTGGGCCCTTTGCTTTCATGCTTTCGGTCCTAGGCCACCGAAGGGGCTCTGTTAGGTGGCTTCGGTCGTGAACCTTCCGAAGGGGGGACTGTCCGAAGGGGTTGCGGCTCGTCTCCAACAAGCCCCTCACATGCAAGGGTGACCTGCGGCTCGGCCGAGCTCGTGGATAACGAATCTCGTCCCGTGGGCCGCTCGCCGTCCCCTCTTCGGTCGAGTATAGCTTAAGACCTTCGGATCCGGTTTGTTGCGTTTTGATGATGCCCTTAGACCACGCGGTGCGACGAGGGCAATTCCCACGAGTGACGAGGCGGTTTGGATCCTGAGGCGCCACGTGTCAATCGCCGCAGCTATGGGGTGGTTCGCCTTCCAAGGCGCCGCGTGGCCTTCTCATCCCGCGCCACGTGTTGCCTTGCTCTTCGCTCTATGGCGAAATGGTTGTGGAAGAACCCTGGGCGCGATGTGTCCGACTTCTACCAAGATTACCAGCTTCGCCGTGGCGATATGGTGGAATTCTGGTGAAATTTTCAGATGTCGGCTCATCAGCAGGGGATTCGAGACCGACGGTATGCATTCGTTCCTACTAACTCCCCTGCCCGTGAGGTTCCGGTCATCGTTCCGGATAGTGACAATTCGGCGAAGTGCAAAACGGCTGCTCGCGATTCTCCAGTCATCAACATCACCAGTGACGACTCGACTTTGCACGACGGAGGAGCTTCGGACGACTACCTTTTTCGGCCAAGATTTTCCACTACTAGTCCTTCTAGGAGTTTAGTTAGCCCTATAGATTATAATTCGTCTGATAGCAAGACGTCATCCTCTTCAGGATAGACCTTTATCGTCTTCAACATCATATGGCTTCGATTGTTGTAGAGTTGACGCTTGCCCGATATCCAACGAGTTCGACGCTTCTGTCTGTATCGTGGTTCAGTGGCCGAAAGATGCTTCGGCTGCTCACCGTTCCCTACCCTCAACGGATAGCGCTTAGCTAGTACTAAGCGCTCGTTGTTAGGTTGGACTTTGTGATTCGTTTCGTTTTCAGGTTATGCGTTCGTCGTGCTCTTTTGTGGCCGAGCAATGCTTCGGCCGCTCGCCGTCCCCTACCTTCGAGTTATTACTTGGCGCTTGTCTAGCGGGTTGGCTTTTGCGTTCTGCGTGTGTCTTATTTTTCTGCGGCTGAACGATGCGTTGGCCGCTCGCTGTGCCCTACTTTCGACGGAAAGTGCCAAGTTATTACTTGGCGTTAGTCTGGTGGGTTAGCTTTTCACGCTACGCCCTCGTAGCATTTTTCTGCGGCCGAATGATGCATCATTCGGCCGCTCGCCGTTCCCTACCTTCGACACATGGTGCCAAGTTATTACTTGGCGCTTGTCTGGTGGGTTAGGTTTTCGCCCTATACGCTTATAGCATTTTTCTGTGGCCCAACGATGCTTTGGCCGCTCCCCGTTCCCCGTTCTCTACCTTTGATAGATGGCGCCAAGTTATTACTTGGTGCTTGTCTAGTAAGTTATATTTCGCACTGTGCGTTTGGACAACACTATGCAATTTCAGTGTTTGATCGAGCGATGCTTCAATCTTTCCGCTTCCCTAGTTCGACAGAGTGCTGATCAAATGTTGTCCTTTCGGGTCACTTGCGACAAATGCAAAGACATTGGAAATTTTTATACTGGTTCGGGTCTTTGTTGTGGATAATAACCCTATTCCAGTTTTTTTGTAGCGCTTCAGCGAAGCGGCGTTCCATGTATGGCTGAGCTCTTCGCCTTCCATGGTCGCTAATTTGTAAGCCCCTTCGCGTGATTTACGAGCCACAAGATATGATCCTTCCTACTTTGACTCGAGCTTACCTACCGCCACAAGGTTATTTTTCTGCTTGAGCACTACGTGCCTTGGCAAGATCTCCTTCAGCCGCACTTTCCTGTTGTTAAGTTTTGCGGTCGAGACGGAGTATTTCGCCATGTTTTGCAATGCCTCGACTTGCACCCTTTCAAGCACTCGCAGCCGGTAGTAGAGTCGACTAGCTGGTCGATTCGCGGGAGTGGAAAATCGTCCTTCGGATATTCTCCACTTGCCATTCGACTTCTTGACCAACGCCAGGTTCGCCAGCCATTCCGGGTGCTCCACCTCGCGAATGACGTGGGCCTGGATCAGCTTGGTGACTTCCACCTGATGGGGTCTCGATATGGGAAGAAAACGCCTTCGGTATCCTCTGGGTCGAAGGTGATTGATGTCAAGGCGAAGGGGGGGGCGGCTTGGTTTGGGGCGTTGTGGCGATGTGGTTAATCGCCCTCTCATGTGCCTTCTTCTGCCTTTTCGACTCCAAGTCATGCGACGAGCCCCGGTGATCACTACAATCACCCTCCGCTGCCCGTCCTGAGATGCTTCTATCTGAAGCGGCCTGTTCTCTTCGGACTGATCAGCAGTTTTTCCTGGGGCGATCTCCTATCGAGGAGGACTTGGTCCCCTCGACCAGCGTTCTCTGTACGCTGAATGTTTCTGCACTGCTCGGTGGTGTGCGAAGCTTTGCTGTGGAAGGCGTAGAACTTGTCCTTCTCTCTCTTGGGCTTCTTCTTCACCGACCCACCTTGCGAGTTCTTGAAGTTTTGCCGAAGGGTATTCAACTCTTCGACGGTCATCACATGCTTTCCCTTGTCCTCCCAGAACTTCTTCTAGGCCGACCGCGAGCGTTGCGAAGATGTCGGTCTGGTTTGTGCCGCGCCTGTCGAGCCTTGTACACCTTCCTGGTTGAGTTCGGCCTAGATCTCATTCCTCCTTTTGGTGTCCTCTTTGTCCCTTGCGTAGCCATCGATGATGCGAAATAGCTCATCTACTATTTTCGGCTGTTTTCTTGTTATCTTTTCGGGAAGGGGGCCTATGAGGAGACTGGCAGAGGCGGCGTTGATGACCGATGTTTCGGTGATATCTTGCACTTGGCATCTTGCTTGGGAAAATCTCCAGATGTACTCGCGGATGGATTCTCCTGACTTCTGCCTGATACCGAAGAGCTCTTGCTGAGTCTTCGGCTCCTGGTAGGTACCTCGGAAGTTGGTGAGGAAGACGTCACGTAGCTGCTCCTAAGAGTATATGCTGCTTGGCGGTAGGTTGAAGTACCAGGAGCGTGTGAAGCCATCCAGCGCAAGGTGTATGATTTTCGCCTTGGTGTTTTCGTCACCGTGGGTCGCTTCGATCGCGGACTCGTAGACGAAGAGGAATTCGCTAGGGTCCGAGTCACCCGTGTACTTGACGATCAAAGGGTTCTTGAATTGAGGCGGGATTGGGTGGCTTTGAAGCCCCTACCTTAGCGGCGACTTCTTGTCGTTCACCGGCATGGCGTACGGCATCGGCGCCGATGAAGGAGCAATGCAGGGGTAAGGGACCCCGAAGATAGATGAAGCTTGCGTCGGCTGGGCCGGGTGATGATGCGTGACAGCGGGGGTTGCCCCTAAAAGTGCATCTAAACCCTAAATGGGTTTTGGTGGATTAATGATAAAGCGGTTAAGAGACTAATGAGTTTATCGAGAATTGTGCAGAGAATTAGTCCCAGGTTGCTTGGTGTGGTGCATGGAGACCCCCACAAAGACATGACGCAAAACGGCGAAGCGACTCGGAATTTATTTTAAATTCTTTTGAATTTTCTTTTGAGTCGAGGAAAAACTGTACTATCAATAGGGGTTGCAAGCAGTGTTCCAAGACCACTCAAGTGCTTAAGATCCAAATAGCTGAGAGTCCATCATTTTGGCACAACACATACACTTGGGATGGGCTAGTTTCAGTGTCAGGGTCGAAGGTTTCTACCCCTGGGGTCAGAGGCTCCGACCAGCTCTCTCGGCCAGAGACTAAGTGTTGGCCGGAGGTTCCTACCTCTGGGGCCGGAGGTTTCTACCCCTAGGGTCGGAACTTCCTGGCCAAAATCTGTAAGTAACGGTTAAGTGACGTATGCCAATGCCTATAAAGCCCAAACTTGGTTTCTAGCCGTTGGTTGGCCATTCCATTTCATTTCCACTGACTCCTAGCCTCTCCTAAGATTCTTTAAGCTCTTCCAACTAGTTCTAGTGCATCCTTTGTGATTCTTGTGAGGATCTAGTGGGAAATTGAGTGAGTGTTGTTGAAAGAAGGCTAGGAGGATCTTGTGCACTTGAGAAGGACGCGGATTGGCTGCTTGGAGCTTATTTCTCTTGGAGAAAAACCTCCTATACGGTTAGGCGTCTCCCGCGAGTTTCCTCGAGTTGTGCATTGTCCCGGAAAGTTTGTAAAGGTTAGCCTCGCCTCCGCAAGGAAACGAGGTAAATTCTAGTGGATACCAAGTTGATCTTCGTGGTTGCTTGGTGAGGCAAGGGGTCAATCGAGACCCGGCTCTTTGGAGCTCCTCAACGGAGACGTATAATCTTTGTGATCCGAACTTCGAGAAAATTTTTTGTCTCAATTGTGCTTGCTCGTTATTGCATTAATTTGTCTCTACACTTGGCTGTATTTATCTCCTACCCTATTCTTTGCCTACACTTGATCTCTGTCAATCTATCGGTTATTAAAGTGTCTTGATAGTGTCAGAACATTAGGGTCAGAACCTCCGGCGTTCTTGGCCGAAACCTCCGACCAGCCCTCTCGGCTAGCCCGAGGGAGCCGGTCGGAGCCTCCTACCATTTTGGTCGGAGGTTCCTACCAGTATTTTACCGCTGCATTTGGAGAATTTTTCAGGAACACCTATTCACCCCCCTCTAGGTGACATCAATGGGCTTTTAGCCCCTCCCCCTGGAGCAGGGGTGACTTCGATGGGTGGTGGCGAAGGAAGGGCACCTTGTCCCCCGGCGCTCAGTTGTTGAAGAAGAGCTTGCAGCTGCGCTTGGATGGACGACGTCAATCCAGGTACCGAAGGAGGTTGGAGAGGCTGTTGCGCTGATGAAGGGGGCACCACACTTGGAGCTAGCGAAGAAGCTGCTACTAGAGCCGTTGGCCACGGTGCCATCACGAGGGGCGCATGAGGCCGGATGAAGCAAGGCGCGACCAACTGCGGTGGAGGGAGAACGAAAGCTTGAGGGGCCGAAGTAGGCGGAGGCGGCGCGTGGTGTGGTCCGAAAGCTTGGGAAAACGAGGCTGGAGCTTGGTGTAGTCCGAAAGCTTGGGACTGCGCCTACAGTTGCTGTTGCTGTTCCTGCATGTGGTGAAGCATGTCTTATAACCTTTGGACACCGCCATAGCATCTTCGCTCCCACCCAGTACAGTCACCTGAGCCGAAGGCACTCCCTCTTTGGCTTGCTCCTCCTGCGCTTTGACCTGGAGGTCTTTAGGTTGATCAATCTCTCCATCTCCATAGCGGCGTGGGGCTATTCGTCTCCTTGTCGACTTTCTCTTCTGAGGCATCTTATCTTCGACTTCTCACCTGGGGAGGGCTTCCCACGGATGGTGCCAACTGTTGTCGAACAACAATAGTGAGATCTGAGAGTGGACTGTAGCAGTAAATCTTTTGTATTAATCTCAAAAAACCATTTCCATTACAGCAGCCTAGGTATCTATTTATAGGCCCAGGGGTACAATTACAGGCTCTAGGGTTTTATCTACAGGTGGTATTATATCATAGCCCCTTAATAGTGACAGTTACAGGGGTATTCCTGTCTTTTTCTGTTTGCAGGTTCCTGACGGGCTGTTAGGCTGTCACGCGAGCCGCGAGGCCCCTACGTGGGCCAGGCCCTCAATGGGTTTTTCGGTCTTTTTGGCCACCTTGTTTCTTAGTCGAGACGGCCGCCACAAGGTTCTGCTCGCTGGGTCACCTCTTCAGCCTTCCTGGGTATTTTGCCAGAGGCCTCAGCGCTCCGTCCCGAAGTTCTTCGTCTTCGCCAAGTGTACTGCGCCTTTCGCGTTCGAGCTGGGCCATTTGCCTTCACGCTTTCGGTCAAGGGCTGCCGAAGGTGCTCTATTAGGTGGCTTCGGTCTTGAGCCTTTTGAAAGGGGACTGTTTGAAGAGGTTGCGGTCCATCTCTAACAAACTCTTAATTTTCTTTTCTTCATTAATGTGGGAATTTCTAGCCTTTAGAACATGGTGTCTCTTTTCAACGTTATCTTAATAATATAATAGACACTTAGATCGGTGATTTCATGTCGCCAATACCGCATAAGCAGGGAATTGTTCTATACTGTCCCCAAATTTTGCTGCCTTTAAATTCCCCACCTAGCTTATTTGAAGATGCTTAAAATCAAGCCCCAGCTGATTCACGAATCTTGACACAGCTAGCACTAATGCATGCGCATAGGAAACAAAACGCACTATGCTACCGGCGATCGAGTACGTACGCGTAGGTGGAACCTAGCCACAAACAAACAGCAAAAGCAGAGACAAGCGACGAGACACGGAGACAGCGATCGAGATCGATCGTTCAGTTAGCTAAACGAGCGCGAAGCACGTAAGCGCCCCCGCGAAACAGGCCTCTGGCCGGCAAGGCGCGCGGCAGCGCCCTCGCGACCACCACCGCGCATGGCACGCAACGACGCTGACGCGCGCCGATGAGCAGACGGCAAGCTCAGTCGTCGCCGGCCGCGCGTGCGCCGTGCCGTGCCTCGCCTCACGGGAGCAGACACATGCATGTTACGTACACCACATGGCGTGCCCGCGTAACGGCGTGCGCGTACGCTCAGGCACACGACAAGACGGCGCATACACACGCGCGTGCAATGCAAGAACACCGGACGCGATCAGGGCGGCCGGGCAGGGCATGCTCGCTTTCGCTTGCCTCGATCGCATGTTGCGGGGCCCTGCATGCATGCGCGTGCATGGACCACGTACGGAAGGACGTACGCATGCACCTTTGTATACCGGCTCGAGACGGAGTATATAAGACAACGTACATGACATGCACCCATGTGGGACCGGTGGCCCAGACCTGACCCTGATTAATTACCATAGTACAAGCCACTAGCTATGTACATAGTGTGTTCTATACATCAATTCTCTAAACTCCATCAGCTATTTACTCCATTCAAAAATATAGCTATTTATAGAACTTAGTTTTATTCTAAAATATAGTTATTTTTAGATTTTTAATGCTATTATACCTATTATATCCCTACTAAGTATCTCATACCAACCAACCACCTAACTCCTCTAAATCTTTTTTGTATTAACAAAGCGTGATGTAGTCTTTTCATTTTATTTTTTAATCTTTTCAAACAACGTACAAATATCTATATTTTGTGAAGGAGAGAGTACCTACTAGTACGTCGGAGTATAGTACAAGCTACTAGTAGATACTCATACAGGTGTAGGATTACATGATATATAGAGACCGTGCACTGTGTTTCTCCGGCCAAGACGCGGACCAAGTCAGGCGGCCCTGTGTACTGGCTGGGGCATGCATGCTTCCGGCCACGATCTCCTTGATGAAGGATTAATTGGGTCCTTATAAGCTAATAATGGATGGTCCTTGATCTCGATCATCTCCTGTACTCATATACAGCACATGCATCCTGCATAAATAGCTTTTGCTCTACTAGTACCTTGCTCGCTTTCCTTTCAGAAGCGAGATGCATGTATTTACACTTTACTTACTGACCAGGTAAAATTTAGTGCTAATTAATTACATGCGTCGTTCCAGAATGTCGTATCAATTGACGCATGTGTGTGTACATATATGGCGCGCGCGCACATATATATACATACATACATATAGAGAGAGAGAGAGAGAGTGAGTGTTACAGGCTTTTTTCACAGCCTATCATGTGACTACGTGACATGCATGATACGTACTGAGATCCATTCACGGTCCAGGGAAAATATTTTGTGCAATACTAATTAATGAAGTTTTTTCATCAAAAAATGCTGATAAAGCTACCTTGATCAATGAAGCTATAATGAAGACACATTTCCCTTTCGCTTTCAACAGCCAAAACTCCTCCATCCTTATTTTTCTCCTCCGTTTTTAAATATATAACATGTGTTAACTTTAATATGATATGATGACCATTCGATTGTCTAAAAATCTTTTATAACTATGTAAAAATATAGATCATACTTAATGTACTTTTAATAATAGATTAAGTCATCACAAAATAAATGATGCTTACATAGTTTTTTTAATAAGATAAATTATTAAATGTATAATATTTAAAAGGCAACAACGTAAATATTAAAAAACGAAGATAGTAATACATTCTACATCGAAACCTTGCACTACAACATGTACTATTTAACTTATCCTTTCTCCAACAGTCATATTAATTGCGAAGGGCGTAGAAGTGCTAGCATTGTAAGATTAATTGCAATGTTTGTAGGCCGGCCGGAGTAATATTTAGGTCGATGGGACGTTTCGGTACCATTTGCAGAGAAAAGTGCGTCAAGAGGATACGAACCAACAAGTTTTTCTTTTCAGTCCTAGGGGGTATATATACCGTCTCTCTTAATTAATTAACACTAGAAATACATATATCTGCTAATTAAATGCCTTACAAGGACCGAATAAAATCTCCAAACGGTAATACTCCTACATATCATGTGAAGAACTGCACAGTGTACAAACATAAGCAGTAAAGGAGAGATCGATAATTAACAGCAGTAGACTTCACACATATGCACATAAATAACTCGTAAGTTGCACACTGCAGATAACTCCTAAATGTAGGCTAGGTACGAAACAGAACTGGCGACATTTGATAGTATAAAAGTCTTAATGCCTACAAAGCAGCACGTGGTTTCCAGAACTAGAGGCGATGTCATGAGGAGGACTAACACGTATGTACGTGAACTCGTTGATATATTTCGACGTACGCATCCACCTACCCGATCCCCGATAGATCCACACCTCAGTTGGGTGATTGATTGCTGCAGTCCTGTAAGATTATGAAACCATCCAACCACATCCCAACAAGTGCATTAAGGCCCTGCGCCCAGACAGCTGCAATTCAGACAGTGCACTGCTCGATGAGAGAGAAGTTAGATCGAGGGCTTACACACGTATTATGGTCTGTCCTTTGTGTGGCAATGGCAACACAGAGAAGCTAGCATGCAGGGGTGCGCTATGCGAGATAAGTTGTCACCAGCTACGAAGCAGGCTGGGGCTGGCGGGAGTCCGGGCCAAAGAAACAAAGCTGGGGACTACTAGTGTGTGCATGCATGCAGATGCAGAGATGCAGCGCATAGCGCCAGTGCATGCAGGTGAGGGTGGGGAGAACCATATAATTCCTGCCGGTTTCGGGCAGGGAAAGGGCCCCAACAACTCGATTAGGCCCCGCCCCGCGCGGCATGCAGCGAGAGGCCGATCGATCGAGCCGGCCGGCGAGGAGGGCGACCCACTCCGATCGATCCCCCTCTTCCACTGCTCACATCGTTGAGCTCTCCACGCTGCGTCGCTTTCAGCCGCCCCCCGCGCCTCAGCCCATGTGCTTTCCTCCCATCGGCGAAGTACGTGCCGCCTGTGTTCTGTACGTGGCAGATCGAGCTTTGTGCGGCCGGTACATGCGACGCGATTGCGATGGAGGGAGGTATAGGCTAGCTGGCTAGCTAGCGCGCGTCGGATACCCGGCCGCGCTTGCACGCCGTCCGTGACAACAATGAGGTGCGACATGCGCCGATCGATGTGCGGGCAAGGGCGCTGGTGGTCCGCGCGCGTGCGTGGTCCGCCCTCTACAGTACTCTAGCTAGACTCGTGGTGAGATGGAACGGGCCGGGATTGTGCTAGATCTGTGTAAGCACGTCTGTTTATCTTCTGCACGTACGGTCTGCTTTTGCGGATGGGATATGGGTTAGCCGATAGGGGGAGGCAGCGAGGCTTGTATCTTTGTTCCGTGGCCGATGTGTGTATGTATATATATATTACAGATCGATTTTCCTTCTCATTTTAGATGATAAACACACAAGAGATTACCTTTGTTACGAGAGTAACTACCTATTATGATATGAGCTAAGGTAGGGGTGAACATTCGGTCTTGACCGAGATTTCGGTACCCAAAATTTCGGTCTCGGTACTCGGTTACAACCAAAGTGACCTTGCCTAGGTTGCGAACGGCAAGCGAAGCGACCTCGTCATTGGTGACCACGCACAAGGAGTCAACACCGATGGGGAGTATCGATGACGAGCTAGCACCTAGTGGTGCCATGGCGTCGAGCGCGAGGTAAAGGCAACGGACAGACATGACGGTGAGCCAGCGCCCATAGATGACAGCTTGTGGCATAGCTGGTGCCAAGAGCGCATGAGGGATAGGGAAGGAGGGCAGCCGGGACGGCAATGGATCGGCCAAGGAAGGGCACCCGGAGCATGACCACATGGGAGATGGGGTACAGAGACAGAGACAGAGGCAGAGGGGGGAGATGGCCTCCATGAACAACGGCTTGCGTGGAATGGGGGATGGCTCGACGGGGGCAGTGAGTGGCGGAGGATCCGTCGACTTACCAAAGAGAGACTCGCCAAGAGGGCAGCTTTATGGAGGATGGGGGAAAGAGGATGGACGTGGAGGCGGCCTCCATTATGGTGCAACCGATGCCAGGAGCGCAGGGATAGGGATGAGGACGAGTGGACAGGCGGTGAATCTCCCTATCTTTCAAGAAGGAAGGATGAACAGGAACAGAAGGGGAATGAGGGTGGGATGGGTCCTCAGTTTTTTCTAAGGAAGAAGGCCGAAGTCGCAAATGGGATTATCAGAGGGGTGGTTAGTTTTTTCAGGTACCCGAGCTACATGTCAACAAATCGAACAAATCATTGGTTTTTTGTTGTCTTGAACCGAAGACTGGGACTTTAGTTTCTTCGTTCTCGGTCTTGGTTTTTTGGGCTCGATTTTTGGTCTCATCTTTTTTGTCCACCCCTAGAGCTAGGTTACCCACTCGTACTGCCATGTCACATTGGTGCAAACTTCACAAATTTGTTTCAACAACCCCCACTATTCATATCAAAACAGAATAATATATAATAACAATAACTCGAGCATGAGTAGCCCACAAGAGGGGCCCATTTGAGCTGACAAGTGGGCCATTTGTTTTTTTATTTTATTGAACCCGAGCATTCTATTTTCCTCATGTCCAAAAAAAATCTCTATTTGCTTCTTGGTATAAGGTGGCTTAGAAGGCCGTAATATACACTTGGACGATCCCCTCTTCAGCACTACATGGTCATGCCTAATTATAAGCTCTCGGCAGGAAGCCTTAGGGCCTGTTCGGTTTTGGCTTATTCCCTTATTTTTCGTAAGCACGCTTACCGAACTGTTAAATGGTATGTTTTTATAAAAAAATTCTATATAAAAGTATCTCTAAAAAATCAAATAGGTATTTTTTTAAGTTTTTAATAGTTAATATTTAATTAATCATGCGCTAATGATGTTTCTCGTTTTACGTGCGGCTTATAAACCGCACACAACAGCTGAAGCGAACACCACCTTAGGAGAATAAACCTATTTCACTCCTTTGTCTCTTGCAAGACACCCAAGGAGTTTACCTTTTGATCAAATTAATTTACATGTTAGCTACAAAATCTTAATGTTATTTTTTAGTTTAAGACCCTTTCTCAATTATGTGGGTTTTGAAGCAATTGTTGTGATTAACCAAGTTTATCTTGATCTTGAATAATTTACATTGATTTTTTTGGAGTTGATTTTATTTTTTTCTAGTTTAAATCGAAGGAACGGTTTGTGTACATCTGATCTATCTTAATGCAGGAAAAGAAAATATTAGAACTGAGGAGGCTCCACGACTCACATACGATAGTTTAAATCCTACCGTGCATAAATATTACACACAGAAATGTGCTTTTTGACGTTGGTCTCTATCTTTTTAATTATGTGTTGTGGATGGGTAAGTGTGCGTATACGTGTGTATTGATATGCATATGTGCATATGTGTTTTATATGTAATTGAAAAAAGATATTAAGATTGAACTCACCTTTTTGCAGTAGTGCGATTTCTAGCCACACCATGCTATTTTGGTGTTCCCAAGCATATACAAATACTATAGCGTCATATTGCCAATTTTGTCTTTTTAGTTTGCGGGACTAGGGCCTGTTAACGATGCCACTCCTTAAAATCGTTTGGAATGCTTGTAAAGGAACTGAAATGTACTCCTCCGCCCGATAAAACTTGGTGTGGATGACGAGGTTTCCTTGCAGCTCGTTCGCCTGATTCAGTTAGCCTAGCTACTAGCTCGGTCCTTCTGTGCGCATTTGGTGTGTGCCGAATGACAATATTTTTTTAATATATTATTTTCTCCGTCTCATAATATATGTGATTTTGTCATTCTAACTTATCTTAATATATAATATATAAGAGATTTTGTGATCCCAAGAAATACTTTATTTCTCACCTATTAATTTTTGTACTAGTTTTTTCTCTACCTATCAACGAGTTTATTTCCCACCTTCCACCATTTATACTAGTTTAAAACCCTAATTACCACCTTTTACCATAATTTATATTTTTGCTACTTTATTTTTTAAAAAAAAATATTATAATCCTTCGTACTCCTATTATGAAACGGAGAGAGTAAAACGCTGCATGCTGGTCAGTTGCGTACGGACAGGCTCAATTATTGGTGTAATCACGCTACACGCTCTCAAGTCTCAACTCCCAACATGGCAGCAAAGAAGCTTTCCCCTGTTTCTAATTGGCCCTCACCCTATACACATCGTGGCCAGCCACCAGCCGCAGTCAAGCTGCCAATGAGGCCAGCCTCTGCACGCAGCCATGAGGCCTTTTGGACACTGTTCGAGTAATATACATAAATATTCCCTTTTGCCAATTGCCATGGAAAGGGACAGAAAAAATTTAACGAACTTCGGTTGGAGGGGGAATCATGTCACAAATCAACCCCATTTTTTAATGGTGCGCATGGCACTGTTGGGGTTTGCGAGACAATTTTGTTTAGGTTTCTTTATGGCGGAGGAGCCTTCTAATTGGATCCCCGGTTTTCATTGGTTCTTGGCGGTCGAGGGGGTTGTTAAGATAGACTATTTTTAGTGGGGTTGCAACTAGTCCCACTTGGCATGAGGGGTTAGGCCGTTGGCATTTGTAATGGCTTTTGGGGCATCAGGCTCTGACTTTACGGCGCCGTGTCTCAGTGCGTGCAAGATCTGCTTATATTCTTTTCCAAACTGCAATGCGCAGCAAAGAATCATGGCGCAGCTTCTGCCGTTGAATTGGGATGTGTAGAGACTCTGGTGAAAGTTGTGCCAAGAACAGAGCAAATCGCCAAATCGTGCATACAAGACGGTGAAGCTGATCAGGTACCAGTACGAAAACAGATGAGGATCTCATATTCTCATAATACAAAGCACAAGTGGCAACAAGAATGATTAGTTATTATCTAGAAAAAAAAGAATGATTAGCCCCGTAACTATCAGTGTTAATGTCAAGCTCGTTCAGGACAGGAGCACAATGATTAGCAGCATTCTTGTGACTCAACGTTCTTCTGGGCTATGCTCCATTAATGGCCCGTTCAAGTTAAAACAGACACGAGGCGTATCGACGCCCGGGTATGATGCTTGAAGAAAAGGAAACGAAAGGAGATCCAAGCCCAACAGAAATAAATCGGATATCCAAAGACCTTAAATCTTGGCCCTTCTATATTTATTAGGCCAGAATATGGGCCAAATCCAAAGAAGGCCCAGAATTCGCAGGTCGTGGGCTACGAGCTCACCATGCTTTGTGAAGTCCGTAGGCCGCCTAGCCCTCTTCATGCGTCAAATTTAGGCCCACCAAGTTCAGTGAGAATAGTCTATGGACTGTGATCCTTTCCGGTTTTCACAAAGGTTGTTAGGATCGAAATCCTAGCTACATGATCCGTTGAGATTTTCCTTTTTAAAAGTTTAATTTAATATTTATATCAATTATATGTAGCCATTCAATATGAAAATAGAGTAGTAATAATAATATATGACATACAAATAGAGACATTGGTCAAGAGGCAAACACAAACTAGAGCTAATAGTTTTATTGAACATAGGTTTTCAAGATAAATTGCCGATACGTATCTCGATCACACGGCGTCACGGAGATTCTAAATATATCCTAATCTAATCTAGCTATCCTACCCGAAACAATCCAAAGAGATTGGCAGATCATTAAATCTAGGTAGGATAGTATGATACTACGATACATATACTGATATTGAGGATGAGTCCACTGAACAGTCCATAGTGTGGTCCTTCTCCACATATGAGTAATATCGGATACCACGTGTTTGTCAATGGAAACACGTTAGCTCCAATGAAATGATAATGATTGGACAGAAATAACAACGTTACTCCTATATAGTTAGTACATTGATGTTTTAGCTAATCCCGTTGATCGAAACACTGAAGAGTACGAGGTGACCAATTTAAACAAAAGAAAGAAAAACTTTGAGCTGTCGCGTTCTTTTTTTGTTTGGAGCCCACATGATTCGGCATCCAAGAGTTACTAGAGAATATCAGATTCAAACTGATCCCCAAATAAGCACCAGCCACCGCTGCACAATCCAAGCAGCCGCTGTACTTATCCATGTAGCACAACAAAGATGCAGCCCCTCCTGTGCATGTGCCGTGCCATCCCAAAAGGCGACGCTTAGCCAAACGCCCGGAACAAACCGGATGCGTATCCTCTGCGATTAGCTGTTTCTACGGCACCCTGCCGTTGTTCAATCTTGACCACAGGTCTAAAATGGACGGGTAAGATCACACTAACCCAAAGTAATCATCTTCTCCATGAGGCTCTTTGCCTCTTTCTCCATGGGAAGACGGACGAAAGAAATTGATGAATACCCTTACAACCACCACCTCTCGAACTGCAAAATTAATTGCTACGCTGTGGTTGTTCTTTCGTACCAAGGTCTGTTTACATATCCATTTTTTCAACATGATATGCGGCCGCCGGGTAGCACAAGCGAAACGGCGAGGCCAATGTTTTTAGCTTTTAATTACGTACTTCATTTTGGCCTTGTTTCCTTCTCGTTGATCGATAGCAGCGTTCGATGGTATTTACCTGATGTTTCTCTTCCTCTTTTCTTTTGCTTCAATCGACAATCGGGAGGTAAAAGGTGAACAAAGACAGAATCCACATGCAGAATTGAACCCTGATTAAAAAAAAATACTAAACGATTCATAGCCAGAATTAGCTCTGATCTGATCCCCTGAATTCTTGTTCTTAAATTCATTGGGAAGAAATCCATATATATTCAAATAGAAAGAAGTTACTTTGTTCAAGAACTTAGAGATGGGTAAGGTGTGGAGAAGAATGCATTATGTAGGTCTGTACATCCTGATCATCCATACAAAGGAACGGCTGCGATTGAACAACCACAGGGCGCCGTAGAAGCAGCTAACGGCAGAGGATACGCATCCGAACAAGCCACTACAGGAAAACGGCCAAACCACGTTCCCAAGCCGCTCGTCACTTCGTCAATACAACCACGCAAAAAAAAAAAAAACCCGAAGAAACCTCAGACACTGCCAATGCCCCTGAATTCCGATTTGTTTGATCGATGGAGAGTGGAGACAGAACAAAAATATCCCACCGCCGTTGACGAAATGGCTCTGGATTGTCCACCGCCGCCTCCCTTACCTACGAGCGGGCTAGCGGCTACCGGATAAGCTCCCGCCTACAGCACGCGCCTTTTACCGCGCGCGACCGGGCAGTTTCTCCGCTTTTCCAAACCCAAACCACGGGCGCACCGCGCGCGAGTCCAACCGGTGCTTCTGTCGTATTCTAGCGCATACCAGCAGCGCGTCGCGGTCTCGCGCGAGCTATAGCCAGCCGCCACTCCGTCCACATCACAACCAGCCACAGCGTCCACTGCCCACAGGACACGCTTCCGCGCCCGCGATTCCTCGGCTCCACCCTACCCGCCTCCGAGAGATAAAAAAGGCCCCGCCGCTCTAGGTGCAGGTCGACATCCCAAGTCATTCCAATCGATCAAAACACACGCGATTCGTCTAAAGGCTCAGAGCTCGCCAGATGATCCTGGTGGCCGTAGTGGCGGAGCTGCTCGAGGAGTACACGGTGCTGGTGGCCCGGGTGCTGGAGCAGCTGTTCAACGACGCGCCCTTCCCTCGCCGGATGCGGTTCCTCATGCTGCGGAGCCTCCCCTTCGTGCCGCCGCCGCTGCCCCCTCCCCCGCCGTCTCACGCCCTCCGCGTCACCACCCGCGGCTGATCGACCCCGACCCCCGGCCGTGCCCCAACGCCCAAGCCGGCTCATAGGATAGGTTTAAGCCGAGTGTGCTCTGCTCTGCTTTTCAGTTGGTTTAGTCGATTCTGTCTACTTGTCTGCTGGCTCTTGTCAGACACAAGTCCAGGTTCGCGGATCAATTTGTTTCTGTGAATAGTTTTTTTTTTTTGGTGAGATGAAACTTGAAAGACAGTTATGTTATGTTTCCTCGCATTGTGCCACCTACTCGCCTTCATCGTCTTCCCTGGCTGCGCAAAATATCTTTGGATCTTTTTGGGCATGTTGTACTTTTAGGTCAACGCTGATATGAATTGTTGGATCATGATATGATGGATCAGAACTAACCTGTTTCATTGTTTCCCCTGTTGGCACTTGGAAGGGAAGATTAGTATGATAGATGAAAATGATAACTTAAAAAAATTGTAAACTTAGTAAGTAGCAGCATACTCCGCCTGAGACACTGATACTGACGGGGAAAGCTCCTAGTTCGTTCAAACCAAGTGTCCAAGTGCGGTTGGTAAGAGCACTGAAGTGGCAACCAAATCCAACTAAAAATATATTTAGTCCTTTTACTACTTGCGCGCCATTTGTACGCCAAATTGTCATTTCTAGCATCTTCTTCAGAAGTTTATAGTAGCAAGACCTTGCTGGTACGGATGAAGCCTGTCTGCATTTCAATTCATGTAGCATATGTTGCATAAATGCCTATGCATATATACTACTACCTTTGGCTCATGTCTTGTTTTGTCAAGTGCTCATGGGAGTCAAAATTTTCAAAGACGAAGCTTATTGACGTTGTGTATCCTTCTTACCGTTTGTGATGGTAAAATTTTGGCACCTTCGTTTTAATTCACTATCTACTCCATAGTACTTTTTTGCGAGATCTGCATAAAGAACAGCGCAAAAATGGGGGCAGATATGGGATAAGAAAAATTCACAGCTGAGAAAAACACTCCATTTACCTTATTTCGTACTTGCCTTCGTCTTTAATTGCTCTCTGGTTGACCTTTAGTGCCAAACTGTTAGTCGTGTTAGCGACAAAGACAGAACAGGGCTGACCTGCTGTGGCACATGCCGAGCACATGAGATGATCGATCCTAACACGTAATTCCAAATGATAGCCCACAATCTGTTAAAAATGCCTGTGAAAAGATTATTCCTGTAGCTGCCAGTACTAAGGCCCCATTTCGAACAATAGGAGTTCTAGAGAATTTAAATCCTATAAAAAAAAAGTCCTATAGAACTCAGGGGAACAAAGGATTGATTCTTACAAATTCCTCTGAAAATTTATATGTCATGCGCTACTCTAGAAAACTTATAGAGGAAAATAAGTATGAGACCTAGACTCATGGTTTTTTTCTTCCTATGACTCTTAAGTCCTTATGTTCTTTTTTTTTCTTGCTATGAATCTTTTAAGTCCTTGTATTTTTTTGTGTATTATTCAAATGATACTTTTGGTACTTTCGTGGGTTTTCAGTTCCCCTAGAATTTTCCTAGAAATCTAATGAACATGGTGCCCTATCCTTAGATTGTTTTCCGTCCCGTGTTTTTACAATATTAGGTTCCAAAGGAGACGTAAAGTTTAATTGAGGATTGAGGAGATGCTTTCTTCTCCAATCCAATAGCCAGTTAACACTGTTAATTCGGCATGGGCAGAGGAGGCCGTAGCCTGAAGAGTCAGTATACTCACTATCCGTGGATTTCAGTTTTGCAAACACGGCGTTACAGCAATCTGCCAATCTACATACTTAGTATACTAACTACCCAAGACAAGACAGTAACAGAGCACATTTATTCGAAACCCCGGTGCCGCTCCTGAATTGGCACTTGTCGGCCCGCGTTCGCCTGACAGAAACTGATGTGTTCCAGATCACAGCCGGATCAGCGGAATGAGCTTCTTCCACGACTTCCTAAACCTGTACGCGGTGAACGCTTGCAGGTAGTGCTTACGAGCATCTGCCGGCATCGAGTCCTCCCCAAGGTCGGGCTGGTCGGCGCCCCAGAACCGCGCCGCCCGCCGCTTCTTTCGAACGGCCGCGAGTACGTCGTCGCGGTTGCAAATCCCCCACACCGTCACCTTTTGCTGCTGGTAATCCACCTGAACCGAGTGTATCCCTGCAGCGCATCCAATTAACGATCAAACTCATCGTGTTTTGCTTCAGGGGATCCGTTTCTCTGTTCATGTTTCACCGTGAAAAATTCAGATGCATAGCCTGTAGTTATGTACCTCTGAGATGTGACAGGGCCTTCTTGATCTTCTTCTCGCAGCCGTAGGAGTATAGTGGCACCTTCATCTCCACGTACTGCGCCTCGATCTTGCCCGCAGCCAGGACGATTTGCATGTCCCCCATCTGATTTTAGCCGGCTAACTTAGGCCGAGAGGGATCAGCGGAGTGCAGATAAACGGCAAGGACAGCGCACCCGGCGTTTATATACGCAGTGCACACATGCCACACCGAACCAAAAAGGCGACGTCATGGGGCAATCCTTGCATATACCGGCCAGCCATGTGCGCACGATTCTACAGATGGCATCACCACCGCTCGCTTTTGGTTCGTCGCCGCGCGCGCCTGGCGCTTTTGGCTGATGCGTGACCGGTGCGAGTGTGCAGCAGCAGCATGCACGCACGACTGACGACTCAGTTCGAGTGGAAAAGACGAGATTGGTAGTGGAGGGATTGCGTGGACGCGGTGGCGTTCTGTTTCTTCGAGGGGCTCGGCTGACGGGGCGGGGCGTTTGAACGGCGTCGCGCGCCCATGTGGGGTGCCGTGGAAAGCTGGGAGTGGGGGAGCAGCGGGTGGAGGCGACGGCGTCGTGTTGGGGGTACGTGGCGCGGCAGCGCCGGGGGCATATGGGGCTTTTGAGATTGTTGCTGAATGGTGGCTTGATTGGTGAGGATTGTCAAAAGCAAACAACGCATACAAGTGTTTGCATCTGTCACAGCTTATTTGGTGTACACAGAAGAAGATCTAAATTTGATGACGATATCGATGCACGATATTTGTTAATAATGTTCAGTTGAAGTCTATATTCCCAAGGCACTGCTTACAGGCGCTCCTTTTCAATCCAGCATAATTACAGCGTATCAGAGTATTCACGACTATCGATAGGTACGCCGTTGGCCAGTCGTCTTGTCTATACTAAGTCGTCATTCGGTTATAACAGGTGTGTCCCTCTGTTTAAGAGAGAGCCTAGGATAGAGTTAAACTCTAACTCTACTCTACACCTATTACAACTTGAAATTCTAAACTATAACCGACTTTGTACACATATTCGACACAAACTCTAACAAACTCCACCTTAGTGAATATAACCATGTCAACTTGAATTTGTTCCATGCGTGAACCTCTATGTATCCGATCTTAAGTTGTTTTCTTTTGCAGCTCACGCCACGAGCCGCCCAACGAGTCTTCACCAGGCTCACCGCCATTAAGAGACTCTGCTATCACTGTAACTTCTTTCTCTAGACTCCACCTGCAACAATGCTCTACCTTCTCTTCTATTATCATAGTTGTCTTGCCTAGTGAGATTGAATTCCTTTTTAGCTGGCATATACTCGACTCCCGGAAGACCATGTTCACTTTCATCTTCCATCTTGACTCTGATTTTATCTACTCCATGGCTAGATAACATGCTTCTCACCAAATAGATAAATTCAAACTCACTAGACCAGTACGAAGAGAACTTTCTTCCTTGTTGTCTTATGTATCGAGCTAATAAATCTAACATCTACGCTTTCTGCATCCTTGGACTATGTACTCGATAATTGAGAAAATTCACCGTTGCCTTGAACCACTTGAATAAATTAC
This sequence comes from Oryza meyeriana var. granulata, assembly GCA_003991445.1. NCBI lineage: Eukaryota > Viridiplantae > Streptophyta > Magnoliopsida > Poales > Poaceae > Oryza > Oryza meyeriana. The sequence goes on along the minus strand of RYFJ01001354.1, from coordinate 77,679 downwards.
CATGATAGCGCTTGCTCTTCTTCCTCTTCAGTGACGCAGATTTTCATATATCCCCATCATTCCGGCCCGCAGATCTTGGATATATCCTATACTACCAAACATTCTCGTTGACGCCATCAATGATATTTGGCCCACTATTGCTCGGGATTGCCACCACCTCCTCTCACTGGAGACGGCCTGTCAAGTTCTGTTGCCTGCATCGCCGCCTACTGCACCAAAGGCCCATGCCCCGTAGCTTGCCCGATAACACAGCTCCAACTTCTGATTGACCATCCATCAATCTAGCCATGAGCTGAAGTCAACGAATCATCACGCCATCTTCCCAGCCGCCCAATTACCTGAGCGCCACGTCTAGCCATCTCCCTGTCGAATGCGGCTCGCTGAAAGGCCCAGACCACCCGTCTGGAGTGTTTAGATCCACCGACCAAATCGTCGATCACCTCTAGCTTCAATCAACCCTGAGCGTCACGTCTGACCAACTCCCTGTTGAAAGTAGCTCATCGGAAAGTTCGAGCCACCTGCCCGATGTGTCCGACACCACCAATTGGATCACCAATCGTTTCAGCAGTCAATCAACCCGAGCACCATGTCTGGCCACCTCCTTATCGACTGCAGCTCACCGAATGGTCTCGGCCGCCACCCGAATTATTCGAACTCACTGATCAAATTCTGTTGATCGCTGCCATTCTCCACCTTGCGTCAATGTCCCTCCTGGATATTATGTGTAGTAGTCGCAGTGTGGGGCACCTCCATCGCGCCTCTCTCCATGGATATCCCGTAGGCTCTGATACCACTTGTGTTGACGCCAAAAATCGCCGGGGGCCGACGACCTGATTCGGCGCCTAGAGACACGCGAAGGCCTGGGAGATTTGCTTCACTCCAGTGCAGGTCCTAAAATCTTGAGGTTCGTAGGCGTGCCAGCCAATTTGACCCTGCAATTGACAAGGAGATAGAAAATGTTAAATCAATGAGCCAATCGGCTGGAAGCCGATCTGGACTCGTCTCATCGGCCGATAGCCGATATGAACTGCAGCACTTATACACCGACTGGAAGCCGATGATGGCATAAACAGTAACTAATAATGATAAGCAAATACCAAACTAGCCGATCACCGAAGGAATACTTGAAAATCGGCTGTAAACTGATAAAATAAATGGACAGAATGCGTAAATAAATAGATTGAATAAACTCCAGCCGATTGCGATAGTAGTTACTAGCGCCGCCCCAAAGGTGCTGCCCGCGCCTGTGCTCGGGCCCCGTGCCCGTGCCCGAGTCCTTGCATGCTGTTCGTGCCCGTGCCCAGGCCCTTGCTCGTGCCCGCGCCCGGGTCCTCGCCTGCTGTCCGTGCCCGTGCCCGGGTCCTTGCCTGTTGTCCGTGCCCATGCCCGGGCCCTTGCTCGTGCCCGCGCCCGGATCCTCGCCACAGGGAAAAACCGAGATATGCTATTTTCGTGCCGCCCCGACTTGGCAACGATTTTCTAAACATGTTTGCGACAAATCGGCTGGATATAAAGATAACTTATCGGCTAAGCACTCCGATAAAACATCGCATAAAAACCCATCGGCTTATTAAGAGTAAAGTTATTACCAACAGTCTAGTAGATCGGACCCAACCGTTGCAGCACAGACTGATGATGATAACAAGATCTCGATGGGCCGATAAATCTAATGCGATCGTGATGTAAAATATGATAACTTATCGGCTATACATCCCGATAAGATGCTTGCGTAAAAAATATCAACCTAGCAAGAACGATTTATCACTGGCAGTTTAGTAGGTTGGACCCAACCGATGCAGCACAAACTGATGATAAATCGCTCCCAGTAAGCCGATACGATCTGCGCACGCGTGATGTGATATACCTAATCGATCTATGAGGTCAAATTAAACTGATGCAGCCATAGACAGAATAAATATATCGTGGTAAGCCGTCCACCGTGAACCGACTAGAATATCGGACTTAACTGAGGAAGTCCTAGCTGATGCGGTGGCCGGGGTGACGAGACTTACTCTCTAGCAGGAGGTCTAACTTAACCGATGCAGCCCGGCTCGAGAAGCAAGAACCCATCGAAGGGGTGGCGATGCGCCGAAATTGTATTGATCTGATTGATGTAGACAGATTACAAAGCACCCGGGCATACGTATTTATACCCCGAGTTGATACAAGTCCTTATTGGACACGGTACACGATTTCCCAATTACAGAAGGAAACATTAACAGGACCCGACCGGACACGAGATCAGGTTTCCTAAAGATAAAATATTAACCTTGCCTAATTAATAATCAAGATAATTAACTACTATACTGTGGTCTTCACGGCTCCTTCCCAGATTCGACTTCCTTCTGGATCAACCTCCGTTAGTTAACAGCAACTTTCTCCTTAGCCGAATCTGATACAGAGCCATACCAAATTTTGGCGTTAACAACTTGTTAGAAAACCAGCACCGATATCGATAACCGAACGCGGAAGCACACCATAGAAGATCCAAACTTGATGATGACACCAATGCACAATATTTGTTAACGAGGTTCAGCCGAAGCCTACATCCCCGAGGAACTGATTATGGACGCTCTTCCCCAATCCAGCATAATTACATCTTATCAGGGTATCCACGACCATTGATCGGTACGCTGCCAGCCAATCATCCCTCGTCTATGCTAAGTTGCCATGCAATTACAACAGGTGTGTCCCTTTGTTTAAGAGAGAGAGAGAGCCTAAGACAGAGTTCAACTCTAACTCTACGCTACACCTATTACAACTTCAAGTTCTAAACTGTAACCGACTTTGTACATATATTCGACACAAACTCTAACAATTAGACCAGTGCATGATCCATCCTTTCCAATCTTGGAACATTAGTATCACCCTATGTGAGGATGCTGACTCACTGGGTACAACAGAAAGAGATATTCAGACATACGCAGCGGCAGAAGCTCTCTCGGGCTCACTCGCCAAATCATTTGAAAATCTCAGCGCAATGCGTTGAGTCCCAGCCTATAAATTCTCATATCGAAGACGTTTGATGCCGCTCAGTACAGCTAACAAACAAGGGAACAAATCGGCGCTCTTCTTAAAATTAGGCAATTGAACAATGCCACAAAGCAGACGACAACATTCGTTCGCCACGCCAGTGGTCGCTGCCGTTGTTCTTCTAGAGGCCATGGTTAGCGTCACGGCGAAGGACGGCGGGGGGCCGAGGAGCCACCTAATGTCGTGGGGCGAGCAAGGTGCACGGCCAGTGCGGGGTCATGTGGGTGCAACCACATCCACTTCAACATTGGCCAAGAGTTCAACTTACGACTTACGAGATGACAAGGTCACTACATGATCTACATCGAGCTCGAGTGAGCTAGGGAGTCGTACTAGATGTTGGAGGATACACGGGCGAGGCGTGCAGGGACTTTGGCTGGCGCAACATCCACATCGACTGGACACACTCCCTCCTTACCTCGAACAAAACTAAAGCAACACAGCACACATGTGTAATGAATAACGGCCACATTGCAACATGGATTGCCAATAAAACAACACTGCATAATGGTAAATGTCGTCTATAGAATAAGACTGGCAAGTCGAGTAATTACATGAGCTTGTGCAACCAACGCACATGGAGTTCAGATACATGGTTCAACAAGATGAATCGCGCTATAGACTAGCAAGTCGAGTAATTAAGTGAGTTTGAGCAACCGTCGCACGTGGAGCTCAGATACATGGTTCAACAAAATGAATCGCATCCCACAATATCAGCGATGGAAACTTTCCTCAGCATAGTCCGGGTAACAAAAGCACGACATGTAGTATGTCGCTATCCCACACATCCAAAGCATTGCAACTGGGAGCTTCAAGGCCTAGACCACTCATGCACGGTATCTTCGCCCGGTTCTCTGCAAACAAAGAAAGAAAAAAACTTACTTAGCTCTTACTAAAAAACTTACCGGGAGCTTCATGTTGATATGATGTGTGCCCATGCTTAATTTAAAAGACTAACAATAACCATGGGACAACGTGATTTTGTCAACTCTTTTCATCACCTGAAACCTGGGTTTGCTGATGTGGAGTGAATCCATTTTCACTAAATTCTCAGCATCATCGAGCTCAATAATAGCATTGACTATTACATTTGACAAATGTTTGTTGTCGCTTGCCTCGAAAAAGCACCCTCAATGCTTTGCATCATTCACCACCTTTTTCCAAACAGATCTACTGTTGGACAAAGTTGCCTCATTTCCTACTATCCATAAACAGTGCATGCCACAAACATAAGCCAAATAACTAAACTGAAAGGAGCAATTAGTAGATTATTAATGGTAAGGGCAACCATTACACTTTACTTAGCCCTTGCCAGAGCCACATTTGTCCGCTGCAAGTTTGAAAGAAACCTAACTAAACCAACTTTGTTGCTTCTGACCGTAGAAATGATGATGACATCTTCCTCAGCACCTTGGAAGCCATCCACTGATTTTACCTTCACAGAGATACTGTCATACATATTGTTAGTTTTTGCCAATTTGTTTTTTGGATAGCTCTAACTTGAGCCTTGTACTACACCAACAGCGAGCTTGCTTCATGTGAAAACCTATACAGTAATGAACAAAAGATGCGCAGTTAGCCATACTGGTGGTTAAGATTGCATGAGTATCATAGATCTTATGATCACAAATAACATATAAGCATCAAAGCTCTAGAAATGCAAGTTAGCATACCTTCGAATAGTCTTTGCACAACCCACAGCACAATAGAAACTTCTAAGGTATTTTTAAGGCTCCGGCCATGTTTTTTAGTTATTTCATGGCCACCATCTACATTTATAAACGAGTAGGGTCCAAACATTTTGCCCAGCAAAAGTACCCTCTCGTAGTCCTTACGGACAAAATTTGGACCATTTGAGATCTTGCCGTCATAAAAACTGGCAACTGGAAACTTGCTTATCTCTAGGCGCATCCTGTACTGAACATTCAAGAGGTGCTTGCTATAGAACAAGGAACTTAACCTCTCAAAAATACTTCTTCCAAAATCGGCATCATCAGAAATCTACAAGAGTGGAAGCACCTGGTCAGCTTGAAGTTCAAACATGCAAAAACAAATTGGTGTAAACCATTGCCACTATATAGAGAAAATACTTTGCTTTTAACCAGAGCAGGTAGCTAGCATTTGTCTCCAATAAAAATAGCTTGGTTTATGCCAGACAACTGCATAGGAATTAAGGTCTCACACTCTTTTAACTGTGCAGTTTCATCCACAACCAAACAGTTCCAGAGGACTCAAGCACTTAGGCCCTTTGTGGATGGGTACATTATACAACACAAATGAACGAGAAACAGTATATAGAATGCATTTGGCTCTTTGCAGCAGGTAGACTCGAATTTCTCTCTTGCGGTCATCATATGAAAGGTCAGAGCGAAGATTTGTTCAAGGTGTTTCCAGAAGGGGCACATATCGGCAGATTGCTCCACTGAGATTTATTGTGGCATTTGTGATTGTCTTGATCATGTCAATCATCGGTGCCCGGTGCTTAAGCATCCTAGGCCGGTGGCTCATGATGTGGGATACTCTATGGAGGGTTTGGGGTTTTACCACATTCCATACTTTCCACTTCAAAGAGGTAAGAAGGGCACTAAGATGGCTTTGGTGAAGATTGTGGGGGGCAGCCTTGCTAAAGAGAAAATGATTTCTCAACTTTAGAGAATCGTCACAGCAAAGTGGAAGTGGGAGCCGGTTGAGCATGAAGAAAATTCATTTGCTGTGCCCTTTCCGTCAAAAAATGAGTTGCAAAGAGCTATTGCTTTCAGTGGGGCAGATGTGAAAGAGAATGGAATTGCTACAGGGTTCCGGTTACAATTTAAAGAGTGGATGGGTTCCTTTTGCCAAAGGTTTGGGTAAGGGTGTTTGGCTTGAGGAAGAAACTATGGGAGTACCTTAATCTTTGGGCGGTTGGTTCTCTTTTATGAGCTATCCAAACTGTAGACATGAAAACAACAAGGAAGAATGAGTTTGGAAGGGTCTTTGTGGCAGTTTTGAATCCTAGAATCATTCCTCGCAATTTGGATGTTGTGATTGTGGCGGTGTTGTGATTTGTGTTGTTCCTCGAGCCATCCATAATCTCAATCTCAAGCACACATCGCTTCCACTCGGGAAGCCTAATCTATGATGCCATTCAACATCCCGGGTCACACAGTCCTGTTTCAGACCACTCAGGTCATCCATTAGCCACCAAGGCCGACTCTAGTAACGACTCCCATACCACAAAACCTCTTTCACAAAGCACTAGCAATCAAATGTACGCTAGAGGAATCACCTCACATTCGCCGGTAACCGTGGACACGGCTGTTCGAACAGTTCATAACCGTTGCAAAGGATGCATGCTTTACCCACACGACACGAGCTTACTTCCCGCACTCGTCAGTGGGGAAGGTTCGCAACAAGGCCTTTTCAAAGTCCACCTAGGATAGCACGTTGCCCCATAAAAGGGTCCCAGACCAAGTACCAGGAACACATTTCCTGTATTCAGGGATGGGGTTATATCACCCTCTTGGAACCCAACCGATCCCACTTTTATTAGCAACTGAATGATCCTAGGAACACTAATTACTCGGCCATGGGCGTCCCATTCCACCCGTGTGGTCACACTGTCTTATGTTCAGTGTAATTCTCCAAGGAATCAGTCTTTATAGGCAAATACAAAGTGCCACCACATAGGCGGTCACCTTGCATCGCGGGTTTTTGCAAACCATTTTTATTTCGCAAAACACACCAACACCGAGTGTCGGGTTTTTCCAAAGCTTCATAAACCCTATTTTCCCATGTCGAGAAACAATTGTGCTGGAGGTGGGACCATCGGAATCCATGCTCAGGGAGCACGGTCACCAACGTACCACGAGGTGCAGTGACAAGGAATAGGGTGCTAACATCCTACAGAATTTATGCAACTACCGGGTTGGTCCATTGGCTTGTCACGCAGACCGAGGCCGATCAAATTAACATGCATACTAAATAATACAATTTTTGCAAACAAATCATTTTTTTCAATTTAGGAGCAATATGGTCAAAGAGTGACTTGCCTCAGTCTTTGTCTTCAAATCCTTACGAAAATCTGACGTTCGAAGATATCCGAAACGTCGACTACGAGCGCAACGAGAAAACACACAAAAACCCTAGGAATAAAATACTATTATTAATAACTAATACTAGCATAAGGTATGTTGTCGAAGAACACAACAATGGATTCTGAGTGTGGATAAAGAAATTAAATCTCTGTGTTTAATCTCAAAAACCTTGCCATTACAGTGCCCTAGGTGCCTATTTATAGGCCTAGTAGTTCACTTATAAGTCTTAGGGTTTCATTTACAGATGGTATTACATTATGGCCCCTTGATAGGGACAGCTATAGGGTATTTATGTCTTTTTTTTTTCATGAGTCCTTGATGGGCCGCCGGGCCGCTATATGGGCTGCCCTCTTAAATGGGCCTTTTGGCCCATTGGGTAGAGATGTCTGTTGACAGGCTCGATGGCCCTGTGTCGGGCTTCATCTGCTGGCCAAATCCTTCGGCTGCTTCAGCCTTCGCCTAGTGCTTCGGTTTCCCCGCCTCTCGATCAGGCTCTTCGTTCATCCTATAGTGGCTTTGCCTTGCACGCAGTGCTCTTCGCCTCCGTGCCCTTCGTCTTCGCTTGGCGCGCTGCGTCCTTTGCCCATATTAGGCCCTTTGCCTACAGGCCTTCGGTCTTGAGCTGTCTGAAGGGGCTGCGACCTGTAGGCCTTCGGTCTTGGGCCGTCCGAAGGGGATGTGGCCTGTCTCCAACAAGGTAGATCTCAATTTTAGAAAAAACATAGGACTTGAACGGGGTCGATCGGAGTTACGAATGAAAAGATACGAGTTTTTGAAGTTTAAATAATTTTCTAGAATTTAGAAAAGGCTTTATTATTTCAGAAAGGAATATTCCCAAGAATATCCCTAACTGACAGGTGGGACCTATTGTTGGTGAGAGGAGGAGGGAGCTCGGGTCCACGATCTACCAGTGAGATGGGAGAGGGATTACTCATGTGATTACTATGCACTTAATGTCGTGGGCCCTACTTGCCAGTGACCGGTTCGGGGAGTGAGGTGGGGTCTGGTGGGCTGACGTGGCTTGACACGTCGTGCAGCTAGGGAGGAGGAGGCAGGCGGAGGAGATCAACACCGATGGTGGCTGGAGGGATTCTAGCCTTCGGCGGCTTGCCGGAGGGAGCAGAGCAGGGCGGCGGGGAGTGTCGATGTTTTACACCGGCAATATGATTATGGGGCTACTCGGCGAATGGAAACTCGATGGATTGCAAAGGAACACAGGGAAGTTTATACTGGTTCATGCCCTCGATGTGAGGTAATACCCTACGTCCAGTTGTGGTGGTATTTCTTTGAGGATTTTTGTCGATCAATGATCTTCTGCCCTCAGGGGGTGCCCTGTCTCCCCTTATATACCGGGGGATAGGGGTACAAGGTAAGAGTCCCAGCCAGATACGGCCAAGGAATTTCCTTCTTAGAGATACATCTTACCCGACTAGGACTATATATTTCTTTTTGTATAAGGCAAAGTCTATCGGGTGCTACTATATCTCTAATATCAAGTCTCGGCCCATCCTCTATCCGAGTGGCCCATATGCTTGTGATGAGGTACCTGGGGCCCATGGCCTCCATAGGGAGCTGAGGAGACGGAGAATGCGTTGAGCTACTCAGATGGAAGCAGGGATGCATAATGGTAGCTTGTGAGGAGGGATAGAGGGTGGCGACGCACGTCGTTTGGGCGTTGGTGGCAGGGCACAACGGCAGTGAGAATGGGGATCGAGGGGTTCAGGTGCCTGGGCTGGAGGGAAAGAGAAAGAAGGGGCAGAGAGCTCACTGGGGAGAGAGATTTGCAACGGTGGAGCGGGAGCTCGAGCTCGATTCGAGCGTGTCAGAAGCAAGTGGGAGCGCAACCATGGCGGGGGAGTGTGGAGGGGAAGCCGAGCTTTATAGGCGCGGGCGAGTGCTAGGTGACAAGCTAGAGAGGGGCTGGAACACGACTCAGTGAGTCTTGGCTGGGTGACAGGATGCGGCAACGGTGCCTGTGGGTTGCGTCGTCCACGGGGCCGCGTGTCGCTAGTGAGGAGAGGAGGAGGCAGAGAGGATGGCGACGGGACGAGTCAAGGATTTCCGCGCATGCGCCTTGACTTCGGGAGCTCACCAGTGAGGGAAATATCTTGAGCTCGCCGAGAACAAGGAGGTATGGGGGCGTGTGGTTTTGCCGGAGAGAAGTTGAGAGAAATAGAGAGAAGAGAGAGAGAGAAAGGAGACGGCGAGAGGAAGGAGACAGATCTGACATGTGGGGTCTGCACGAAGAAAACAGTGGGTTGCTGGCCTGAGAGTGATGGGTGGGCTTGGGAGAGGTGCTGAGGTGGCGCTCGTGCGGGTGCGGCAAGCGTGGGCCATGCACGAGCGCTGCTGGGCCGCGGGAGAGAGAGTTGGGCCACCGAGCGACACGTGGGAGGGCGAGGCCAAGGTGGGCCAAGGAGCAAGGCTCGGGAGGAGGGAAGAGAGCAGCGGCTGTGGGCCGGCGGCGGTTGGGCCAGGCCGGGAAGAAAGAAAGGAGGGAAGGAGAGAAGAGATAGGCCTAGGTGTAACAGTAGATCCTTTTTCTTTTTCTAAAAATTGGTTCGAATCAAATTTGAGGATTCAGACTTCAAATTTGAATTTGAATTAGGGATTTGGGATCAAAGAAATATGGGGAATTTTTGGAAAAGGGTTTTTAGTCTGCTTTTGAAAGAAGGTTTGAAAACAAATTTCAATGTTTGAGCTCACAAAACTATGGATATTTCGAACAAGGGACTCTTGACTGGAACTTTGATATTTTTGAAATAAATTGGAATTTTTGGAAGGAAATCAAGGAAGGGAATTAAGAGGGGATTCAAGGGATTTTGAATTTGAATTTAATTCTTGGGATTTGAGCTCAAGGAAATTTTGGAGATTTTTGGAAGGGAGTTTTCGATGGGAATTTTGAACTTTGAGAGGGATCAAAATATGGAGGATTTTTAATGAAGGGTTTCAAAGGAAATTCAAATTACAAGACTCAACTTTAGGGTTTAGATCTGGATAGGAATTTCGATTGAGATTTTGAGAAGGATCTCGAATTTGAATTATTCAAGGAAGTTGGAATAGGCTATAGGGAGATATTCGAATCTCAAAATTTTCGAGTCTCACGATTTTAGAGGGAAATTTTGAATCGGGATTTTGGGGGTTCAAATGAGGATTTAATTGAGACCTACGGTACTTAGTCCTTAATCACACACAAAGAGCCAAAATTTTCAGACTTAGAGTTTTTATTAAAATAGTTTTTAATGGCTGTTAACGCCAAAATTTGGCACGATTCATATCCATGTTCGGTTAAGGAAAGAAGCCATGTCAGCCAATGGAAGCTCATCTGGAAGAGACCAAACCTGGAAGGAATCGTGAAGACCACGTTATGGCAGTTATTTATCTTATCTATTAGATAGCTTTATCTTTTAGGAAACCTGATCTCTTGTCCGATCGGGTCTGTCAGTTTTCCTTTTTCTAGTTAGGAAAGTCCTGTACCGTGTCCTATAAGGACTCTTGTAACTCGGGGTATATATACGTATGCCCGGGGACCTTGTAAACCATCAATCGATCAATACAACTTCGGCGCATCGCCACCCTTTACCAACGGGTTCTTGCTTCTCGAGCGGGGCTGCATCGGTTAGGTCCGAACTCCTGCGAGAGGGTAAGTCTCGTTACCCCGAATACCAATCGGTTAGGACTTTCTCGGTTAGGTCCGATATTCTAGTCGGTCTATGGTAGTCGGCTTACCACGGTGTATCGGATCTGTCTACGGCTGCATCGGTTCGGTCCGACCTCTTAGGCTGGTCAGGTATATCACATCACGCGTGCATAGTTTTTATCAGTTTATCGGGGGTAGTTTATCATCAGTTTGTGCTGCATCGGTTGGGTCCGACCTACTAAACTGCTAGCGATAAATTATTCCTGTTAGGCTGATATCCTTTGTGCAAGCGTCTTATCGGAATGTATAGCCGGTAAGTTATTTTCATCACAGTTGCATTAGGTCTATCGGCTCGTTGAGGTTCCTTTACTATTATCGATCTGTGCTGCATCAGTTAGGTTTGAACTACTAGATCGATAATAATAGATTTATCCTTGCCGAGCCGATCGGTGTATATGCGACGTTCTATCGGAGTGCTTAGCCGATAGGTTATCTTTTTATAAAGCCGACTGTATTATCCTTACTGTTTGTCATCTATATTATCATCGGTTTTCTAGCCGATGCACATGTGTTTCCTTGGCAGTCGGCTGGCTTACTATCTTGCTTATCTATTTTATCATCGGCTCCTAGCCGATGCACATGTTATACTGACATCTTGTCTATTTGCTCATAGCGCTATCGGTTTCCTAGCCGATACACAGGTGCCATCGGCCATCGGCTACAAGGAGCCTACATCAGCCCGTATCGGCCGATAGCCGATGTGCAGTTGCTGCTGACCCGGGCGCGAGCACAAGCGAGGACCCGGGAGCGCAAGTATAGGCGAGGGCCCGGGCACGAGCATAGCGGCGATCGGCTGGAAGGAATCCGTATCGGCTTACTGGCCGATTGGATCAGTAATCAAATTTCTTCATCTCCTTGTCAATTGCGAGGTCAAATTGACTGGCACGCCTGCGAACCTCAAGATTTTAGGACCTGCACTGGAGCTAAGCAGATCTCCCAGGCCTTCGCGTGTCTCTAGGCGCCGAACCAGATCGTCAGCAAGCTTTTGGCACACCCGGCGGTTTTCGGCGTCAACAATGGCCTGAAAACCGGGGCATTAAAGGATGACGCTAGAATGTTGGGCGACAAGTGCTGTCGCGCGGGGCCCCACGATGGACCAGCTGGCGTATGTTGGTCATTTGACCAAGCACGTGCCGTGTACGGGGGGTGGAGCAGAGGTTGAGGATGGGTGCTTAGAGAGAAAAGAGTGAGCACGCGCTAAACCGGCTTTCACTGACAGGCGGGTCCAAAAGGAAGGGGAAGGCGGCGGTCACTTGCTTGGGTGCTGCTCGGGCAAGCAGGGACAGGGCATCGGGTGGGCTGTGGGCAGTGCGAGGGAAAGGAGTGGGCTGGTTGGCTGGGCTGCTGGGCGGGAAAGGAAGGATGACGGCCCAGAGAGGGAAAAGGGAGGAGAGGAGTTGGGCTGAGGCCAAGCGGGCTGGGCCGATGATTAGCTAGGCCGCACAGCGAGAGGGAGAGGAGGAAGGAAGAAGCAGGCCTGGAGGAGTAGTACCCATTGATATTTTTTTGGAATTTACTTGAAGGGATAACTTGAATGTTTGGACCGATATTTGAATTCAAATTTTGTATTTGAACTCAACAAATTAGGAAGCATTCAAGAAGGGGATTCAAAGTAGAAATTTTGATATTTTTGTAAGGGATTTATGCTTGGGCTTTGGAGGAATTTATTTGGGAGAGGATCCAAAGAAAGGAATTTGAATTCAAATCTATAATTTGAATTCTCAATGATCAAGAAAGGAATTCGAATTCTAGAAAATTCAAACTCTGAGATTATCCTAGAACGGGATTTTTAGAGGTCAATTTTGGGGTTTCAAGGGAAGGAACAAACTAAGATGTCTAACACAACTTACGACACAGCAATCAAAGAGCGAGATTTTCATGGATAGGTTTTTATTAAATTGAATCTTTAATGTCACATAGAAAAGGGGGCGTTACAACAATAATAGCATTGGCGCAGTAAATGCGGCTTAGGGGAAGATGCTTCCCCATGATTATAGGGATTGTGCGATATCAAGTCCCAAGCTACACTTGATAAAAATCAGCAAAGTTTCAAGCGAGCTCCAAAATTTGGGAGTAAATATTACCCATGTTTTCTAGTTTCAAAACAACAGTTTCATGAGAGCTTCATAATTCGGAAGTCAGCCTAATGGCATGTTCAAATTGACGGAATCAAAATTTCAAGTGAGTTTCATGCTTCGGAACCCATTCTAACGTAAGTCTGAATTTTCAGAAACAAAGGCTAAAATGAGTTTCGGAAATCCCCACCAAGTCTCACGCACATTTCGAACGAATCTTGTCCTAAAATCAGGGCATTCATGCACGAAATTAACACAGAACCATCCCCTACCTCATCCATGGTAGCTAGGGCACTGCCTCCACCCAGAACCCCAAATCCATGTCGCATACTCGGTGCTCCACCCCAGCAACACTAGCTGGCTTGCTCGCTGCCATTGCCAGGGAGCGCGGCCTCACCAGCATATCGGCGCCCAACGGCCACCATTGACAGAGGAGAAGCGGCGGTAAATCATCCTACGGACACATCCGGGGATGGAGGGAGAACGAGAGAACTGCCCGTGCGATTGGGGGAGGAGAGGGTACGAGCGACTGCATCATGGGGTACTAAAATCAACAGCACGTTGCAAGTGTGGGTACAATATCCAACGGCTGATCCCTTATCCCGTTAGTGGAAGTTCCGCACCAAAATCACAAAATGGAGTGACAATAAAAACAAACTAGGTTGTCCAAAGAAAGGCATTGGATAACTAAAACTACAAGTCTGTAGCATAAATTTTGTCAGGTAACATATGGGATAAATGAGCTTGAGCCCATATGGTTCAACAAATTGTAGGACTCACATCATCAGCAACACCACCATACCACCATAGATGGTTTCTTCCTCAGCAAACATGAGTGACAATTGACAAACGTTGATACCGATGCCATGTACTATTTCCAAGCGTCCAAGCTAATTGTACCTGGCGAGCTTCAGAGTCCAGACCACTCATGAACGGTAGTTTGGCCTTGGTTTCTGCATACAGAAGAAGAAAAAAGAATGATCAATGCCAAGATGTCAGTTATTGTCACCCCCCACCCCACCCCAATTCTTTCGTACAAACGGTCCATAGATGGAATACGCGACATGACGAACTGAGATTAACTGATAACCATAGGGAAGACGTGGTTTTGAAAGAACATTGTCCGATTGTTAGTACCTGTAACCTTGGCCGGCTTATATGCATTGAGTCCATTTTTGATAAATTCTCCGCATCATCAAGCTCAATGATAGCCTTGATTATTGCATTTGACAGATCTTTGTCATCGCTAGCGTGAAAAAAACAACCTCGATCCTGCGTGTCCTTGATTATCTTTTGCCAGATAGACTTGCTGTTGGACAAAGTTGTCCCATTTCCAACAATCCATGAACAATGCCTGGGAACAAACAAGAGAATCAAATCACAATTTTTTGCATGCGCTGGAAGTTCAAAGCAAGAGTACGCATTAGAATTGTATTGAGCATCAAATGGTCATCCTGGATCAAGAAACTTTCTTAGCCCTGTCAGAGCCACATTTGTCCGCTGCAAGTTTGTGAGAAACCCAACTGAACCAGCTCCATTGCTCCTCACTGTTGATATGATAATGATATCTTCCTCTGCACCTTGGAAACCATCCACGAACTTCACTTTCACAGAGAACCCGTCATACATATTGTAAGATTTCCCAACTTTCTCTTGGATAGCTTTAACTTGAGCATTGTATGGGGACACAACACCAACAGAGAGTTTGCTTTGTGTAGAAACTGATTCTGATATAACAAAAACAAAAAGGAATATTATAAATGCAGTGAGCTAAGTTCAAGCTCCTAATTGTTGGCACTGGGTGTACGTTGTTAGATGTAATGCATAGCTAGCTATGTATTTTCTCTATTCAGGGGGTGTTTTCTGCATATATGTAGTTACCCCTATATACCTCTTGGCCCATGTGAAGACCAAGCACAGTGTCATACCCTGAAAATCGTCCTAATTAAAAAAAATTATCGTAGGTAAATGGAAATACAAGAATACACTAGAAATTTTTTTTGAGAAAAATGTTTAAATAAAATTTTGAAATTTCCAATATTAAAAATCCCAAGTTGAAATTTTTAAATAAATGCTTGGACGCTTTTTATATTCCTGGGGTTTTGTCGGAATATTTTAAGTGTTTGAGTATTTACAATAATAAATTCTTCATGTTTCATGGTGGGTTTTGCCTCTGGTAAATTCCCCATGAGTTAATAAGCCCTCTGAAATTTTCTCGGAATTGTCGGAGCTCCTATCCTATCCGTCGAATCCTCAAGATCCAATCTTAGCCATTCATGACATATAAAATTCCTATTTAATCCCATGCGTTTGATCTTCCTGAGATCTAATCCCAGCCATTGGACCCTTTTAATTCAGTCAACGACCACCTCAGCCCTAACATCCACGTAGGCATCCACCTCAGTGCCACCTCATCACCACGTGTCGCTAAGACATCGGTCCTCCATTCCACCGCATCCTCATGTCCATGGACCCAGTCTATGTGGACCTAGCCACTGACAATGGGCCTCACTCCTTTTCCAATTTTAGAATAACTCATTTAATCAATTTCCGAGGGAATATTCTTGAGAATATTACCTTTTCAATTCTTTTCGGATTTATTCTGAATCCAATCTTCCGGAAGTCATATCTTTTCCGTCCGAACTCTGATTTGACCTGTTCTTCTTCCTAAATTCATCTAAAATCATGATCTACCTGTTTATATACTTTTTATGTACTGTTTATTTGGAGTTTCTTAGGGTTTTTCATCGTTTTGCATGTAGTCGCGTATAATCATCGATTTGGAAGATCACGGAGTCTGCAGAAGAGTTTGAAAGAGCAATCGAAGACATTTTGTTGCAAGGTAAGTCACACGACAATCTCCTTGAGCATGTTGATCCCATTTGTGAAATCTATTTTATTTTAAAGTTATTGCATGAAATGTTTTGGAATGACATTATATGGGTATTTATTTATTATCCAATACCCATTGATAATTATGGCCATTTTGATGTTGATATATATACCTTGATATCCTGGGTGATTAATGTTGACTAGCTGGATGTTTAATTATTTATCTGGCTAGATTATTTAGGATTGGCTTAGCCATTGCTTAGAAATTGTAGCATCATTTTATGTGGGGAAGTTAATGAATCACTTATCAATAATTAGTGGACAATGGCTATATTTTCACGATTGTGGTCATGGTTGGTTAATTAAATGTGTCAACTAAAACTTGACTGAATGGTGGGTTGTGAGCACCAGGATTGTGTTGTTGCTATCGATGCTCATGACAATTAAGGACCGTTTCGCAGACTACTTGTTGCGAAGCATTATCCGTGCTAACCACAAGCTAGAATGGGATAGTAGGACTTGAAGTGTGACGAGTTCAATAGGAGGCACCAGGGCAGGTTTGTGGCTGGTATAAGTCCACACATGGCAATGATATCTTCCTTTGCACCTTGGAAACCATCCACGAACTTCACTTTCACAGAGAAGCCGTCATACATATTGTAAGATTTCCCAACTTTCTCTTGGATAGCTTTAACTTGAGCATTGTATGGGGACACAACACCAACAGAGAGCTTGCTTTGTGTAGAAACTGATTCTGATACAACAAAAACGAAAAGGAATATTATAAATGCATTGAGCTAAGTTCAAGCTCCTAATTGTTGGGACTGGGTGCACGTTGTTAGATGTATTGTATAGCTAGCTGTGTATATTCTCTATTCTAGGGGGTGTTTTCTGCATATTTGTCTAGTTTCCCCTATATACCTCTTGGCCCATTTGGCCCATGTGAAGACCAAGCACAGTATCTTCAACATGGTATCATGAGCTAGGGTTTGGGCTCCTCCCAGCGCCACTGCCGGCTGCCGCCGTCGCTGCTGTCACCGACCGCCACCGTCGACGGCATGCTCCTCCTCCGCCCTCGCGCGCCCCTCCTCTCCCCTCCCTCATGTGCTCTCCTCCTCCTTCCTTGGCACCGCCTCCTACTCTGCCCGCCCTTGCGCGCTGCTGCCGTCGCCAGCTGCCGCCCTCGTGTGCCCCTCCTCTCCCCGCCCTCGCGCGCTTTCCCTCGGCACCGCCTTCTCCTTTGCCTACCCTCACGCATTGCTGCCGTCGACGGCTGCCGCCCTCGCGCTCTCCTCCTCTGCTCGCTCTGGGCTTGCGCCCCCCTCTCTCCTCACACGCGCCTCTCCTCTGCTCGGGTGCGTGCCCCTGCTGCTGTTGCCACACACCTTTCCTCGTGCGCGCCCCTCCTCAGCTCAGCTCCTCTTCAACGGGCTGCAGCAAGCCAATCGGTTGCCCCTGCTCAGCCTCGGCTGCAGAAAGCCTCCTATAATGGCGCCCTCAGGAAAACCGGGTGTCATCTCTCTTCCAAAGCCACTGGTCATCTTCAACGGGCTTAACTTCCAGGAGTATGCATTGCATATGCAGATCCACATGTGCAGCCAGCGGTTGTGGGGCTATCTCACTGGCGATCGGCCTTGCCCGCCTTGCCCCGCCTTGCCGGCTAAACCTACTATCTCGGCAGATGCTGACGAGAATACCAAGCGGGGCCTTCTTGATGATCTTGCCACTGCTATGGAGGCGTACCAAACAGATGTTGCTCTCTACAAGACCTGGTTGGAAGAGGAGGCCTATGCTAAGGCTATTCTAGTCGGGAGCATGGGCATTGACATATTGCTCGACATTGCTGGCCTTGCTAGCTCTCAGCTGATGTGGACCCGTCTTTGCCAGCAGTACGAGCCTCACAACGATGCCATGTTTCTTGTTGTCTTGAATGAGGCTCAGTCTCTTCGTCAGCTCGATGCCACTGTGGATGAGTTCTTTCGCAAGATGTCCACCGTGTGGCATCAGATGGACCTACAGGGTGCTGAAGTCTGTCGTACTTGTACCTGTTGCCAGCTCCAGAGGGCCTAGAAAGAGACTACTCGCCTCTATGAGTTCTTAACTCGACTGTGGCCTGAGTTTGAGTCTGTTCGAGCTCAGTTGCTGACACGACGCCCTTGGCCTTCTCTGTTGGAGGCCTTGCCAGAGCTATGGGCTGAGGAGACTCGTTGCCATGAGGCCGAGATAGGCGTTACCTAGCAGCCTAGCTCTGTCTTGGCTGCTCGGTGTTTGCCCTCTTAGGTCTCTTCTTCTCCCCCGGTGTCCCAACCTGTAGCAATGCCACCACTGTTGCTGCTGGTGCTCCTAGCGCTCCTTCAGGCATTGTCTGTGGATATTGTGGCAAGGCAGGTCACACTGCAACAGTGTTCTATAAGAAGACGAGGGATCAGAATCGGTGCACATCCCAGGGTTCTCGACATAGCTCTTCTCAATCGAGCTCTCAGCAGATCTCGTCCACCGAGCAAGAGCTCATTAGGCTACTTCGTCACCTTGCCACTCCAACTTCTACCTTCACACATGGCTCTACTGCTTAGGTTTCTAGTACTCCACCACCGTCTCCTTCCTCTTCAAGTATATTGTCCTCATGGTTCCTCGACTTCGGTGCTTCTTTTCATATGACACCTGATTCCACCAATTTGTCTTCCATGAGTCCTCCTGATACCTCTCTCACAATTCAAACCGCTAATGGCACATCACTTCCCATTGTTGGTCGTGGCACCCTTTCTACTTCTTCCTTTCGAGTTCCTACGGTCTCTCATGTTCCTAAGTTAACTATGCAGCTTATGTCTGCTGGTCAGATCACCGATTATGGTTGCCGAATCATTCTTGAGATTGACTCTTGTTGTATTCAGGATCGTCGCATAGGGCTCCTGGTGGGGACTGGTCCTAGGCGCCATGATTCTCAACGTCTTTGGGAGCTTGATTGGCTACGTCTCCCTTCTGATGCTTCTACTAGCGAGCCACCTGATTCCACTGCTTCGGCGTTAGCTGCTTCATCCACTACCACTTTTGTTCAGTGGCATCATCATTTAGGTCATCTATCTGGTTCTCGGCTGTCCATTCTTGTTGGTACTGGGGTTCTAGGTCCTGTTTCTGGAGACACCGCTCTACATTGTATGGGTTGCAAGCTTGGCAAGCAGTTGCAGCTCCCCTATCCTTCTAGTGAATCTGAGTCTTAGTGTCCTTTTGATCTTGTTCACTTTGATATATGGGGACAGGCTCCCTTCGTTTCGAAAGGCGGCCATTCCTATTATGTGATCTTTATTGATGACTATTCGAGATTTTCTTGGATTTACCTCATGTCTTCTCGTAGTCAGTTTCTTTCTATTTATCAGCAGTTTGCCACTATGGTTCGCAATCAGTATGATTCTTCTATACGAGCTTTTCATGCTGACTCTGCTGGTGAGTACATTTCGCCTGCCCATCGCCGTTTTTTAGTTGAGCAGGGAACCCTTCCCCAATTTTCTTGCCCTGGTGCCCATGCTCAGAACGGCGTTGCTGAGCACAGTCATCATCATATTCTTGAGACTGCTCGTGCTCTAATGATCTCCTCGCATCTTTCTCCTCACTTCTGGGCTGAGGCTGTCTCCACGGCTGTTTTTCTCATTAATCGCCAACCTTCCTCTGTCCTTCATGGTTGTACTCCCTATGAGCGCTTTTTTGGTACACCTCCTCGGTATAGTCATCTTCGATGCTTTGGCTGTGTTTATTATGTCCTTCTTCCTCCTCGTGAACGTACCAAGCTAACTGCCCAGTCTATTGAGTGTGTGTCCCTTCAGAGATTCCCCGTGAACTCTCACCTTTTCCGCTGCACTACTCTCGTCGTTCGCAACCTCCTGTAGCTGAGCTGTCTTCTCCCTCCATCCTTGGACCAGTTCCCATTCCTCGGTATGATCTTTGTGATCATAGTACCATCCGACCCAAGCCTAAGTATGGATTTACCGCTGCAACTATTGTTGAGCCTGCATCTTATCGAGAGGCTGTTGTCCACCAAGAGTGGCAGCATGCGATGGCTGAGGAGATTGCTGCCTTAGAGCGTACCCAGACTTCGGATATTGTTCCTATGCCTGCTCATGTCACTCCTATCACTTGTAAATGGGTCTATAAGATAAAGACTCGCTCTGATGGCTCTCTTGAGCGTTACAACGCTTGTCTTGTGGCTCGTGATTTTCAGTAGGAGCATGGTCGTGACTATGATAAAACCTTTGCTCCCGTTGCTCATATGACCACCATTCGGACCCTGTTAGCTGTTGCCTCTATTTGTCAGTGGTCTATTTCCCAGCTAGATGTCAAGAATGCCTTTCTCAATGGTGAGCTATGTGAGGAGGTTTACATGCAGCCGCCTCCAGGGTATTCTATCCCTGATGGCATGGTTTTCTGTTTGCAACGTTCTCTTTATGGTCTTAAATAGACCCCTCGTGCTTGGTTTGAGAGGTTCTCATCTGTTGTCACTGATATTGGCTTCAAAGCCAGTGATCATATCCTGTTCTCTTTGTTTACACTTCTCCTCGTGGTCGAACCCTTCTCCTTCTATATGTTGATGACATGATTATCACTGGTGATGACTCTCAGTTCATTGATCTTGTGAAGAAGCGTCTTAGTGACCAGTGCTTGATGTCTGATCTAGATCCTCTCAGGTACTTCCTTAGGATTGAGGTTTCTTCTACGCCTTCTGGCTTCTACCTCTCCCAAGAGAAATATATTCAAGACCTCCTTACTCGCGCCAGTCTCACTAATCAGCGCGTGGTTGACACTCCTATGGAGCTTGGGGTACATCTTCGCCCCACCGATAGTGAGCCTCTTCATGATCCCACCCGCTACCGCCACCTTGTTGGGAGTCTTGTCTACCTTGGCGTCACTTGCCTTGACATTTCTCACTCGGTTCATATTCTGAGTCAGTTTGTTTTTGCTCCTACTCAGCTCCACTACACCCACCTTCTTCGAGTCCTATGATATCTTCGTGGCACAGCCTCTCGTCGCCTTTTCTTCCCTCGGTTCAGCTCCTTGCAGCTTCAGGCGTACTCTGATGCGACTTGGGCTAGTGATCACTCAGATCGTCATTCTCTCTCCGCTTACTATGTCTTCCTTGGTTCCTCCCTGATTGCCTGA
Source organism: Oryza meyeriana var. granulata (assembly GCA_003991445.1). Taxonomy (NCBI): domain Eukaryota; kingdom Viridiplantae; phylum Streptophyta; class Magnoliopsida; order Poales; family Poaceae; genus Oryza; species Oryza meyeriana. The sequence goes on along the minus strand of RYFJ01001354.1, from coordinate 56,818 downwards.
AAGACCAAGAAGCAGACTACAGTATCCCATTCGAGTGTGGAGGCTAAGTTGTGAGCTATGGCAGCCTTGACAGCTGAGGTCACTTGGCTGCGTTGGCTCCTAGCGGATTTTGGAGTTTCTATCTCTCCACCGACTCCCCTTTTTTCGAACAACACTAGTGCGATTAGCATTGCTCGAGACCCAGTAAAGCATGAGCTCACCAAGCACATAGGTGTTGATGCTTCATACATGCGCTCGCAGGTGCAAGATGATATTGTAGCTCTTTAGTATGTCCCTTCAGAACTTCAATTAGCAGTTTCTTCACAAAGGCCCAAACTAGAGCTCAGCATAGCTATTTCCTCTCCAAACTCAATGTCATTGATCCACCATGAGTTTGAGGGGGGTGTTAGATGTATTGCATAGCTAGCTATGTATTTTCTCTATTCTAGAGGGTATTTTCTGCATATTTATATAGTTACCCCTGTATACCTCTTGGCCCATGTGAAGATCAAGCACAGTATCTTCAACATACGTCACAGAACAACATACTCATTATTACAAGAAATACAGCACTAGAATTAAAGCTGCAGCATTGTCAGTTACCTTTGAACAATCTCTGAACTATTCTCAAAACTGTAGCAACTTCTATTGTGTTTTTCAGGCTACGACCATGCTTGTCAGTTGTTTCATGCCCCCCATCTACATTAATAAACGAATATGGCCCAAATACTTTGCTTGCTAAAAACCTCCTTTCATAATTCTTACTAGTGACGTTGGGACCGTCAAATATCTTGCCATCATAAAATGTAGCAACTGGAAACCTGCTTATTTCCGGATGCATCCTGTATTGGATATTGAGAAGGTGCTTACTGTAGCCCAACAAACTTAGGCTCTCAAAAACACTTCGTCCAAAGCAAGCATTGTCAGCTATCTACAGAATCATATTACATGTCAACGAATTGGTCCCTAGAAGAAATAAATAAAGAAAAGAGTAACGAAATATGGGATCAACAGGGCTTACTTTGCTTTTTACCAGAGCAGGTAGCTGATATTCATCTCCAATAAAAACAGCCTGTGTTATACCAGGAAGCTGCAAAGGAATTAAGGTCTCACACTCTTTGAGTTGTGCCGCCTCATCAACAATTAGCAACTCCAGAAGATTTAACTTTTCAGGCCTCTTGAGTGGTTCGTGTATGCCCGAGGGAGAAACATCCATGGGCACATTGTACAACCGGAAAGAGCTAGAAACCGTACAGAGAATGCATTTTGTTCTTTGCAGCAGATAGAGTTTAATTGGCTGTATACTGTAACAATTTGGAAGCTCCAAGTTCTTGCAGAGATATCTTAATTCTTGCACACACAGCAATCTGGCAAGCCTGAACTTGGATTTAGTCCATGTGCAAGTCTGCAGAGAGACTAGCTGCTCAGACCACAAAATAGGATCATTATCCTCTTCTATCTTGCTTTCAAGCAGTTCATCTGACCATATATCAGCATTGCCCTTATAGCAGTTTATCAAACCATGAAGAATTTTGATCAATTCTTGTACCTCCAGCATACACTGAAAGATCCGTTCTGTTCCTGAATTTCTTGGATGATTATTGTACAGTATTTCAATGCAATTGCATAAATTCCGAGAAAGGTTGTTGTAACCATCTCTCAAATAATCTTTGAATGGAAGCAATCTGGATGTTTCTTCCTTATCTTCTGGCCACTCACATTTCTTCTCACAGCTACCATTTCCAGATTGCATTCTCCAAGTAGCATCTTCATCTTTATCCTTCTCAGCGGTCTCCTTTTCTCTATCCTTCCTTTTCTCAAGTAAATCCTCAATGTAAGACTTGTACTTGGTCACAGAATTCTCAAGAAGATCTATCGGTGAGCACAAGCAATGCCTCCAACCCGTGTTTGGCACAAAACATGGTAACAATCGCTCAGCACGAGAGTCAAGAAATATCACAGAAAGTTCATGACCATCATCTATCTTCATCCTCTTTTTGTTTCCAAACAGAACAATGTCACCCAGGAAGCAGGCACTACCATCTGAACATCCCCTAACAAGATGGACAATTCAAGATGCAACCTCCAATATGGCAGTATTGGTAGGTGCACAAGTAAGTGTCTTTCGGCCTTTGATAAGCATTGCCCGCAAGATAGTGCTGATGGTTTTGGTTTTACCCGTCCAAGGGGGGCCCCATATCAGTTTTAGAGAAGACAATTGGTTCTCCATTAGTGAGACACAATCTGCTACTGCATTCAGCTGTGAAGCATTTAGGTTGAACTTCTCAAGGCCAAGGAAATCAACTGATCCATGTGGGAAGCACTGAGATACTTGGGATAAGCTATCTTCCACTGCCTTCATGGTTGGAATGGGTAAACAAATCAATCACCGTGGTTAACGAATAATGTAATGTACTAATGTAGGAGGAGGGTACAAAACCAAGAGAAAGAGGGGTTAAAATGACAATGCTACCCATGCTTAAATACCTTGTAAATAGCTAATGAGATGGTTAGTGCAGGAGAGAGGCTATGCAATAATTGCGCTTATATTTTGCAAAAAGATTGACAAAACTATATGCCTTATAAAAACAAAGGGAGGGAGTAGTACATGAAAGAACATCAGGCAGCTATCTCATTCCACATGCAACAATATATGACTTCTGTTACATATTTAATATAGGATAATTTGCATAAGAAATGTAAATTTCAAGGAAAATCTGCACAGAGAGCGAGAATGGATATTTTTTTTAAAAAAAAAGTTGCCCCAGCGAAATGAGAAAGCACGTTTCAGTACATATACTGACTCATAAGACTTTGTATGTAAATTAAGTAGGAGTATTAGATATCCTGGACTTTCTTTGCATGTAAAAGGCCAACATACCTTTGGCTTGTATTGCCACACAAGATTGACCATATTAGTATTGTTTTTGTTCTGAAGCTTGGCAAGATTATCATCATTTGCTCCCAATCAAAGGCATTTCCATATACGATTGTATGTCTTCATATTTATGAGAAACACAACAAATATTGCTCCTTTAGGCATTTTGGTTTTAGGATCTGCCTCAACAGGAATAGCAGATGACAGCTGAACAATGCAGCAATTAGCTGGGAAATCCTCGTCATCTCCACATTTGAGAACTGAGCCTAAAACATATGATGCTTTATTCTATGTCAAATCAGACACGTGCTTTGGTTTTTGTGTGAACACGACTATTATATCACCTTCTGTGGGGGCATATGTCTCCCTCGATTTCTCATCCTTTGATGGCTCTGGAACCTCAAAACCTAATATAAACTTCTCATCATCAAGCTTCTCCATCCGGACTACTTCTATAAAGTTTGCATGGGCATAACCGTCCAATGACGAGAAGACATCAGCTTGCACTTCTTCAATCAGAGGGTAGGTAAATGAATCCAAGTAACTGTCCAATGACGAAAAGGTATCTGGTATCCTCTTGACCTGCGATGAATATCCAGATAGCTAGTTAGCTCTCACTACAGTAAGTAAATTCATAACCAAGCTGACAACAACCTTTGTGAAAAAGATGCAATGTAATAGACTGTTTAGCTACAAAATAAAGATGGTATGACACAACACATGGAATCATTAATAGTGTTTGGCTTGTAAAACAGACTGCTTAGTTATTAGCTCCAACATAATACTGGAATAATGCCTGTTTCTGGAAAATCCGAAGATTTGAAACTCAAGCCCAAAGAGAACCTATTATCCTCCATCACCTCTAGTGAATTTTGATAATATACCACTAAATTCGCACGTTTTAGTTTTTTACCACTTAATTCGTACGTCTTTGATAAAATACCACCGAGGCTATAAATTTTTTAATTTTATATCACTTTCTTCATTTTTCTCTATTTCTGAAATTTCTTCACTTTTTATTCCCAGTTTTATGGATGAAATTGTCCCTGGCCCCACATGACAGAAAACACAGAAACGAAGTCACCGTCGCCTGCCTACCCGACCCGACGCCAGCGCCCACCGCCCGGCGCCGCCTCCCCCAGCCCCTGCGCCGCCCGGCCCCGGACTGCCCCCTGTTCAGTGCATGAATGAATGAGCTTGCTGAATGAATTTTGATTTCCTCTGTAGATTGGATGCCATCACCCGGAGCCCCTGTTCAGTGCATGAATGAGCTTGTTGAACAGCAAGAAGTAGTATATTTCTGTTGCTGGGGGCTGGGTCCGGCGGCGGTGCCGGGCGGTGGGCGCTGGCGTCGGGTCGGGCAGACAGGCGACGGCCAGCGATCCCCTTCTTCGAAAAAAATTTTGCGAAATTCGATCGGGAAGATTGAGTTTTGAGGTCCGAAGTTTCAGCACGGATTTTAAAGCACGCTCATAAATTTCTACAGGCCATATCTTACATCGGTTTGAGCTGCACCTTTCTAAGATTTTACTGTTCTTGAGTTCCTAGTTATAAAAAAAACACAAAATGTGTCGAAAAAACAAAAAAGAACGAAAAAAATAAAAGAGGTGGCCATTTTGCAGGCGGTCCCCTGACCATAAATAAACCGCCTTTGGAAGGACGGCAAGGAGGCTGCCCGCAAAAGCGTCGGCCCCACGGACCACGTTTTTGTAGACGACCCTCTTGCTGTCCTCCTAAAGGGCGGTTTATTTATGGTCAGGGGGCCGCCTGCAAAATAACAGATGGCTGTCGGCCACCCGACCTACGGCCGTTTGCCACGTCATCAAATCGTTCTTAGGAGGGCGTTTTCAAAAAAAAGTCCTCCCAAGGACGTTGGGAGTATATTTTTTTAAATTTTGAAATGAAAATATACTTGTATAAATATTTTTAAAAAAATATAAAAATAAAAAAAATTCTGAAAACGGATGCGGCGAGGGTGTGGACTGGAATTTTTACTGTTACTAATTTAATTTTTTTTTTAATTTACAAAACTAATTTTCGATTTGGATCATTTGCAAAACTACCCTCTTGCCGCCTTGGGCCACGGCGGGATTTAAAAACCGCCGTGGCCCAGGGCGGCGAATGGCATCCCTGTCACCCGGGGCTAACGGCGCCGGCTGCCGTTAGCCCCGGGGAGGCCACGTGGATTCGCCGCCCTGGGGGACGGCGGCGAATGCCCCCAGGGGGCCGAATGCAAAATTGCATTCGCCGCCCTGGGGACGGTCAGACGGCGGCGAATGCAATTTTGCATTCGGCCCCTGGAGGGCATTCGCCGCCGTTCCAGGGCGGCGAATGCATAGGACTGTCCGCACAGCGATCGGACGGTCCGAATCCACGGCAAATTGTTGTAACGCGCGCTAACTACCTTAAAACAGTCATAACTTTCGCATACGGTCTCGGAATTGGGCAAATAAGTACTCTACGGACATCTACAGAAAATTTTACATCCGCTTCCCCCCCACTTTGTCGGGTTTGTTCAAAAAAATTTTACGAAATTCGGCCGGGAAGATTGAGTTTTTTTGAGGTCCGAAGTTTCAGCACAGTTTTTAAAGCACACTCATAATTTTCTACAGGCCACATCTTACATCGGTTTAAGCTGCACCTTCACGAGATTTTGCTATTCTCGTGTTGCTAGTTGAGAAAAAAATATCAAAAAAAAAAAAATTGCAGGCGGCCCCCTGGATTCGGACGGTCCGATCCTTGTGCGGACCGTCCGTTCACTATGCTAAAAACCGCCGTGGGGGACGGCGACGAATGCAAGGCATTCGCCGCCGTCCCCCAGGGCGGCGAATCCACGTGGCCTCCCCGCGGCTAACGGCCGCCGGCGCCGTTAGCCCCGGGTGACGGGATGCCATTCGCCACCCTGAGCCACGGCGGTTTTTAAATACCGCCGTGGCCCAGGGCGGCAAGAGGTTAGTTTTGCAAATGATCCAAATCGAAAATTAGTTTTGTAAATTAAAAAAAAATTAAATTAGTAACAGTAAAAATTCGTGTGGACTGGCCTAACACAAGATGGGCCGATAGTGGATCACTCGGAACTCCGCGAGACCGGGAGGTCAAACTTGGGCCATCCAAGGTAGGCCTGTGAGATCCAGTTGCCGAACGTCTTGGGCCGTTGTATCTCTACTACTGGAGTCGTACTCCTCCCCGAACAACACACTTCACTAGGCAAAAACCACTTCTAAAATACACCCCACCAAATAATCGGTGTTCCCATAATTGGACGTGTAAATCTACCGTCTGATTCGGTATGACACTAGTAGAAAGGAAAATTTCGATGTAAATAAAAACAAGCCATTTCAAATACTCCCCATCTATATCATGAAAAACAAACCTAGTCAAATATTAAGTATATATATTTAGCGCATAAAATTATACCAATAGATTAATACATACTTCAAATTGCTTTCACACGATATTAATTTATTAACTGTTAAGATATAGTTTTTTTTTGAAATGAGTTGTTAAGTTTCATCTTTATGATTTTTTTTAAAAAATCAAAGTATGCCTATATAAATTCAACGGAGTAGTCCCAAATGCATCCCGGGACATGTGTTTATCTACCTTATTTGTCATTTTCGCGCTGCTAATCTAAAATAGGAGTATTTTTTTTAATAAATCGGATCATTTTGATCCTGCTTTTGGGAGGAAGCCTGCCACAGAATAAAATAGGAGTACTCACGAAGAAATATGTAACTAGCGCAAGAAAAACAGTAGGTACCACTGTACCAGCACAATGCAACAAAAAGGCAAACCAAGAAAACCTCACAAATCAGCATATATACATGCATGATGCATCGTCCAGTCGTTATTACTAATATATAGACAGCATCATCAAACGACAGCCCCAAAGCCTGCAATCGACAACTACAATGTTATCACAAGATTGGACATTCAGACCCCTGAACGAGCATATATATATATACACACCATGTAGTAGTATAACAAAACCATGGGGACGACCGCGAGTTGGAAACATGAAACATGCATCATGCATGCATGCAGCTCGCTGGCAAACAAAGGCTTGGGATTTGGGATTTGGGACTGGATCAGAAGCAGTCTAGGTAGATGGTTTACCTGGTGCTTGAGCAGGTCCCTGTTGAAGATGTCTCTGATCGACCAAGAGAACACCTTGCTCTCTAGGAAGCTGAGAGCGAACCTGCTCAGCGTCGGGTCGTCTTTCTTCACGGCAGCCCAGTAGCTCGCCACGGCCTCCATCTTTTTCACGGCGCTCTGGGAGTCGTCGTCGCTGCTGTCACCCATGGCGCTCTCCTCTCCTGTACTCCAGTCCGAATGAAGCAACTGGTGAGTGAGTGAAGTTGCTTCTATATAAAAGTTGCCCCGTGCGTTATAGCTTATATAGCTAGCTACTTCACCGGTGTACTTAAACAATATAATTTTAAAAAATTTATATATAAAAATTTCTTTAAAAATTAAGATAAATTTTTCTTTTAATTTTTTAATATTCAACTTATTTAATTATATTCTAATAATTCATCTTATTTATGTGCGATTTATAAGGATAGTCTCAACCCAAAACACTAGCCATAGTTTTTATAATCTTCATATCATAAACATAGTACTAGGCACTATTTTTTCAACGTAAACAATTTATTTTATACTTGAATTTAATACTATCCATCGCTCTTTATATCTTAAATGTTATATAGAAACCATATTTCATGAAAGAACTAGTTTTCTTTTTTTTTATTTATTCACTTGCTACGTTATTTTTTATCTACTTAACTCTGTAGATACTATTCTAGTCACCGTTCTAGTCACCGGCTCATCACTACCCTAAGCTGTATTCCTAGATATCAGAACAAACGTGGCAGCTCAGTCTACATGAGGCCGTTTGGAGTTCCCAAGTAGGGGCTGTTCTTTCCCACTACTTTCCCTAACTTATTTTTTTCGTTTTTCGTGCGCACGCTTTCCAAAACAATCAACGGTATGTTTTTTTAAAAATTTTCTATATGAAAATAGCTTAAAAAACAAATAGATTCATTTTTTAACTTTTTAATAATAAATATTTAATTAATCACGACGTTTCTCGTTTTACGTGCGATTTATTTAAGCCGCTACTTAAGCCCAAAAGAAACAGCCCCTAATGATTAGTAGGCTTGTATAGCAGCCGCTGCCCGCTGGAAGTGGAACGGCTGAAATGACAGTGGACATCGTGACTCGAGTAGCTTTTTCGTTTATTCATTCTCCATGACGCATCGGTGCAATACACTCAGCCCAGTGATGCACACGTGTACAGGTGGTAGACTGCTGGTATTTGCAGGTGTACAATACAACTTGTTGCAGAGACGCAGGCCATGCACTAGGGAGATCTGTAGTACTTCACAGAGAAGGCACCCAAAGCTGTCACATTTTTACGTGAATCATGGTGTGCAATTTTTTCTGCGGAATGGAATGAAATGCGAAATAGATGAATGACTATTCGACGGTATACACGAATGGACTTATTATAAAGTTAAAAATATATTTATATTATTATTTACGAATTCATATATAAATTTTTTTTATAAAAATCATGTCATATAGAAGCTAAAAAAGGTGCCGTCGTTCCATTCCACATCCACCACTGCTATGATTGAGCGACAGCTTACAAGTATGGTATGGTGTATCATCTGTGATCTGCTGCTGACGTTCGATATGGTTTATACGTGTGATTTATAAGCCGAACGAGAAACATTATTAGCATATAATTAATTAATTATTAACTATTAAAAACTTAAAAATAGATTTATTTAATTTTTTTTAAAATACTTTTATATAGAAAGTTTTTTCAAAAAAAACACCGTTTTGTGTTTTGAAAAACGTGCTAACAAAAATCAAGTCATAAGCCAAAAGCCATAAGCATATTAGAACACTATCTTAATATACATGTAAATGGTGTAAAACTTTATTCCTTCTTAATACAAAGGAGGTGCTGTGTGCAATCCTTTTGCACATTCCCTAAAATAAGTGTATCGTCATGATTGATTTCAACTGTGGACCATATATGCTTCAAACCTTGAGAATATATAGCATTACTCTTCCAAAACATTTGTATCTATTCTTCTTTAAAAAAAGTTCTTTAAAAAAAGATAGTGGTATCATCCCACCTACTCCTATTATAAATTTTGTAAATTAACATTTGAACTACTTAATATGAAGAAATAATCAAATCTAAATGGATAGCCACATATAAAATCAAATTAAGATAAATATTCCTTAACTATAATATTATAGTATATTATCTTTTATCCGTACCAAAGCACATGCATTTAGCTAGTATATTTAAATGTTTTGAGTAGCTAAAAACTGAAGAACGTCCTAGACCTGGCTACGCAAAAGTTACAAGGATCGTGCGAGGATCATACGTGACATATCAGAGAATACAGCATTGTTAGGGATTTTAGCACCTGAGATTGTATATACACTGGTGCCAACTCAAGTATAGGCTTTCAGAAACAGATTCTGAGCTCAAGAATGTAGAATCTTCAACTGATTTTAAGATTTCTTAAGCATACGGTGATATCCTCGACATATTCTGCTGTATCTTCGAGGCGACTACCAACGCCAGTTGAAGTTGAAGGGCTTTGATCTTTCAGCCCACTTCGGGATGGCACTTGAACCTGAACAAACACCAAAATTATAAAGCTTAAGAATATCTGACTTATCTGGTACATAAATATTTATTTTTATCTGGTACATAAATATTTATTTAGTTCAGACACTTCGTCGACGGGAACCTTCCACAGGTGCCACCAAAAGAGTAAACTTAAATTCTGCAGGAATGATCTGTCTGGACAAACAGATAATAACGATTGCATGCAAAACACTAATTAATCCTAAAATTAGTAACTGTACTCGTGTACCATGTAAGCACTAATAATAGTTCAGCACAAATTGTGTTGTTGCAGTTTGTTCAGGTGGGCTGCCTGAGAAATGGATGCCCAACCAGTGAAATAGCTTACTTTTGAACAATGAATCTTCATGATCCTATAAGACAGTAGATATATTGAAATGGAAGTAACAAGTTTGGTGCAGATACCAGACGTAACACATTCTACCTATCCATCACCTCTGGGGTATGTCACACAAAAAAAAAGTCTGAGAAGTGTTCCTGATCAGAACCAGCTACTACTATTTAGCATCACAGTATCATATTTCAAGAAATATGTGCAGCCTACTTATCTATATATGAAGAAAATGAAAATGATGCATCAATCAGCAAAAATGAACGTGAGATTTATGATAAAAATCAATTCCATATAACTTGGAGGAAATATTAGAAAGTGTCATGCGAATCAATACCCAAACCCCACTGTTTCTGACTTTTGATGGTGCATTCCTTGTGTCTTTAACTTTATTGGTTTCATTCCTGTGCTTAGCAAGCACGCGGGAAATATCCTTATCACTGTTTGCATTGAAGAAACACTGCCGATCCTTTGCGTCACGAACTAGATCTGCCCAGATAGAACCACTGCTAGATAAGGTTGTTGCATTTCCCAAAATCCAAAGGCAATATCTGTGATTAAGAAAGGTGATAAAGCACCAATGGGATTAAAAGAAAAATAAATGGAGAGAACATCTATCACAAAAGGAACTTGACCTTAATAACTGAAGATACCTTGCTCGTGTAACTGACACATTTGTGCGTTGACGGTTTGAAAGAAAACCTACAATCCCATCTGAGTTGGACCTCACAGTTGATAAGATGATTATGTCTTCCTCTCCACCTTGAAAACCATCGACAGAATTAATTTTTACTATTATCGGATCAAACTTCATTTTCCCCAGTTTTTGTTGAATTGCTATAACTTGAGCAGTATATGGGCATATAACACCAACTGTAACCTTATTTTTGGTTTTAGAATGAGCTGCAGAGGATGTGAAATACTTAGATTTGTGCAACGAATATCGATGTTGTGTTATATAAAAAAGAGAATAAAGCTTCTTTGAAGCATATTGAGTGTCTTGGTATTTATTTTTTCCAATTCATCTTTTTTCTCGAGCACGCAAGAGAGCTGCACATCATTGCACTAAAAGAAGGAGAGAGGCGTCCAACACGCTGATACAGCAAGATAAAAACACAAAAACACAAGCCAAAAAACACCACAACAAAAACTAAAAGAAAGCACCCGCAAAAACGGTTGCAACACCCCAACTGAAACGTCTTGCCTATCTAGGGTCCAATTCATCTGGAAATATTGAAGGTATGTTTCTCGTAAATTTCAGAAACAAAAAAGTAAAAATGTTTATGTTGTACGCTACACAAGAACCAATGACAAGTGAGCCAGCCAAAAATTATAAATTACAATATTGAATTCTCCAGAGCACCATTAAATTTGACCCTGTTAATTCGCATTTCCTCATTTCTATCATATTTTTCTAAAACAATGATTGACCCTTGTTTGCTGCCTTCTACCTTTTTCTATTTTGATGTGTTGCTATCTACTTCATTGAAAAGCTATGCCCTAACATCAACTTTCTATATAGCAGCTACTCTCTCCATCCCAAAATAAGTTGATTTCTAGAGTTCAAACTTTATCCAAAAATAAGTTGATTTCTAGACTCTTACCTACCTCGGTCCACAAATCGAGAAATATACTTTCTACCCCTTACCTACCACCTGACAATATTATTCCTATTAATGAGGGCATTTTGGTTTTTTTCCCTCGCTATTAAATTTTCTTGGGATGGGTAGAAATCAACTTATTTTGGGACAAAGTAATAAACATATTAAGCAATTAATCAAAGTTCAGCTATAAAATTACCAACAAATGATCAAAGTATTAAATCTAGAATTGTGGCACAATATGCTAGATAAGAAATAAGCAAATGAAATGCTATATGTATTAGTAATAAATGGCTATAGAACACATGCCTTTCTGGAGTTTTCTCAATATTTCCTGTATGACAGAAACCTCAACTACATTCTTTCTGCTGCGACCAAGTTCATCAAGATCCTCCTTACCATCTTCAATATTGAAGAAGGAGTAAGGACCAAACATAGAACCTGGAAGGTACTTTTTTTGGTGTTCTTTCTGCTTGACATTAGGAGCATCTAAGAGTTTCCTTTCATAGAAGCTGATGTTTGGAAAGATACTAATGGATGGATGCATTCTGTATTGCATATTAAGGAGATGCTTTTCATGTCCCAGTGAACTCAACCTCTCAAAGAGGCTTCTTCCGAATAATGCATCCTCACAAACCTGCAAAACATATAGATAAATGAATTACAACATAAAAACTGACGAAACAAATGGGGAATATGATACCCACTGGATTAATAGATTCAACACAAGAACAACAGATCAAGAACCAACCTTGCTTTTGACTGTAGCTGGCAATTGACACTCATCACCAATAAGAATAGCATGCTTTAAAGCAGGCAGACGCAACGGGATCAATGACTCACATTCTTTTAACTGAGCAGCCTCATCAACAACTAGCAACTCTAGGTTTTTGTTACTTATTTTGGAAGAGCTAGAAACAGTGCAGAAAATTATGGATGCACTTTCCATACAGAACTCTCGAATGATACGTTTGGAGGATGTTATAGGAAGTTTCAAGCAACTTAATAACATATTCAGTAGCTTGAGGCATCTGAATCTGATTTTGCCAAGGCTGATTGCTGTTTCAGAAAATTTTGACAGGCTGGATATTCCGGAACCAGATTGATCATCGTTATACATGAAACTTTCCTTTACTACATTCTCAATATTTTTTTGCTGGAACATCCTGTTCAAATCTTCAAGCAGCTCAAGAAGTGAAACTATATTGTTGTAATTCATTTCCAAGATAATAGATTTTGGAACATGAAATAGTATTTCTTTGAAACATCTTCGAAGCTCTGGATAAGTAGCAGTAAATCTTTTTCTAGTGTAAGAAAAAAATGAAAGACTATCATCTTCCTTTTCGTCTTCAAGATATTTGAGGTACTGGGAGTAACCGTTCTCAAAAAGATCAGACAGGGAAGACAGGCGATGTCTCCATCCAGTCATTGGCACAAAGCATCCAAGAAGCTTCCTTACACGATCATGTAAATAGATCTCTTTGAGATCACCATCAATACACATCCGTTGTTTATTGCCACACAATAGAACCTCTCCTACGCAGGCTCTATCCAAAGAACACTCTTTGATCAACTTCAAGAAACGCAAAGCAACTTGTTTAACGGCAAGGTTTGTGGGTGCACATATAAGAGTACCATGTTCTATTTCTCTCATCAACCACAGAAGTACAGTGATTGTTTTTGTCTTTCCTGTGCCAGGAGGTCCCCAGATAAGGCTAAAACTGCTACTGCTGTTGCTGCTATGCATTGATGAGATACAATTCAGGATCGCATCATTCTGAGAATTGTTAAGATCCATCGTAGACAATTTACTCCATATCTCCATGCTGTCAATTGAACGATCCTTTGTCTGTTTCGGACAAATTTTTGCAACCTGGGAAAATCAGAAAATGGAAGTAATCAAACTACCTACTTCCGTACAACCACCCAAAAGATTTCAATGATCAGTTTAGTTTTCTAGTGAATCTACTTGGATCATTTCTTTTGCAATAACCTGGAGCCTCTCTTTTGTAAATGAAATATTCTTGAAGAAAAAAGAAAAACACAGATAGTAATTTCACATTAGTCTCCCTTCTTTGGTCTCTGTCCTTTTATGTTTATTGTCGGAGAAACTATCAAGCATAATAATGTCTTCAGATCAGTACCATTCAGTATGTACGTACCAGTGGATAATGTACCATCTCCTGTATGAGGCTTTGATTTCTTCTGACTGCTGTGTTGTAGTCAAGGCAGCGCCATATACGGATGTATGTTACAATATTGAGCAAATAAGCAGCAAAAAGTTGGTTCTTCTTCCCATCTTGACACTTGCCATCTTCAGAATCAATTTTTCCTGATGATACGATCACATACTTAGCTGGAGGTGAGTCATCATCTTCGTCTCCTCCTTCTGTGACAAAGGCAACAATATATGGCCTCCCGTTGCGAGTGATATCAGAAATATGTTCTGGCTTCCCATCAGACAGGATAATGATATCACCAACACTCGGAATATAACTTTCAGGTCGATTACATGCCTTAGAATTCTGAGAAACAGCATCAAAAACAATGTCGTAAACTTTCTTGTTGTTCTTTTGCTCAATCCATGAGATTTTTCCAGAAGGCATGGTGGATATGGCTTCCAAGCTAGAAGACACCTCTGCCCGCATCTCCTCCAGTAATAGAGAGGTATAGGACTCCAAGTAGCTCTTGAGATCACTGAATGTGGACGGTATCCTTTTCATCTGCATTTTTCACACCTCGTATTGATAAGCAACCAGTTGCTAATCCAAGACAAACCATTCTTGGTTAAACTGTATTTGCTTGAAATAGAAAACAATGGATGCTAAAATACAATGAAGAACCATGCTGTAAGATAAACAAGATAATCTCCATTCATTTCATAATACTTGGCAATTTTGACTTGGTATGGTTTTAGTTTGACCACTCCTATTTTATAAATAAACTTATAAGTATTAAAAATTATACCATTTACTAAAGTATGTTACACAGTAAATATAACATATAGCCAAATGATTTAAAATATATTAGTGGTCAAACTAAAACTATTGCTAGTACAAAATGCCAAATATTATGAAATGGAGGGAGTATGAAACAGCACAAAATTCTAGGTAAAAACACACGACCTTCAGCAACTATCTAACCAATGTGGATCTATTAGGTTCTAGAGCATGCTCACTTGTATAGTAGGCTGAAATTGGAGTACTTTTAAATATTTAGAAAGCTTAGGGGGTCTTTAAAACCTGCATGTTTGCAGCCGAAAGCCAACCAGAATCTGCATTTTAAGAGAATCCTGCTTTACTTGTTTAGCTCCCCCGCCTCTGTAATTTTCTCTATTCCAAAAATGGATTGCTTATCTTATAAAAGCCCATTTTTTTCTAGCAAGAGTAGCTATCCGCATGAACCTTTGTCAACCATTTATTCCCCTCATATGTGTTTATTAACTGATAACCATGCTTTCTGTTTGCCTGACATGTACTGTACTTGAGAAGGTATGGATGAGGATGAGACAACAATACGCCGTGTTAAGTTAGTGTAGCTTAATATGTTCAATGAAATGACTGCGAGAAAAAATGGTTTCACCTCTGCTACCTTTTGAGCTCGCATCTGCCTAGCACATACTCCTATAACAGGATACTATTTATTAATTCATCAACACAAGTTCTTTTTGAATCATAAACATTAAAATAAACCAAAATGCATTTAAATTTAAATATGAAATATTTGGAGCATTTTCTTCGTACACTGGCTTGTGAATCCACCAATCCAAGTTCAAGTCCCACTTCTAGTCTTCTACCTTAAATCTCAGATTTAAGTGGGAGTAAGTACTATCCCGCCGCAATAGAAAAGCATCAAATATCTCAGGTTCAAAACATTTAAACTAGCTGAAGTTTTTGTCGATTGTTTTTATAAAACTACCACGATCTTGTTACGAACTTAGTATTCCACGATTGACAATTTGGAAGTAAGAGCAAAGCAAGACACATTAGGAAGTACTCCTGTATTGGAGTTCTTGTGGGAGTACAACACGATCAACACGCATAGAACCAATCGAGCAAATCAATGGAGGGAGAAGTATCACCAACCTTGTCCTTGAAGAGATTCTCGTTCATGACGTCCTCGAGTTTCCAGCCCAGCACCAGATCCACGAGGCTCGGCCATTCCTCCTCCGCGTCCTTCCCCCGCACCCCGCCGCCCCGCCTGATCATCTCCAACGAGCGGCCACGAATCTAGCTTGCCCACAGTAACACAGGCGAGCGCGTCGCGGCGGCGGCGCACGAACAGAGAGCCGAGCCGCTTCGTGGCGTTGATGAGTCAAAAAGAGAATCGCTTGTGCGGGGAGGCGGCCGATGAAAGAGGAGCGAATGCGAGGGAAAGCGAGAGCGATTCGGCCGCCTTCGGAGGCTTCGCCGGGTACCTGTCCTCTCAATGACCACCACCGACTCTTGTCGCCGAAGCCTTCTTGGGGGGCAATAAATTCGAAACTAACCGAGAGAAAAGGGAAAGAGTAGTACTGTGAATTTTCAGACGAAGTATATGCAACTTTGGCCTCCGGTGCAGCAACAGTAATACCCCTCTATTTCATAATATAAAAAATTATATTAATTTTGATCAAATTAAGGGTACATGTATATATCCCTCAAAAGGTAGAGGATATACATCCAAGTACCAAAAAAATAGACAAAAAGATGTACTCCTACGTGCATGGAGTACTTCTGAAGGAGTATAGAAATATAATGGGACAGAAGGAGTACTAGTATATATTTTGTGGTTCTGTGATGCTTTTGGAATCAATTCGACGGAAGTTTGGAAATACTTCATCCGTCAAAAAAACTTTACTTAGCATCCTCTGTTTGTCCAAAAAAACTTATTTCTAAATTATACTACTAACTACTCCTAATGCGCATTTAAATGGAGTATAGAAATTACAACCATGAGTATTAGGCCCTGTTCGGTAACACTTCTTCTTCTGGCTTATTTTGCGCGCGTAAAACGAGAAACGTCATTAACATGTGATTAATTAAGTATTTACTATTAAAAAGTTAAAAAATGGATCTATTTGCTTTTTTAGAGCTACTTTCATATAGAAAATTTTTGTAAAAAACGCATCGTTGATCGTTTTGGAAAACGTGCGTGCGAAAAACGAGAAATTAAGCTAACGCTCTCATCGCTGCCGAACAGGCCCTTAATAAGGGGGCATCTTGATTATTGGATTACATCACTAATTTGTCCTATAGTTGTTTCTACTTAGATAAAAGTGGAGTCATCTGTCCCCCTCTACCCGTATGCTATGCGCCGTCCCCTGCATAAATAAAAAAAAGTAGGTAGTTAATAAAATCATGTGTTTTAGACTAGATCCACATTTAGCTTATTCTCAGTGGTACCCGGTCCATTCCCAATGGTATGGTGTGTATATATATATATAATGAGAAATAAAGGGTTTATTTGGATTGAAGTCAATTTTTTATTCTACCAAAGTTTTGGTAATTTCAATGGTATCATAGCTGTTTGGTTTGCTACCAACTTTTTTTAATTAGTAAAAATTCTACACTAATAAATTTGGTAGTGCCAAAACTTACCAAGATTTTAACACTACAAAATAGGATAAAAATTGGCTTCAATCTAAACAAGCCCAAAGTCTTTGTGGGATGAAAATGGTAACTACCAAATTTAGCGGCTGCATGTTATATAACTCTATACAAAGCCCCTGCCAGTGTGTGATAAATGTTGCTAATGATATTACTCAAACATTGGGGGAAAGGGTCAACTAAAGATCCAATAGAAAAATAAATTGGTAAGGAATAATGGCATCCTATATACGTGCAGTCAAATATACAAATTCCAACTACTAATATTTTTCTTGTATGCAAACACTAAATTTTAAGCAATTAATTACAAATGATATTTGCATTTCCTATAATCAAGATCTGCATCCATAAGCAATATTTACAAAAGAATATCAAAAGGGACAAAAGTATATGGAGATAGACTTCCCAGTTTCCGGATGATCGAATACTCCGCCTGGTCAAGGTCATCGTGATTAAAAAAAATCTGATATGCCTTCGTTGTTAAGATAGTATCATAATCTCAGAACGCAAAAGCATCATGTAGAAAATCTATATTACGTACGATTGTACAAAAAAAGGATGGCAGGTTCACAAAAGTATCCAAAAAGTTGGCAAGTGGATCCCAGCTGGAATCTTCTCTTTTCTTCCGTTTAGCATGTGTTAGAGCAACCATAATATGGAAAAAAATACGGCTAAAAAGCAATTAATGTTGGCTTCCAAACTATTAACACACATTGTGATAGCTTATAATAACTACAACTAGATAATCAGGTAGTATGATTACTACCGACAAAAAGCTACTAAAATATATTATTTACTTGTATGTGTCGGACAATCTCCTCACGTGGTATTTAATATATACCCCATCTTATTTACCATCTTGGACATAAAATATTGTAACGCCCTGTTTTCAGTAAGACGTTAAATAATATTTTACCAAAATCTATCCGTAAAAATTTCGATCTTCGAGACTGTGTTGTATGTTGTGCCATGGAATCTTGATTTGTATTCCCGTCCTTGATCTCATAATCCCTCCTCTCAAAAATCCTCCTGTTCCAAAATAATCTCCACGTATGAATCGTTGTATCCGAACATCGCTCCAAGAACCCTAACGGCGAGTTCCCTGACTTCCCCTTCTAAATCTCCGCTCCGAAAATCCGAGTCGGAACCCTAAGAACTTCCCTTGACCTATCTCCCTCCCTTGAATCTCCAAATGAAATCCTGAGTTAAATAATACAGCTTGGGCATCAAATCTCTATCCAAAATCCTTTCCACCAATGTGTGTGTCTATATATATATATATATATATATATATATATATATATATATATATATATATATATATATATATATATATATATATATATATATATATATACTGTCGGCGAAATGGGACTGGGGGTCCCACGTTCTGCGGGGACGCGTGGGTCTCCGGCCACGTCAGCTTCCCCGGGGCCTACGGTCAGAAACAAGCAACGGCCAACAATGCTAAGTGCCTCGGGCCCGGGCACCGCCCGGGCTCGGGTGTACCTTCCCGGGCGCGTCGCAATGACGGCCCGCCCCCTCCTCGGGCCTCGCCGCCGAGGACATTCCCGGCCCCGGTTCTACCTTCGGGGCCCGGGCCAGCAATCCTAGTCTCGGCAGGCGTCCCCGGACACGGAGCTGGAGTATTCCGGTGCTCGGGCCGCGCCGCCGTGCCCGGGACCCCCGGCCTCGGTCCCGGGTCTCGCCTCCCGGACCCGAGGACCGCAGCCTCGGACCCGGGCGTTGAGATCGGGTCCGGGGCCTACATGTCGGTCACCAAGGAGCTCGGAGCCTAGCGCGCGCGCGGAGGGACGCTTTCCACCTGTCGCCCGCTCGAGCAGACGTGAGCTCCCAGGACGGCCCCCCGTGGGCCCACTCCCTGTGTAGTCAGAAGTTCTTTGACTATGGAGGGCTCAATTCGCTGTACATCTGCTGCGCAGTCAGAGCCTTTTTGACTTCGGTGGCAAGGGCGTGCGCCGAAGTCAAGCAGTCAGAGATGCTTGACTTCGGCAGTGTGCCCCGTCACATCCCGTCGCGTCCTCACGACTCCACCGCCCGCTGTATACCAACTCCGGTGTGAGTTCGGCAGGCGGACGCGTCCAGCAGGCGGCAGCAGGTGGACGCGCTCGTCAAGACGGCGACAAGACAGCGATAAGACAAGCCATACCTGCCCTCTCATGTTGCTCTCTCTCCCTATCAGCATGTATCTTGTCACTGTGCAATCCCCTTGCTCTATAAAAGGAGGACCAAGCCACAGACGGAAGAGAGGACCGCTAGCTCCCAGCTCTCAGCACCCGAGCTCATTCTCAACCTACTGCTCTTCTTCTCCGGCTCCGGCCGCGTGCTGAGCTCATCTTGTACACGGCAAACCACATCATCTCCACATAGCATACACACAGGAGTAGGGTTTTACGCTCCGGCGACCCGAACCTGTATAAATCCTCCCGTCTCCTCTGTGCGCCTCTGTTCATCGTCTTCCCCAGCACCCTACGTGATTACTACGCTTCGGACGGTCCGGACCCGCATCGGACGGTTCGGACCCTTCTGCTTCACCGCGGTTCGGACGGTCCGGACTCGCTTCGGACGGTCCGAACCCCGCCTCTTCTACGTCTTCTTCGCCTATCTTTCTTCTACACCTGACGCCGGCTACACCTGAGAACTACTCCCCTGGCCGAATCTCAAAAGGGGGGTCTCCCGACTTCCCGCCGTCGAGGTTTCATCCTCCGACATATACATATATAAACATGTCATACACGTATCACCCCTCCACCTTGGTCCCCTAAAATCCCTTGAATATGTACCTCATTGTTTCCTCCACAGGAATCCCTGCAACACATGACGAGTTCGGAATAAATTGAATTCAATTCCCTTCCCTCCCTGGTCTTTTCAAAATAATCCAAAAGGGACAAATACAAAGTTATACCAAAAATACCCACAATTGCTACCTTGGATGTAACGCTCAGAAATTCGCACCGAAATTCCGAACATTAATGTGTAATAAATCCCTGCCCAGGAAAGCCATGGTACACAAACCAAGTTGCCATACAGAGTGTCTTACAAACAGAGTAAAATGTATATTACATAAATACAGCGGAAAAAGGTAAAACGGAATCTATAAACATCTGGCCAAGCAGCCGCTTCCATCCCACAGGCACCTTGACGGCGGAGACAGCCTATTCCTCAAGATGATCTTCATCTGACGCGTTCTCCAACATTGGGGGGAAAATTAGAGCAAGGCTGAGTACCACCCACAGTACTCAACAAATCACACCCACAATTATGCATATGCACAGGGTACAAAGATGGGATAGGGTTTGTTTTGCATAAAAGCAGTTGCAAACAGTAGTGTTTCGCAAACATGTAAAAAGTTGATTAATTTAACAATATTAATTCTCCAATGATTAACGTTAAACCACGTTAACCAGGCCCAACCATTCCCAACTGATTGACGCTACACCACATCAACCAGTCTCCACTGATGAATGCTACACCACGTTCACCAGACACCTACGGGTACCATTACACCACGTTACCCGGACTCCACTGATTAACGTTACACCACATTAACCAGTCACCACTGGACAACGTTACACTACGCTGACCAGCTTTTCCCGATCAACGCTACACCACGTTGACCAGGCCGCGCTGATGGAAGTTACACCACGACCACCAGGCGTCACTGATGAGAGTTACACCACACTCACCAGTCTCCACCGACTAGCGTTACACCACGCTAACCGGTCACCCCCGGTCAACTCAACCACGTTGACCGGACTCAACACCTTCCACAACACCAGTTTGATAAAATAGGATTAATTATCTAGGGTGAGACTAATCACGATGAGTCTTGGCCAATGTGCCCATAACCGCGGGAGTGGCTATTCGAATAGTTTTACTCTGATCAGAGGTGTACAACTGTACCCACAAGACACAGCCCTACACATGTTCCCGTGTGCCAGTACATCACCACGATGTCCCGTACGAGGCTGTGACAGGACCGTTCACGCAACCTCTCCCTAACCATCCACACCACGCTGAGGTTGCACCTGCCGACAGGGCACGCCATATTGGCCAGGCTACCCCCCTTGCGCCACGGTGAATCCAGCAACCGATCAACCCTACCCTGGGCCGACCCAACTCCATCCCGCTCACCCTCTTCTTCGGTGCCTAGGAGAGGGAGAAGAAATGCTTCAAGCCCAGCCGTTGTCCACGCTGGCTTGTGGAAAGTACGGGAAGTTGCCCAAGTGGTTCCCGCGAACCGGTCCTTAATTGCCATGGGCGTGACAAGCAAAACCATACACCCACAGCCCACCATTTAGGTCAAGTTTTAATAATTTAACATCAGCCTATCCAAAGTTTCACTTTTGCGACATGGAGTCGAATCATATAAAAGAAATAATATTTAATTCCCATGTGAGCTAGGTTGCTAAGCATGGCTAAGCATCCTAAGAACTGTAATCTAATCACATTATTACCTAGGTGACAAGGGTTCAGGTTTCAAAACTATGGCTAAGTCCTAACATTGCATAAGTAATAACCACCCACATGAAATATTAAAATAATACAGTTTATTTGAGTAAACAAAGCAATTTAGCGAAAAATAGGTATAAAGTGTTCAAGTAACAGTGCGACTTGCCTTGCTCCGGCTCAAGGTACTCTGCTACGATCTCGAAATACGCGGAAGAATTATCGGCGTCGGATTCTACAACAAATAATGCATAAACAATTAAAAATAGTACATGGGGCAATCAAACATGGGCTGAAAGTATTTTTAATGGATTCTTGGCATTTTTCTGGATTTAATGAAATTTGAATGGACTTAATTGGAGTTCGTATGAATTAGTTATGATTTATTGAAGTTTTACTGCTATTTTTAGTGTAAATATAATTAACAGGCGATTTATTGCGCATTAAACCGAATTAAAGACGTCACCGGAGGGAGAGGCGGTGCACAGAGGCGGGCGCACCACGTGGCACCACCGCGGGCAACCACGCGGGCGAGCGAGCGGGCAGCCCCGATCTGCCACCCGGCAGATCGGACGGCCCCGGGGAGCAGCAGCCAAAGCCGGCCGTCCCGAGCGGGAGGCGGCAGCGCGCACATGACCCGATGGTCGACGACGGCGACCACCCGGCGCAGCGGCGACCACACGGAGGGGCGGAAAGGAACGGGAAAACGGAGGGGGTTCTCACCGGCGGCTCGCGACGGCGAGCAACGGTGCGAAGACGACGGTGGCGACGAAAAAGCGGCGGCAGCCTCGGGACGACGTCGGGACGGAGCTCCGACGGTGGGGAACGGGCGAGAGGCGGTTGCCGAGGTGTCCTGGAGGATGAGAAGGACGGAAGAGGAGTTAGGGCGAAGAATGGAGACGCGGTGCGGCGGGAATCACCGGCCGGAGAGGAGGCGGAGTGCCGATGCTCACCGTGCGCGTGGGCGGGGCGGTCCAGCGGGATTTGGCTTCCACGGAGTGGCGGCCGAGGTGCGGTGTGGCACGGCGGAGGTGATGGCGGTGGCGGTATAGCCTAGCGGCTTCCGAAACGGCGGCGAGCGGTGGCCGGAGTCAGCGAAAAACTGGAGAGCTCGGGTGCGCGGTGGTGAGGGGGTTCTAGAGCACGGGGAAACTCGGTGTGTTGGGGGAAAAATGGAGGAGAGGGCGGAGGGGCTTTTTATGCAGTCGGCCGGGAGAGATCGAGGCCGAACGGCTCCAATCGCGCACGGGAGAGAGAGTGGCAGCGTGGAGATCGTGCGCGCAATTTATGGGAGTGAGGGGGCGTGGACGCCGGAGAATTCGGGGAGGTGGGGCGGACTCAGTCCGCGCCCATTTGAACTGAGTGCGAGTGCGGGAGGAGGCGGGAGGCGGCGTCGGATCGGACGGCTCCGGGGATTTTCCCCTCCGCCCGATTCGGACGGAGGAGGAAGACGATGCTGACAGGCGGGCCCGGCCTGTCAGCGGGAGGCTCGTGGGCGCGGGCGAGGGCACGGGAGCAAGGGCGCGGGAGAGGGAGAGGCCGGGGAGGGGGACCGGCCTGCGGGCGCGCGGGAAGGGAGGCCGGCACAGGAGCGGGCCGCCGGCCCAACAGAAGAAAAGGAGAAAGGAAAAAGGAAAAAGATTTCCAGGACAATTTAAATTCCGATAAGCGTTTTTGATTTATTAAAAATAGTTTCTGTGCTCTGAAAATTCCACTAAAAATTCAGTTATTGTATTTTGGCACAGAGAATACAAGAAAAATATTCCTGGCCATGATAATTTATTATCTTGCATTTTACACCTTTAATTAATTCCTCTAGCCATTTTAAAATTCCTTTTCTTAGGTATTTTCTCAGGTAAAGTTTTTGTGTGGCTAATATCAGGGTGTGACATTGGACCCCCTCCTTGGCTTCACTGTTTTTCCCTGAGTTCAAAAATACAGTTTGAAATACAAATCCCCTTTCAAATCTCCCAAAAACCAATTCAAAACAACCCTAAAAAAATAATAAAAGCTACTGTGTCACTGGGCCGCATTTCCTTCATCTCGGCCCAGCACAGCGCACCTCGTGCGTGAGCCGCGGCGATCGATGCCATGTGCCCCTCAGGGCGTCCTCCACCGTTTGACCACCGCCGCACGCCTCGCCCCGCACTGAGCCCCCCGATGCCTGCCGCGTGGCCGAGCCACGAGCGCTCACCGCCCGATCTTCTCTCCCTCTCTAGTGCGTGAGCCACCGCGTCCCGCGGATCATCGCCATGTGGTTCCCTTGCCCGCGCTTAACCGTTGGATCCTTCCCCCATCGCTCCATGCCCGTGCGACCGTCCAAGCCACCGGATGGCCGCCGCGTGCCCCGCGCCCGCGCTCCACCGTCGATCTCGCTCCAACAGCGCCTTCGTTCTCCTTAGAACCCTCCCGATTCGCCGTTCGCGCTCGAAGGCCGTTTGGTCAAATGCCCCAATGCACCGAAACCGTGTCGCCCCCCGTGCAATGTCCCGACGGCTCGGCCCCAGCCATTCCGGAGCACGCCGCTAACCTCCAAGGCATGGATGCCGTCCTCCCCATGCTTGCCACTGTCTGCCTGGCTCCCTTCTTCCCCCTGTACTGACTGAACAGGTCAAAAGAATGTTTGCCGCCTACATCACCTGGCCCCGCCCCTGTTGCCGCCCTGGGACCGTGCCAGCCGTCCTCCCATGCGCGGATTTCGAACCTTGGCTGTGCAATAGACCGACTCTCGTCGTGCAACACATCCCCGCCGTCGATCAAAACTCCTCCACCCGCACGTGAGAATCCTGCGCCACGGCATCTCTCTCACACCTCCATGATTAGGCTCTATGATTGGAGCCCGAGCACAACCGACCTAGCCCCGCTCCCCCTCCTCGCCTATAAAAACACCCCCCGTGCTCTCGGTGTCGCCCTCCTTCGCTCTGCATCCCGAATAGCGCAAGTTCAGCCACCATTGCCACCCGACCACGCCGGAGTGTCATACTCACCGACGGGATCCGTGGAGCCATCATCTCAGTCTTCTACCCCTCTCGGCACATCACCGTACCGCCGACGCCGTGCTCTCGTCGATGAGCCTCCCCGTTCTAGCCTCTGTCTCCCCATTGCTGCCGCCGAGCGTAGTCGCGCACCGTCCTTGGTCTTGCTTGGCAAACCTCCAGGCCGCCGGCCTCCTCTCCCCCTACTCCTGCAATCCCTAGGACCTTGGACCTTCTCCTCCTCCTTTTCCCCCCTTGCCATGGCCGTAGCCTAATCCTCTCCTTTCTCTCTCCGCCGTCTACGGTCCTCGTCGCCAGCAGCCGTTGCTCGGCCTCTCACACATATGAGCCGTCAAGGAGCTTCGCCTGGCTCCCCTCCTTCCACCGGCGCCACCACTCGTCCCCGTTCACCGCTACTCGTCGAGACGCGTATGTGCCGTCGTGGGCCATTGATCCCGAACGGCAACACCCTTCCCTCTCCTTCTCCCCATCACCTGCCCGCATGGCCAGGCCCCTAAACACCCCGGCGCAACCTCACTGTCATGTGGTCCCACCCGAGCCTAGCTCTCTCTCTCTCGTCCACACGCCGACATGCGGGCCCAGCCGCCTTCATACACCGTGAACCGAACTCATGCACTCGGCCCTTGGTCCACAAGTCGCTGATGTGTGGGCCCCGTGTCTCGGTCCGCCACGAGCCACGACCATGAGCCCTCCCTCTTGTGCCACTAACACTGGACCCCACAGGCTCCCCACCCACTAGCTCTCCCTCTATTCACTGACTTGTGGGCCAGCCTTGTCAGGAGCACCACTATCAGTGACCCAATGGAATATTCTTGAGAATATTTCATTCCAGTAATTAAATACTCAATTCCTTTATTCCCAGAAATTCAATTAATCTTTGGAAATTCATATCTTCCGATCTGTGACTCCGATTGACTTTGTTCTAACTCCAGTAATTTTCTAAAACATGAGATCTATCTAATGGCACTATTAGTAGTACCAAATAGGGTCTTTTTACTGGCCTTTATGTAGATTTTTTTGTGTTTGCACATAGTAACGACCGTTAGAAATTCATTTCGGAGCGGATTTCGCGGTGATTCCTCTAAGACTCGTGAAGACCTAGAGTAAGGCAAGTCACCATTGATCATCTTGAACCCATATTTGTGGAACAAAGTACTTTGATTGCCAAATCGCATTTACTAAGCTACACAGAGATGATTTCTCGGCCGCAGTCGCAAGATGACCGACGGGCCGCCAACCCATTTGCTGCATGACTTCCTTAATTGATTGTGATTCCCTTACACATCCTTGTTACCGCCCTTGATAGATCCTGGTATCCGTGTCGACGGGCATGGTACTGGTGATCGCCTATCAAATTTAAAAATGATTATGATGGGTAAAACTTTTGTTTACGAAACTTTGGAAAACCCGACACCTGGGTCGGTGTCTTGAAAATAAAATGGTTTGCAAAAACCGCGGTGTGGGGATTGTGCTAGTAGGACAAGTCTTCCGCACTGTAGCTAAAGACCGATTCCTTCGAAATTTCATCCGAACATATGACAGTACAACCACATGAGTGATATGGGATAACTCCTGGCTGAGTAACTAGCCTCCCGGAACACCTTGCATGCCATTAGACTGTGGATCGTGCGGGAGGGTGTTGGGGGTGCCTCCTGGGTTGCTGGCACAGCATGATCTCAGACCTACCCTGTTGTTGGTCTCTAGGACCCCTCCAGTTAGCATGGGGTAACCTGAGAGGGTTTGGGAAATGCCTTGTCGCAAAAACCTCTACGTCACCAAATCATACCCAATTTGTGTGAGCTGGTGACTAGAGTTAGTCGCGTCGTGTGGGTAAAGTGTACCCCCTCTGCAGAGGTTTAAATTGTTTGAACAACCGTGCCCACGGTCATGGGTGGATGTGAGGTGATTCCTTAGCGTAGTTTTGTTTGACAACTGTTTACGAAGGATGTTTGCGGATTGGGAATCCAATTTCGGAAAATGTGGTGACGCTGTTGAGGACAGCGGGACTGTGGGCCTGATGTTGCTGGATCAGCTAGTAGAGCTAGATCCCGAAAGCCAACTCTTGGGAGTTGCGCTGACTCAAAGATTGATACAACTCACTCCGATCAGTCGAGACTCACCTCATCCTGATTGTTGAGAAGCACACACTAGCAAATTTAAAAAGATTTAAATAAAATAGATTGCAAAATAACTAGCCCCTCTCTGAGGCTTGTAACAACTACCTAAGTTCTGTAGCGCCCCCATCTTGGCACCACCTACAGTGACACT
This sequence comes from Oryza meyeriana var. granulata, assembly GCA_003991445.1. Lineage (NCBI taxonomy): Eukaryota > Viridiplantae > Streptophyta > Magnoliopsida > Poales > Poaceae > Oryza > Oryza meyeriana. Next base: position 30,031 of record RYFJ01001354.1, on the reverse strand, counting down.
AGAGAGGAAACGCCGCAGGAGATTGGCGTGAACTAACTCCCATGGAACCGCGATGCCGGTATCAGTCCTAGAAAACCTTGCTAGTACCCGCGGTCAACAGAGATGTACCACATTAACTAGCTATATATATATATACACTATACCTTATAAGTTGTGACTTTGGGCAAGCCCTGAGAAGCAACCTGCAAACAGAACAACAGCAGCGGAACGACAGTGCAGCGAGAACCCAATCCACAAGCAATGGCTTGGAATTAGGAAAGAAAACCTAATCTTCACTTCCACTTCACTCTTCCTGAATAAAGGGAGAAAAGAAATAGATTGAGTACTTACGTCAGCAAGTCACAGAAAACGTGAGATATGCAGGCTATCAAAGATAGGCTGGGGTTTATTTCGCAAATCTTTTTATTTGAAAATATTTTTGAAAACCTAAGTGTGAGTTGTCTCAATGTGACTGAAAGGAGGCTCTCGCCTCGATCCTGTCCGCGAATTGCTTTTCAACAACTCGAGTGGACAAAACAGATTTTAATTGATTTTAGGTATGCTATTACCACCTGTTGGATTGCGACAACGGTTCATTGGGTCTGCCCTCAAGCAGCTTTCCACTGTATCCTCATCTATTACTTTATTTTCAATTTCGTCCACTTCAGGACGTAATCTCATGTTTCCTCTATTATTTTTCTTTCACTTTTGTCCTATCCAGGACATCACCTCATCTCATTACTCATCTCAGTGGCTCCTCGAGCCATTCATAACTCCACTCATTTCACAACTGCTTCCACTCGGGAAGCCTAATCTATGATGCCATACAACATCCCGGGTCACACAGCCCGTTTCAGACCACTCAGGTCATCCATCAGCCACTGATGCCGATTCTGGTAATGATTCCCATACCACAAATCACTTTTGCAAAGCACTAGCAAACAAATCTACGCTAGAGGAATCACCTCACATTCACCCGTAACCGTGGGCACGACTGTTCGAACAGTTTATAAACCTTTGCAAAGGGTGCACTCTTTACCCACACGACGCAAACTTACTTCCCTCACTCGTCAGTGGGGAAGGTTCACAACGAGGCCTTTCCAGAGCCTTCCCAGCATAGCACGTTGCCCTATAAATGGGTTCTCTCAACCAAGTACCAGGAACTCATTTCCTGTACTCAAGGACGAGGGTATATCGCCCTCTTGGCACCCAACAGCTCCCACATTTATTAGCAACCAAAAACCATCCTGGAAACACTAGTTACTTGGCCAGGGGTGTCTCATTCCACCCGTGTGGTCGCTCTGTAAGATGCTCAGATTAAATTCTCCAAGGAAATAGTCCTTATAAGCGAATACGAAGTGCCATCACACAGGCGATCACTTTGCATCGCGGATTTTCACAAATAAATTTTGTTTCGCAATTCCACCAATATCGCATGTTAGGTTTTTAAATCTTTGGAAACCCTAATTTTTCCCAATCGGCAAACAATAGTGGGGTGGGTAGAACCATCGGAATCCATGCTCGGAGATCACGGTTACCGAGGTACTACAAGGTGGAGCGACAAGGAATAGGATATCAAAGACCTACAGGGTTTATGCAACTACCGGGCAGGTCCGTCGGTTCGACACGCAAATCGAGGCCGATCAAATTAACGTGCACACTAACCATGCAATTTTGCAAACAAAACATTTTAAATTTAGGAGCAATATGGTCAAGGAGTGACTTGCCCCAGTCTTCGTCTTCGAATCCTCGTGAAAATCCGACGTCTGACGAATTTTCGAAGCGTCGACTATGCGCGAAATGAGAGAAAAACACATAAAATGTTAGAAATAAAATACTATTATTAATAACTAATAGTGCCATGAGGTAGATCTCATTTTTAGAAAAATTTAGAGACTTGAATGGGGTCGAACGGAGTTACAGTTGAAAAGATATGGATTTTAGAAGTTTTAGGGATTTTTCTGGAATTAAAAAGGAATTATTTGAATTTTGAGAAAGAATATGCCAAGGGAATATTCCCTTGGCTGACAGGTGTTGCCCATGTGTAAGTGGTAGAGGAGAGAGAAATGAAGACTTGGCCCACTTGTCATGTCACAAAGAGAGAGGATGAGGTAGTGGCCCACATGCAGTGAGAGGAGGAGGGAGTATTAAATAAGAGGGCCCACATGTAAGTCTTATTATTTAAATGGATGATTAAATTTGTTAATGGGGCTGGGCCCACAGACCAGTAGGGATTATTAATCGAGATTACTGTGCACTTAAAGGGACGGGCCCACTTGTCAGTGTACGGGAGGGGGTATATTGAGCAGGCCCACATGTCAGTGACCGAGAGAGAGGTGTCGGATGAGGTACAGGAGACGGCCGGCATCGATGGCACACGGCGGCCGGAGAGGATGCGGTGACTGGCGGCAAGAGACGAGAAGCGGCTATGGGAATGGGACGAGGGGGCGACAATGGAGGAGATGGTCGGCTCGGATTGCGCGAGTGGTGGCCGACGGCGGCGGGCGATGGGTCCAGTGGGCGGCGGCGAGGTGCGGTCATTGCCAGCATCCAGGGAGTGGCGGAGGGAGGTTGGGATGGGTTAGGCCGGACGCGGTGTCTTGCGGGAAGGGGATTGGAAGGGAGAAAATTGGTCCCTACCTCGTGCAACGGTGATCTCCGAAGTGATAGCAATGGTGGGGCGGCGGCAGCCAATTTGGGCGTTTCTCACCCCGGTGAGAATGGGCGTCGGGGAGGGGTGGAAGAGGATCATGGCTTCCCTGGGAATCCAACGGCGTCGGTGGCTTGATCGATTTGGCTTGGGGCGATGAGATTGGAGCGGGTCCGAGCGGCATTAATGGCGGCGCTCGAGCTCGGGTCGCAGCAATGATGGCGCGGCGAGAGGCGGATGGGGTTCTATTTATAGACGGCGAGCGGCGGAAGGGGACAAAGATGAGAGGCGGCACGGCAGTGGGCCAAGGCTAGGGTAGAGACGACACGACACGATGGGAGCTTGGTTACAACATGCACTGTGGCGCCTCCACCAAGGCGGAAGCCCACCATGTGCAAACAGTACCCGATCCCTGGATCAGTAGTCGGATTCACACATAATCATCGGTGATACAAACTCAGAGTACACTAAACATTAAATACATAATAGAGTATATATAATACAAAGGTTTCCATCCAGGACAGGCCCTAGATGGATAACGGCAAGAACAGGGTAACTAGCAAGATACAACACAGACAGGGCGGAAGCAGGGGAGGAAAACTACTCGGCGATGGAACACGACGATACCACAGGCTTGGTTGGGAGCTAGGCCCGAAACCTCAGAAGTCCTCGTAGTCGGCTTGGTCCTGGAAGAACTCAGCAGCAGTCGGGTCGTTGTCTTCTTATTCAAAACCTAATAATATATATATATATATATATATATATATATATATATATATATATATATATATATATATATATATATATATATATAGGAACAAGGGTGAGTACTTTCGTACTTAGCAAGCCGGGAGAAAGGTGCCATGTCGATTAGACAAAAGGGGCTAAGAGTCTTATTTGCGAAAACAGCCTTTAGAAACATTTTGCTTGTCAAATACTAGTGTGTCCAATTTTTTTTGTTGTCGGAAAGAGGCTCACGCTTCGATCCATTCCGCAAGTTGCTTTTCAACAACTCACCACATATAGTTACTGAATCATGTATTTTTATTTTCATCTTCCGGTGATTAACCGAGTGACCACACAACTCGGCTGTCACCCGAGTGGCTTTGACCACTCCTTAGGTCTGTTACTTCTCCCGAGTGGCTTCGACCACCCGTTGACCCTGAGACTCGGCTACAACCAAATCTCAGCGTCCTCTTTTAGCAATTCCGGCTACAACCGGTTATCAGCTCATTCGCTACACTGGCTACAACCAGTTAGCACAAACTCGCTACCCTGGCTACCACCAGGTAGTCTGCTCTTTATCGTCTTCTGGCTACAACCCGAAGACTTACTCCTGTTAACTTTCACCCACTTGCTTATGGTGCTTTAACACCCCGGGTCACACAGACCCGTTTTTGGCCACACAGGCCTTCCGTTTGCCACTCGGCAAACTCTGGTCATGATTCCCTACCCATCAATCCATTTCACAAATCACTGGTGATCAAATCTACGCTATGGGAATCAGCTTACATCGCCCTTAACCGTGGACACGGCTGTTCGAACAGTTCAGCTAAACTCTGTAGAGGGTGTACGCTTTACCCAAATGACACGAAACTTACAACGAGTACTGGCCTGTACCGAAAGTTCGTGACAAGGCCATTTCCAAAGCCAGTCTAGGGTTATCCAATGCCAGCAGAAGGATCCACACAGGATCAATGCTTCAGGTCGGCTCCAACCACCATCAGCACCAGGGCTCACGAGCCACAACTTAGATGAGTCCACTCCAGTTGGCACCAGACTTCCCTAGACCTACAATTTACTCGGCCAGGGGCAGCCCATACTACCCGTATGGTAGTACTATAAAATGCTCGGATGCAATCCCCAAAGGAAACGGTCCTTATCGATAATACACAGCCAGGCCACACAGGCACTATCTCTGTACATCAAGTTTTCACAACTTTCATTTGTTTCATAAACACGCCGATACGCAGAGTACCGGGTTTTCAAACAGCTAAGTAAAAACCACTCTTTTCCCAACGACAATACAATCGTTGCAAGGCTAAGCCATTCTACTCAGCATTCATATCCGTAGATAGGATGCCAACGTGCCATTTGTTGGGCTATCAAGGGAGAAATATATCAATATCCTACCAAAATAAGTGCGACTAATGGGTAGGTCCGTCGGTTACGCTTGCAAATCGAGGCCAATCAATTTAAAGTGTAAACTAAGCATGCATATTTTGCAAGCAACATAATTTTGCATATATAGGAGGCAATATGATCAAAGGGGTTTGCCTTGTTCCAGCGGAAGATCTTCCTCGGCGAAGACAGCTTCTGGATCGTCTACCGGTTCAAGATCTAAACAAGCAGAAAAGATAATTATTGACACACTGAAAAGAGGTAAAACACTAGGAAAAGAACATCGCGGTAGTTGGATGAAGGTTTATCATAGGCGGCTGAGTTAAGCTTGCGGACGGGGCAACAAGGCTCACTGGTTAGGAACTCCGGATGGTAGGCTCGGCGATGAGCGACGGCGATGGAGCTCAGGGGGGGGGGCAGAAACGGCTCCAGGGCTGGAGAGGAGGAAGATGATGGCTTAGCTATTGGTGATGGCGGTTTGGCAGAGACGGCTGGCTTGCAAAACAGAGGAAAGAGGAGGCATGGATGTCCTTTTATAGCAGGCGTGCGAGGCAGGGACACGGCGGTGCAGAGCGATAGAGAGGGAAAAGGAGTCAAGATAAGCTGGCAAGGTGACGCGACGTCAATGCAGAGATTGACTTAGGGATTGGGCGTGGCCGGGGGAGTTGGTATACACTGTAGCGACGATGAGACATTCAGGTCGTGGCAAGGACGGGTTGGAGGGATTTGCAGACAGAGCCTCTGACTATCCATTGGTCCAAGTGGGTTCTTGCGGTGCGGCGGTTATTGTCCGTTGGTCCGAGCGAGGTTGTGGGCAGGTGGAGGTCGGATCACGTCACCACTTCTGCAGTCGGCGTCCAACGGGGAGGGGGAGCGTTGAAAACATGGCTGCGGTGCAACTTGGTGAGGCGATGAGACAGCACGTCCGTTGATAAGGCAAGGTGTCGTGAGCTTGACCGGATCGGGGCAGGTCGGGGTGGCAAGACAGAACGGGTTAACAGGGTAGTCGGTAATGCAAGAGGTTACTCGGCGGCAAGGGTGACCGAGTGAACAAAGGTAAAAGAGCAAGATTCAGGAACTGAGTAGAAATCTACTCGGCATAAGGGGAAAAGCAGTCGGCTGGCCAGGGAGAGAAAAACTGGGGCACAGCTGAATGGGATTGGAGAGGAGTTCGCATTAAGAAAACGAATTCCAACAGGGAAAAGAAAAACAGGTCATTACATGCACTGTAGCCGTTGTCATGCTCTGGTACCGAGGAGATAAGGGGAGACTGAGAGGGATGGGCATGGCAAAGACAATGGGACCGGCGGTTGACCTCGGCGACATGGGAGAGAGATATTTCCTCGGCGGTCGTCACGTGCTCCCTCATGCCCATTTCGCCAAGTAGGGACCGGGCGTGAGAGAGAAGAAGAGGAGCGACGGGAGGAGGGAGACGGATCTAACGCGAGGGACCCACGCATCGGGGAGACGGTGTCCAGGAGAAGCGCTGACGAGTAGGGCCCGAGAGCGGCTGAGGTGGCGAGTGTGTGTGTTGCCCGCGGTTCGCTCGGCCGGGGACTGACAGAGGGGCCCGCGTGTCGGCGTCGCGCGCGGGGGGTGCGCCGCCTAGCCGGTGGGGCCCAAATGTCAGCGCGTGGGGGGAGGTTGAGTGGCTGCGGCTGGGCTGGTTTGGTTTGGGCCGAGAAAAGAAAGGGAATGGCTCGATAGGAACAAGAGCTTTTGACAATTTCCAAGGATTTATTTGGAGGGATTCTTTCTGAGAGTTTGAAAGGGTATTTAATTTGAAAATTGGTATTTGATTTTTATAATATTCTCAAGAATTAAATCAAGAGAATTTGAAGAGGGGCTCTGATATTCACACACACACACACACACACATATATATATATATTTGAAAGGGAGGTCTAGAGAGTGTTTTCGAAAGGACAGTTTGGAGATTTAAATTCGGATTTGAGATTTGGATTTCTGGGACTTTTGAGAATTTTTGAGAGGGGTTTCTATGGTTTGGATTTGAGCATATATATATATATATATATATATATATATATATATATATATATATATATATATATATATATATATGTATGTATGTATGTATGTATGTATGTATATGTATATATAGGAGAGAGATTTTATTTTGGATGATATTTGGAAAAAAAAGGAGATTCAATAGGGGACCTTGAATTGGAATTTTGATTTAATTTGGGATTTGATTCTCAAGGAAATTTGGAGATTTTTTGCAATGGATTAAAATTGGAGGTCGTCGAGGGAATTTTCAGAATTTGAATTTAATTCTTGGGATTTGAGGGTTTTATAAATATGCAAATTTGGCAAATTTTGGGAAGGGAGTTCTCGATGAAATTCAGAGTTTTTCGAGAGGAACAAAATCAAGGGATTTAAATAGAGGGCTTCAAAGGCGATTTCCGAAGGGTTTTATTGGAGGGCTTCGAACTGCAAAATTCGAACCCAAGTACAGAGAACTTTTGGAAGGTATTTGATTTTGAATTTTTCGAGAACATTTAGAGAGAGACAATCGAATTGCAAAATTCAAGTCTCAGGATCTAGATAAAGATTGAGACCGAGGTTTTTAGGGTTTCAAGGGGGTTTAGACTGAGATCTACGGCACTTAGTCCTTAAGCACACATAAAAAGCCAAAAGTTTTGAAATTAGGGTTATTACTAAAATAGTTTTTAATGGCCCAAAAACCGGGGCGTTACAAGTTCTCCTGGCTTGCTAAGTACGTATGTACTCACTCTTGCTCTATTTGTTTAGTTCTCTGCCGAGAGCTGGATGCTGGAGTTGCAGTGAAGTGAAGATTAGGGTTTTGTTCTAGTTCCCAGCCGTTGCCTGTGTGTTGGAACTTAGTCCGCTGTTTCGCTGCTGCCGCTGCCTCTGTGTTGTTCGTTGATGTCTCCGGCTTGCTCTGAAGCTGCAACGTAAGTAAAGGTATAAGTCTATTTAATTATTTATTTATCTAAGATTTTGCAATGATGCATATCTGATTTTCGTAGATATCAGCGCTGCGTCCTAGGATTGATATCGGTATCGCGGTTCCGCGGGAAAGCGGTTCACGCTGTTTTTCTACGACACGGTCTATTTGATACCATTATACGATGGTGTCAGATCAAGGTGTGACAAATATTATGCAGTATGTCTCCTTCTACTACCACCTACTGCATAGTCCCACGTTAATACTGAGCTCAGCAACGCACGTTGTGGTTGCCCTTATAGCAAGAGAAAAGATGATAAATTCATCATAAACTTGTCGAGAGACCTAATCAGCAGCTAAGCATAAATCACGGTTTTTGCCCCCAAGCACCTTCATGGTGCTTTCTACTTAGTACTATTCTACTACCAATATTATTATCATCAAAAGTGAGAGTTGTTTTATAATGCTCTCTACTAATATTAAAATTAATCTAGACCATTCATATCTTCTAATCTAATAGATCAGATTTATTTGTACTACCATTTTAACCACTGTTAGTAGAATAATTTCTTCTACCGGTAATAGAATTCATATATCAACGGTTGAGATCACTTTTACTGATAAAATAGTAATAGTAGAATAACCATTGATTTATAAGTACTACCAGTTGAAAAATATTCTACTAGTAGTAGTTACAAGGTGGTAGTATAAATAAGAGGTATTTTACAATGTTTTTTATTAGTAATAGAATTAATCTAGACCATTTATATTTTCTAATCTAATAGATCAAATCTATTTCTGTTACCGCCTTAACTACTGTTAGTAGAATAATTTTTTACTAGTAATAGGATTCACATATCAACGGTTGAGATCGTTTCCACTGGAAATACTATCAGTAAAAGGCACCATAAAGTTACTCTATAAATAAATATGATACAAAGATTGATTAGAAACCATCGTAAAACACCACATTGCACCCAGCGCAGATCAATTTGAATACAGCATGTAACAAGATAGTTTCAAACGACTAACCGAGCAGAGCTTGACCACAGCCAACAAAATAGTCTCAAGTCAACACACCACGCATGACGCATCACACCAAACATCGCCAATCCGCCACTGCTAAACTAGTTGCAGGGAGCCTAGCGCATCACAGATATCGCCTTCGTCCCTACACCCCGCTTCGTCTACGAACGTGTCAAACGCCGTAGCAAACTCAGCCGCATCCAGTTCGTCCTCATGTCCGCACCGAGGAATGCAGAGCAAACTCGCGGCACCGTCCCAGTTGTAGAAGCACCGGCGATCCACGGCGTCCCGGACTAGCTCTCCCCAGATGGAACCGCTGCCGCGCAGCGTCGCCGCGTTGCCCAGGATCCAGAGGCAATGCCTGCAACCAGAAGTACACGCAAAACGAGACAACCATGGATGCCAATGTTGAGTTCAGGATGTTCATACTTTGATCCAGAAAACATTCAGGCTAGCGTGCGTGCGTGCGTACCTTGCCCTTGTCAGGGCGACGTTGGCGCGGCGACGGTTCGAGAGGAAACCTATCGCGCCTGTGCTGTTGGACCTGACGGTTGACAGGATGATGATGTCTTCCTCGCTGCCTTGGAAACCGTCAACGGAGTTGACGCGCACGTCTAGCGGCCGCAGAGCGTTTACATCTCCTATCCCATTTTGAATCGCTTCCACCTGAGCAGCATACGGGCATATGATGCCAACGCTAACCCCTTCCCCTGTACTGACACAAGCTGCACGGTAGAAAAACGAGACAAACATAAGCTGGAGATCAGGTTCAAAATTTTGAACTGAAATTTCCGAAATGTCAGGTTTAAGAGGGGCCCAACCGAAAATTGTAGTTTTACATATTAGCAAAATTTGTTCAAATTTCGCGATTTTTTCAATTTTCAAAATATTTTGTTCGAAAAATCCAAAATGTCCCCCGAATGTTTTTGCATTTCGAAGAAGCTGACAGACGTAAAAAGATCAAAAGTAGTAACAGGGCATAGCTACCTTTGCAGAGATTGTGCAGTATCTTCCTGATGGCAGCCACCTCTGCCATGTTTCTCTTGCTGCGGCCAGGATCCTCTCTACCATTCTGGATGTTGATGAAGGAGTACGGCCCAAAGGGGAAGCTACGCTCGTGCCTCACCTGTGTGACATTCGGCCCATCCAAGATTTTCTTGTCGTAGAAGCTGAGGTTGGGGAAGATGCTAATGGCAGGGTGCATCCTGTACTGCATATTCAGAAGGTGCTTCTGGTGTCCCAGTAAAGTTAACCTTTCAAACAGGCTCCTGCCCAGTAAAGCACTCTCTGCAGCCTGCAAGAAATAAGATTGTCCAAGATGCGTAGAAGTAAGTTGTTCAGTACACAACATACATGCACGTACAATCCAAAAGAAAGTGGTAGTTCATGAACAAAGGGCAAAGAAATTTTAGGAAAAGAAAATTTAGGAAAACTGAATGCACCTTGCTTTTCACAGTAGCAGGGAGTTGGCACTCATCGCCAATAAGAACAGCATGCTTCAAGCCAGGGACTTGCAACGGGATGAGGGATTCGCATTCCTTCAACTGAGCTGCCTCGTCGATGAGAAGCAAATCCATTTTCTGCCCGTGCAGCTTTGCAGAGCCAGAAACGGTGCAGAAAATAAGGGAGGCATTTCGTAGGCAGAATTTCTTGATCCTGAGAACGCAACTTGTTACAGGAAGCTTCAGCCCAAGCAGAAGAGACCTGGTGACGCCGAGAATTTCTGTCTTGCTTTGCCGAAGATTCTGAACCAACTCTGAATATACCACTCCACCATCTGAACCATCAGGTTTATTTTTTCTCATGAAGGCATCAGCTAGCACTTCATCACCTACTCTCTTCTTAGTACCAAGCAACCTTTTGAAGTCCTCCAGCATTTTAGTTAGTAAAATAATGTTGTTGAAGTTCTTCTCCAGAATGACAGACTTGGGGATGTGAGCCAAAATTGTCTGAAAACATCTGCTTAGATTTTGGAAAATGTCATGGAACCTTGACCTGACAAATGACGACTCCGGTAATACTATCCCATCTTTTTGTGTAATGCAAGCTTGGATGTACTGACATCTGAGGGCTAATGGAAATCTCAAAAAAACTTCTAGTGAGCTCAGACACTGCCTCCAACCCGTCGCCGGCGAGAAGCACTTCTTGAGAATCTCTACGCGATTGCCCAGGAAGATATCCTTCATATCACCGTCAATGCCCATCCTTTCCTTCTTGCCGAACAGCAGCAGGTCGCCATGGCACCCTCCGCCCCCAGAGGCGGAATGCTGCTTCCTCAGAGCAAGGAGCCGCGACGCGACCTGGCTGATCGCGGTGTTCGTCGGCGCACACGTCAGGACACGGTATCTGCTGCGGTTCGGCGTCATCATCAGCATCAGCAGCAGCACGCTGATGGTCTTGGTCTTGCCCGTGCCGGGAGGCCCCCATATGAGGCTGAAACGGCTGGTGGTGCTCGCGCCGTTGCCCTGCATCGCGGAGACGCAGCTCTGTATCGCGCCGGCCTGCGAGTCGTTCAGCCCAAACGCAGGCAGCATGCTGGCTAGCTCGTCGGCACCACCATTCACACGGTGATAAGAAGACGATCCCATCAACGAAGTGCTCTGCTGATCAAGAGTCACAGTCAGTCAGGTGGGAAAATTCTACGAAGGTGATGCGTGCAGTAGATAGAAGAGAAATGACACGTCCACTTACTAGGGCAACGCCGGCGGCCGCCATGACAAGGGGAGGATTCCACTTGAGCGCGTAGTCGTAGTCAAGACATCGCCAGATGCGCGCGTAGGGTATAAAAGCGAGCAAGCTAGCGACGAAAGCATACGGGTTTGCATCTTCTATTTGCTTGGACGCTCTGACAAGGAAGGTACGTCTGTTGACGACATCCTTGACGTGTGCGAGGCAGTAGGAGCGGCCGTTGCTCGCCAGGTCGGACGGCCGTCGCGGCATGACATCCGAGAGCACGACGATGTCATCGATGCATGGAGCGCAAGCTCCACGGTGGCCGGAGACGGTGACGCGGTACAGCGGCCATTTCCCGCCCGTAGGTGTACGGACCAGGGACTGTATATGTTTTGTTGTCGAGCCGTTGGGCAGCGACTCCAGGTTAGAGTTCATCTCCGCTCGTATCTCTTCCAGAAGCGGGGCCCTGAACGAATCCAGGTAGCCCTTCAGACCGGAGAACCTGTCAGGTATCGCGTTGACCTGCAAGATGTATAGTGTGAGTTCATATGGCCATTATTCATGCATGTTCAGATCGGCCTGACGATTACCCAAAAAAAAAAGACAGACAAAATAGATGGAACCTTGTCGACGAAAAGGTTCTGGTTCGTGACATCTTCCAGGGTCCAGGAGAGGATGATGTTGACGAGATCGTCGTCGTCCGGCCGCTTGTTCCCCTCCCTGCATCTACCACCATTCTTCCCCATTTCCGGGGATGATCGGGCCAAACTCCGGCCGGCTGGATGCTTGGCTGCTCGCAATGCTGGCAGGAGTTGGCACGTCCAATTTGATCTGAGCACGAAATCTGAACTTCCTTTACCTTCGAAGGCTATCACAGTCCGAACTTGATATACTACTAGCACGTCGAGTTGGAGTATGATGACAGTAGCTGCTACCTCTGGCAGTATCATTTCCCTATGCAGAATGCATACGGCCCGTCTCGCAGACGCACATCGGCAGGGTGGCGTCGGATTGCCTGCCTAGGATACGGAACTGTGCACGAGATATACTGAGATTTCGCGCGCCGACGACGAGGAGGCGGCCGTCGGTTGGGCTTCCCGCCTTCCGCTCTATAAACACGAGCGTCACTGGAAAATCATATTTAAATTCTCCAAGCATGCTGAATTGTTTTGCTGCATCGGACTTGGTGTAAAGCAAACGACTAGTCAAGTCGTGCAAACCAGTCAGTCTTGGGGGAAAACATTCCTACCGGTCGTTAAGTCAGTGTATATACAGAATGGGTGGAAAAATTGTTTCGTTATTGTTGCTGGATATCAAAACTTTGTTTGTTTTTAGTCCCTAATGAACCGTTTTCTATTTAATCATTTAAATCATTGTCCGTATATTATGCTTTGTGACGATTCAAAGTAACAAATTTATCTTTTAGATCTTGTTTAGTGTTTTTTATATTTTGTTATATATTTTTAATATTTTATTTATCTAATATGATCCAAATTGTCACTGTTCAGCATACAACCATGAGTATTGGAAGCTATATTTTTATATAACTAGCAAAATATCCGTACTTCGTTACGGAATTAAAAAGAGAATCTTACACCATGTTCCTATGGTGAAAATCAATTATTTTTGCTAGTTTATTAACTATGTGATTTACATAATCATTTTTGCTAGTTAAGCGCTGTGACTTGACTTGTGGGCCTCAACCATATCCATTCGCACACCTCAAATCATCTACGACGTCGCGTTGCTGCTATGCTTTGCAGTGACAACTTTCATCCTCGCTTTATTCGTTGTGTATTCAAAGTTGAATCGGCCACCGACTGCATAGATGTTTGTCCAACAAGTGAATGAAACTAAAACAAAAGTATGGGTGAGAATAGATATGGTTTACACTGGCGAGCTCAGTCTAACATTATTTACTAGTGGATTTGCCTGACTATTTGAAAACGGAGTCATGAAACGCCAGCTTATGTTGCAAATGACCAAGAAATCCTCAACCGAACGAGTAGGTTTATTTTTTTAACAGAGACCAAGAGCCAGGCCAAATTGTCTTTCAATTTAGATCAAGAGGCAGTCGGAAACTCGAAATTGATATTGTAACAGATCCATACTGAATACATTTACTTTTCAAGTGATTCGTGTCGTCATCGTATACACGTTTCAAATTTCATTCCAATTTAATGATCCGTAGCGGCCAATACATCTGAGACATGTATATATCCAAGACGTGTAGTGTGGGCTGGGCTTTGATATCCTATTTATGGACTTCTGGGCCTCCACAAGCCTCGTCCTCTCCCAACAGCCCACTCACAGAGGAGACCTAGGGTTAAGAGGCCACCACTATATAATGAACCTCACACCTCATCTCCCTCCATCCCTCCCAACTCCACCAGCTGCCGCCATGACCACATCGCGGAGAATGCTAGGTGCCGAGGTGAGAACGTGAAAAGGACGGAGGGAGACGTGTTCTTCTTTCCTTTGCTGCCTCGTTTTGGGGCCTGTGATTTGAGATCAATTGTCTGTACCATCTGATGTTCTTGATGTTTCACAATTGTCAATTTATCTATGAGGCCCTGGATTTGGTTTTCTTTCTTCCCTTCTATTGGCCTGATTTCGAAGTGTTTTTCCTTTACTGTTTGGTCCTGACCACGCTAGCTAATCATCCTGTGATAGAGATTTTATGGTTGAATAATATGAATGAAACTCGACAGATAGTTAAAAGGCATAAAGTAAACTTTTTCCTTCTTTTCGACCCGCCACACACAACGTCTGTACTTGAGTAAAACCTAGTAAGCGCAACTTCAGCCCATCAAAAACCTAGTAGTCACGCACAACTTCTTAACAGGACAGCTTGCAGGCCTCAGCACTAGATTAGGCCCATCTCAGAGGAACACATAGTGGGCTGAATGGCCCACTCACTGCACCAATCAGCAGAAATTTTTTTATTTTTAAATTTTTTTAAGAAATATTTACAAAAGTATATTTTAGTTTTGAAAATTTACAAATCTGAGAGAGCGTTTTAGATGATGTGGCAGACGCCCGTTGGCCCCCGCTGTCGAGCGGTCATCGGGCCATCTGCCATTTTGCAGGCGGTCCCCTTGCCGCTCTTCCAGAGGGCGGTTAGGGTCTCACCTGCAAATAAGGTGGTGGGGGCCGCCGGCAATAGAGGTGGCTCCATAGGCTAGCCGTTCTGCAGGTGGCCCCTGCCGCCCTCTGGGAGGGCAGTTTTTGTATAGCGAGAGGGCCGCCTGCAAAAAGCTACCACCCGTAGGGCTGCTTCTCGTCTGGTGCAACCGTTGACAATTATTTTTCACAAAATTTCTACCAAATCTCAGAGTAAAATTTAACAGGCATTTCGCAGTTGAATTAATAAAAGAAATCGCGAACAGTCATGATTTTAATTGCAACTTTTTTCGATCAGTTTTCATCGCTCGGAATCTACTTTCGTCGTGAAGTCAAAACTCAAAAAATCACAGTTTTTAATCGGTTTCGTCGAGAACGTAAACCCTGAGGAGTACATTGTTGCACCAACAAGCGTAAAAGAAGGAAAGAAGTTTCCGCAGTAAGCATAGGATGAATAAAACATGGCGTACAAAAGATATAACATATGTACAATAGGCTAACTACTACTTGTACAACGTACTATGGGCCCTGGCCGTAACCTTAGCCCTCTTCGTCTTCTTACCCTCCGCTCGCACGTGGCCCTAAGAGTAGGTGAGCCGGTCTGGTGGTACACGGCTCGCGTGCACAGGTGTGGCAGCGGGCGGCTCCTGTGTCTGTGGTGGCGGAGCTCCTCCGAGCTGTGAAAAATCTAGTACCTCCTGGATCTCCGCGTCTTCTAAGTCATCGCTCTCGAAAGGATCTCATGCCCAACCGCTGCCGTGTGCGCCCTGTGCGGAGCCAGCGCCAGCAAACATCCTCGGTGGTATAGAGTGGAACCCTGTGGAAAAAATTGTTCATCATTGCAAATCGGAATTTTGCAAGGCAAAAGGAAACTTTGTACTGTGCATCTAACCTGAATGACCTCCTGTAGTAGCCTCGGGGGCAGTGTTCATGCCCTGTTGCGCGTGTGGACTTGCGTAGTATGCTCCCTGCGTGGACATGTCAGCTCCCAAGGGATCGATGTACGGTGTAGCGAAAGCTGCACGGAAGCATATTGATGTAAAACGGTGCATGTCGGTAGAAGGAAATATCGTATGAACTGATGGATAGTGGAATTTACCTCTGAAGGGGCCAGCTGGCTGATTGGAACCTTGCTGGTGCACTCCTGCTGCAGGCCGGCAAACTCCTCCTCCAGCGGCATGTGGAGGGTGCTAAGGTACAGCTACGGGAGGAACCGCGTCGACCGCACGACAAGTGAGTGCACGAATCACTGTGTGCATCCACATACAGATCCTCCCGAAAGTCATCCTCTACTCCTCCGCACTCGGCACGATCCCAACGTCCAACCATCGGAACGCCGCGCCCACATCAGCCTGAACCTGGCGCACAGCGTTAGCCTTTTTCAAATGTTATTAAATATGTATTAGAACCATGGACACGTACAAAGAAAATAACAAAGTGCAAAGAGAATGTGACTCACCTCGTGGAAGTAGTCCTTGTCACGGTGTGTAGGGTACGCGTCTGTCACATCGGCAACATGTGGCTGTGGATCAACTGGAGTGAACGTGACACGTGTGCAGGTGCGAGGCTGGTACCACCTGAGATATCCTAGGTAGGCGGCCTCTGTGTGTGGCTAGACTTCATCGATGACCTCCTCCGTCGCCAACAACCAGTCATCCACGTACCTCTGCAATCAGAAAACCCACAGAGTGCCGGCTGCCTGTCCCCTACAAGTACAGCTAGTTGCAGAAAGTGTATTAGACTTCATAAATAAGTTATAATACTGCACGAAGTTTGCAGTTGTACTAACCAGTGAACGTTGCGCGGGACAATCTATTCCACGAGCATAGGGAAGTGCTAACGTAGATCAAACTGTCGCATCACGCGTTGCAGACAGTGGGGCACGACGAAGATGTCGAACACCATCGGCGTCAATGTCATCCAGTAGGCCTGGTCACGCGTGCACAGAGCCGAGAGTCCAAGCGATGCACGGGCCGCGATGGCCTAGGCACTGTACGACTCCCAAACGATGTTGCTGGGCTGCAGGCAATCGAACTCCATCACGAAGTTGGAGTAGGCCCTCCTAACCTACGCATGGGCGTAACAACACTGCAAAATAGGACAGGGAGAACATGTCAGTGTTTGCGCGTAAGTAATAAACCTCGAATTTCACGTGAATTTCACATTACGTACCTCACGGCGACACCAGACTGTCCCTATAGTCGGATGGTCCTTGGCCGACTATCTGTACAAGCCTCCTAGGCCGCCCTCGTAGGGAGAGTGCTCAATTAAAGGGCGACCTATTGCGAACCGCTTGGCCACCCAGAGTTGCAGAAGGAAAGGGCAACCAGCGATAAGTGCTCCTGGGTCGTTCTTTGTGCGCGCGTCACAAAGACCACGGTACGTCGCCGCCAGTACAGCAGATCCCCAGCTCCACGGTACGTCCTCGGTATCAGTGATCGCACGTGTGTAGTGGATTAGTCCCTTGTCCACTGTGTGCCCCGTCATGCTAGTGAACATTACCCAGTCGAAGAGCCAGAGCAGGTACGCCTCCAAACTCCATCGCACTAAGTAGTCGTCAGCGTCAGGGTGTAACGTCCCTCTCCCATTAACCTGTACAGGTTAACAGAGGAGGAACGCTATTACCTGTAATACATGTACCAGTCCCAGGAGACCAGCTGGTACATACAGGACATCGGTGGATCACTGCCAAACTTGCTTTATTTAATATACATAGTCCTTACATAAGTTGCAGCCTCGGACAGAACCCGAGACATACAACGACACATTATAAAAGTAAGTAGCGGAAAAACACGGATAGACCTATTACCCACAAGCAAAGCTTGGGACCTAGATCGAAACCCTAAAACTCTTCGTACTCGACTTGGTCCTGATAATACTGGCTGAGGGTGGGGTCTTCATCTTCATAGACTTCTAAGAGAAAGTAAGCAAGGGTGAATACACGAGGTACTCAGTAAGTCATGGAAATTAGGTGGCATGCAAGGGTTAGCAAGCAAGGTTAGGGTTATTTTGCAAAAGTGGTCTTCAAAGATTTTGTGGTTTTAAAAAAACTCTAAGTGTGCCTTTTGAGTTGTCGGAAAGAAGCTCACGCTTTAATCCATTTCGTGAGTTGCTTTGCAACAACTCACCTTAGTTAAGTTAGTCAGGAAGAGACTCGCGTCTCAACCCATTCCACAAGTCAGAGACTTGTCACAAATTCCGATTTGGAGCGTACCGTCCTCTGGTACCTCCATTTAGGTGGATTTCTTTATTTTAAAACTTTCCACTTAACTCAGCCAACTCAACTACGGTGTCATTCAACACCCCAGGTCACACATGCCCGTTTTAGGCCACACAGGCCATCCATTAGTCACACAGACCGATTCTGGTAATGGTTCCTAACCCGCAAAACAATTGCATAGATATTTATAAAATAAAATCTACGCTAGAGGAATTACTTTACATTCGCCCGTAATTGTGGGCACGGCTGGTCGCACAGTTTGTAGACCTTTGCAAAGGGTGCACGCTTTTCCCACACGACGCGAGTTTACTCCCACACTGGCCACGTGGGGAGGTTCACGATAAGGCCTTTCCAGAGCCTTCCCAGGAACTCATTTCCTGTACCCAGGGACGAGGGTATATCGCCCTCTTGGCACCCAGCCAATCCTACATTTATTAGCAGCCGAAAACGATCCTGGGAACACTAGTTACTCGGCCAGGGGCGTCCCATTCCACCCGTGTGGTCGCACTATTATATGCTCAGTGCAATTCCTGAAGAAAACGGTCCTTAAATGTTACATGAAGTCGGAGCCACACAGGCAGCGACGACTCATGACCAGGTTTTGTAAAGCTATTTTATTTCGCAAATACTCGACCAAGGGTGTCGAGGTTTAAAATCATTTTGTTTAAACCCTGGTTTTTCCGTTGTCATATTTTTTTAGTTAGATAAAATGGGATCATCGATATTCGTACTCAAGTACGAATACTACGATGACAAGGTTACAAACGACAGGGCAACAATTTATTCAAGGAGGGTAAAATGCAGCAAATAGGTTAGGTCTGACGGATTTGATTACGAATCGCAGCCGATAACAGTTGTGTTCCTAATTATGCAAGTTTTAGGAACTAAATTAAAATTTTAAATCATGGGTCCAATATGGTCAAGGGTGACTTGCCTTGCTCCTGGTCCTGCGAGTCTTCGACAAAATCTTCCCTCGGTGACTCCTCGGGAACGGGTTCTACGCGTCGCAAAAAAAATAGGCAAAAACACCAAGAATTAGAACCTATCTCATACAACAAATAGTGCCAGTATGTAGATCTCATTTTTAGAAAAATTTTGAGAGTTGAATGAGCTCAAACGGAGTTATGGTTTAAAAGTTATGAATTTTCAAAGTTTGAGTCAATTTCTTGGAATTAAAAAGGATTAAATTGTTTAAGGAAAGAAAAGAAATAAAAAGAAAAAAATTAAAAGAGAATTGCTTAGAGACTTACAGGTGGGGTCCTCGGGTCAGAGAGAGAAAAGTGCTAAGGCTGACATGTGGGGCTGGGAAAATAGTGAGGAGAGAGGAGATAGAAAGGTTGACAGGTGGGACCAATGCAACAGTAAGGGAGAGAGAGGATGGGGGGACTGACGAGTAGGGCCGAGGTGTCAGTGACTAGGGATGGGTGCTGATGTGTGGGGTCGGCTTGTCAGGAGAGAGAGATAGGATGGAGTCACTGACGTGTGTGCCCGATTGTCGGTGTCTGGGAGAGGGGGACCGAGGGCCCTGGAGGTGGGCCGCGCCAGCTAACGCGGCACGCTGCGTGGCATGCCACATCGACATGGACTGCCGGAGCTGACCACGGTGGGAGATCAACGGCCGACGGTCGCCGGAGTCGATCTCGTCGAGAGCGACAAGACTCGGCGAACGGCCTATGGCGAAGGAGAGCGGAGGAGACGGGGATTCAAATGAGCGGCTCGGATTGGCCCAGCGGGCGGCGGAAGATGGTCGGCGACGGTCGTCAAGAACTGAAGGCAGAGACGGGGTGGCTGACACGCGGGACCCACGGGGATTTTTAACCCTAGGCCGCGTGCCGGGCCGAGCGGGCCGCGAGGAAGAGAGAGAGCAGGCAGAGAATAAGGGAAGGCGGCCCAGCTTGCACAGTAACTTTTAATTTTTTTCCATGGATTGTTTTAATTGGTTTTTGAGAATTTAAATTTTAGGAATTGATTTTGAATAGGGTTTTAAATTTTAGTAAAAATTAGGTGATTTTTGTAGAGATTCTAGGGGCTGATTTTTGGAGAAATTTATTGAGATCACACATGGCACAAAATTCCGAACTCACGTAAAGAGTCATTTTTTTTGAATTTAGATTTTTATTTAAAATATTTTTAGCACAAAATAAAATTGCAACCATTACACAGGGTGGAGCTGATTAGGCTGCAAACCAAGAATATTGTTAGTTTCGTAGTTGCTTTAGAGTTTGGGCGATAATAAGTGTAATAGATACGCAACTTACCGTGAACTGTAGCAGCCACGCCTTCGAGGGGCCGCTCGTAGTGTAAGGAGGGAGCGAACCTGGCGCACCAAGTCCAGGCGAGTGCTGCACGTGAGAGAACCGAAGAGTGATGTCCTCTACCCATCCATCCGCCCCGTCAACTGGACTCACAGCGTCCCCTACGAGGGGAAGGCCCAGCAGATACGAGACGTCCTAAAGTCTGGGAGCCATCTCACTGCACGGAAGGTGGAATGTGTGCGACTCCAGTCTCCAGCAATCCACCAGTGCTGTCAGAAGTGACCGGTCAGCGTCCCACCGCCTCGCTGGGTCCCTTTCATCCGGTCCGGCCTCGACTAGCCTGCACAGCGGAAGAAGTCCAGTCTCACGCAACCGGCAGAACAAAGCACTGTAGTGAATATTGCAAAACATGGATATGGAAAAGTGTGGCAAAAAAATGTTGGTATAGCTCTTATCTCTCACGGAACTGGGGGTCTATACGCAAGAGGTGACGTGAATGCCATGGACGGAAGGTGCTCAGCTCGGCACCCTCAACGGCTGATAGGTAAGACCGGTAGGACCGATCAAGCCTCGGTCTAGCAGCTTCGGTGTCTGGTACGCCATACCTATATGCAAATAGAAAGTTAGCGTAATTTTTATTACGACAGCAATAAGTAAGAGTCAGTTCGCAAGGTTAATTGAACAACAGTATTAAAAATTATTGTAAAGGTTCATAGCATTATTACATGATAATAAAGGACGACAATAAGGTACATATCGTTCTATTACAAAGATTTAGGACGCAACATAGCACAACAACTTAAGTTATAGAATCTCTATTACAATAATACATGAACTAACACTACACCACAGCACCACCAGATGCACAGGAATGTCTAGGACGGAGTTGCCTTGAAGTAGTGCCTTTACCCGGGGACGACTTCCATCAGTGCGTGAACCCGATGGACCAGCTTCCACCACACTCAGGCTCGTTGCATCTTTCGGACATTTCTTGTACGTATGGCCTTTCTAGTCGCACTTTGAACAACGTTTACACCTTTCACCTGCTTCGGAATCATCCATGTCATTACAAATGCGTCTGGTCTTGCGGCGACCTGCTTTGTCCCTTAATTTTGTTGGGTCAGGAATGTAAATAACTTAGGAATGCTCGGTAGTAAATGTCCTCGCAATGCCGAAGTCATATATCTCGCCACCTTAGGTATTGAAGATTGCTTCTTTCCTAAAATAAGATGAGACAAAATGGCGTGCTTCTATCCCGCACGCAGCGCTCGCGACAATAACATGAGAACATGGCTTGTGGAGGAGACTAGGCTTTCGGCACGAGCACTTGCAAGTCCCGTCTTCCTTCAGCCCGAACTCTTGCATAACTCTCTTACGGTAGATTCCACGCATGCCCTTATCGACACACAATATTTCAAATCTGTGCTCTTGTGTACCTTGAGGTATAGCTCGATATCCTTATTACTTTTATCTAGTATATACTTAGTAATGTGTCAAAGAAAAGATCATTATCCGTCATGGAGGGGCCAGCTGCTTTAAACCGATCTCTGAAGTACGTGCATGTGCCATGCAAGATAAATTTAACAATGCCAACAAGTGGGAGCCCTCGAACACCGCGCATTACCCAGTTGTAACCTCTGCCAAATTTCTGGTCATTATGCCAAATTGAGAACCATCTTTGTTAAACAACAAGGCACATTTCTCCTTTGGCTTATTCTTAACTCACTCCGAAAATTTTCTAATCGACGATGCCGACCTTCTTCTTATACGAGGTCCATCACTTGGTAGAGATCTAAAAGCTTGTGCAGCCTCATCCCCTACAAGGTAGCCCTCCTGGACTGCTCCTCTGTTTGTTTAAATGTCAGCTCATCCAACCTTCTTCAAAACTCATTGAATTTTTTCTCTTAATTCTGGGCGTATAGCCTTTTAAAAAGATTCATAAGATGCTTGTTCTTAAACTGCTTGTAGAAATTAGCACATATAAGACGCATGCATCATCTACTTCGAACATCGAGCCACCTTGGTGGGCATCCCTTATCTATGCAGCCATCCCTTAATTCCTCAATTGCCCGTAGCAAGCCGACGTAACGGTTATGTATTAGACATACATCTTGCCTCATCCGTACAACTGCAGACTTAACCCGTTCTAGGAACCAGTACCAGCTATCAGTGTTCTCGCTCTCAACAAAAGCAAAAACCACGGGTAATACTTGGTTATTCCCGTCAACTCCAATTGCTGTCAATATCCGTCCTCTGTACTTTCCAGTCTAGAATATCCCATCAATGCAGAGGATGGGACAACAATGCACAAATGCCTAAATGTAAGCATCTAATACAAAGAATGCTCGTTGCAATACATTTTGGTTACGATGGTGTTGACGCCGAAAACTCACCGAGGGCCGTCCGGTGTCTGGGAGACACGCGAAGGCCTAGGAGATTTGCTTCACTCCAGTGCAGGTCCTAAAATCTTGAGGTTCGTAGGCGTGCCAGTCAATTTGACCCTGCAATTGACAAGGAGAAAAGATGTCAAATTCATGAGCCAATCGGCTGGAAGCCGGCTTGGACTCATCTCATCGGCCGATGGCCGATACACACTGTAGCACTTATACATCGGCTAAAAGCCGATGACGGCAAGAGTAATAACATAATAATAAACAAGTGTTGCACTAGCTGATCATCGAAAGAATGCTCAAAAATCGGCTGCAAACTTGATAAAGTAAGCAAGCAGAATGCATGAGTAAAATAAATTAAAGGAACTCTAGCTGATCATGATTAAGGTTACTGGTATCGCTGCGGAGATATTGCCTGTGCCCGTGCCCGGGTCCTTGCTCGCACCTGCGCCCGGGATCTTCCTCCGCTGTTCGTATCCGTGCCCGGGTTCTTACCTATGCTCGTGCCCGGGTCCTTACCTGAAGTCATGCCCGGGAACTTGACTGAGGTCGTGCCCGGGAACCTGCTTGTGCTCGCACTCGGATTGGCAGAGTAAGCCAATCGGCTGGCCCTTAGCCGATCGTAACAGTAATGCAGGCAAGAATGTATAACAAGGCAAGCAGTATAATCGGCTATATTTAATAAGAGATAATTTATCGGCTAAGCACTCCGATAATAACATTGCATAAAACTCATCGGCTTATTAAGAATAACGTTATTATTCAGTCTAGTAGATCGGACCCAACCGTTGCAGCACAGACTGATAATAATAACGAGATCTCGATAAGCCGATAGATCTGATGCGATCGTGATGTTAAAACATGATAACTTACCGGCTATACACCCCGATAAGACGCTTGCACATAAAGTATCGATCTAGCAGAAACAATTTATCGCTAGCAGTTTAGTAGGTCGGACCTAACCGATGCAGCACAAACTGATGATAAACCGCTCCTAGTAAGCCGATACGATCTATGCACACGTGATGTGATATACCTAATCAATCTATGAGATCAAACTGAACTGATGCAGCCATAGATAAAATAAATATATCGTGGTAAGCCGACTACCATAAACTGACTAGAATATCAGACCTAACCGAGGAAGTCCTAGCCGATAGGTAGCCGGGGTGATGAGACTTACCCTCTCGCAAGAGGTCGGACCTAACTGATGCAGCCCGGCTCGAGAAGCAAGATCCCGTCGAAAGGGTGGCGATGTGCCGAAATTGTATTGATCGAGTGATAATTTACAAGGTCCCCGGGCGCACGTATTTATACCCCGAGTTATATGAGTCCTTATTGGACACGGTACATGATTTCCTAACCATAACAAAAAACGCTAACAAGACCTGACCGGACACGAGGCCAGGTTTCCTAAAGATAAATATTTGCCTAATTAATAGATACAGTAAATAACTGCCAAACAGCGGTCTTCACGGCTCCCTCCCGGAATCGGTCTCTTCTAAATCAATTTCCGCCAGTTGACTGCAATTTTCCCTTTGACCGAATCTGATACAGGGCCTTACCAAATTTTGGCGTTAACAGATGGTCAATTGATAGGAAAACTTTCAGGTCATAGTAGGTCTCTGGATTTCTTTAAAGAGTGCAGGCTAAAAGACGAGGTAAATTATCATACAATGCTTCAAATGTGTCATACCTTATCTCCACAACCTTCTGTTTCGCTCTCTGTGTCTTCGCACAGCTAATTGTGTACTTGAATTTCTCCTCATTTTGCCTAACAATTGACCTTGGTTCGTATCTCAGGTTGTTCACAACGTAGAAATATATATCTATCGCAACAAATGCAGATACCATGTTTCTATGGTATTTCTCGACCCCTTGTAAGTGACAAGAATACTTAGTTATGATCGATACTTGCCAATAATCCTTCCATTTACTCTTAAACATGTGCAACCGCCATGGACACCCATCCTTCACGTACTTCACTTTATACACCGACTTGCTTAACTTCACGACCCAGAACTTCCTCTGAATTGACACCGCCCATTGTTTCACTGCCTCCTTCAAATTCTCTATGTATGTATACATAGCCCCCTGCATAACCTCATTCCCATTGAACTTTCATGGCACATGATGCCGCTCGGAGATAACAAGTCCGAAGAAGTTCTCATTGATCCATTCTGTAGATATTACATTCTCCTCATCGGACGATTCATCATCCTCTGCATGCTCGTTATCATCATCTTCCCTATCCATTTCCTTAACGATGGTGTTGATTATCTCTCCCTTGTCCGCCACACCCGTTGACTGCCTATCTTCTTCATGCTCTACTTCGTTTTTCTCAGTTGTTCTGGCATCCTCTTCCGTCACACTTGGACTCTCACCATCTTTCACGGCCATTGCAACGGTGTTATCCTTCTTGTACACCAACACAAGTATGCTAAGTGGCCAACCGCGTTGGAATGCGTTCTCCACGTACCATCTCCAAGCGGCAGTGCAATCCACCGGCATAAGTTCGCAAAAAAACCTTCTGTTGCACGACTCACTACAACATACACCGTTATTGCGTTGATCTGGGGGTCGCCTCGGAATCCTCGCATCAACCAATTGTACACTGACCCAAAACTTCTCTTAGCTGGCCTATCAATGCCCTTAGCCGTTAAACTGAACTCTATAGATATACACCCTATGGACCATACCTAACATTCACTTGCTCGTGAAATAACTGAAATACTACCTTATTTGACATATCTGTTGACGAAAAAATAGAGTTAAATTAAGTACCAACATGCTCATCAGATCTAATACCGTATAATCGACTTTTTATAACCACCATCTCTAAAAAATTTACGTCGTCTAATATATTGATCTAAAAAACTATACATCTACGAATGTAACAACTTATTTTTATATCGTACGCTACACGCAACTAGTACAATACTACACATACTACATCACTTCATAAATACAAATGAAAATTGCAAAGAAACATAAGGTTTTACCTGCAGACGAATCCACAAACTAGCAGGGCTTCACCGCTTTCCTTCGCCTCCCGTCTCAGCTCTCTTTTCTTTTTTTCTGGTATTTTTGAGAATTTTATGAATTTTTCGTAGGCTGGGAGGGGGTTTTATACCCAGCCACCAAAAAATCACCCTAGTGAAGGGTGTTTTTTTACCTATTTTACAGGTGGCCCCCTGCCCTAGCGGCCGGGCAGCCGCCATATATGCAGGCGGCTCCTTGGTCGGGCAAAAATCGCCCTCCCAGAGGGTGGCAAAGGAGCTGCCTGAAAAATAACCGACCTGCAAGGCTGCCGCTTTTGCAGGCGGGCTCCTGACCGGAAAAAAACTGTCCTCTAGAAGAGCAACAAGGGAGCCACCCGACGCTGACTCTTTTGCAGACGGCACCCTTACCCCTCCTAAAAGACGGCAAGGGTGCGCTGGAAAATGCAAATGGTCTGACGCCGCTCGATAGTGGCGGCCGATGGTCGTCTGCCGCGCAGCTAAAACGTTTTCTCTCCCAGAGGCGTTGGGGGTATTGAATTTGTAAATTTTAAACTAAAATATACTTTATAAATATTTTTTAAAATAAAAAATAAAAAAAATTCCCAATCAGCAGGGGCAACGCGCGCGGCCAATGACGACTCCTTGGCGACCCGGGGATCACGTCATCGTCGCCGTCGATGGCGCGTTCTCCGCCCTAGTTGCCGCTCTACCCTACCTTCCCCCCCGGGTGCATTGGGTTCCCGCGTAGGTCATGCTCTCCCTCCACCCCTCACCGCTCCGGCGCTGCGCCGTCACCGGATCCTCGCCCTCCCGTTCCTGCAGTCCGTCTCCTCGCACGGCCGCACCCATGACCTCCGCCGCTTCCCCGTCGCTTCCTCGCCGCGGCGCTATGCCCCTATCTGTACTACCGCATCCGGTGCAATCTGCGTCTGCGCTGCTGCTTTTACCTTACACGAGGGCTACGCTGGGCCTCTGTGGGCTTTGCTTCAGCGGGGCGTGTTCGCGCTCACTACTTTGGCCATCAGAGGCGGTTGCTTCGGTTTCCCGTCGTGCAGGTGGGAGGCAATGAGGCATAATGTGGTAATTCGAAATTTGGTGCTGATTTATTGTTGAAGCAATGTTCTCGACGACAATTTAAGTTTTTGCGAATGAGAACGATCATTCATCAGTAACTTGAAAACCATGGATAGTTTCATTCTAATATTCTGATGTAAATGACTGAAGATACATAATTGTTGCAGTGGATGCATACTTCTTGACGACGCACTATGAATAAAGATGATGTTAATATGTTTTACTTCAGTTTTTTTTCTCATAATTGATACCTTCACTGTTATATTCTGATTGGTAGAGACGGCCTGGCGAAAAAAAAGATAAAGATTGGTATAGACAACATAAACTTTCCATAGTAACAGACTTCCGCAGAGTAGCTGAAACATCTATCATATAAACATAAAAGAGAAAAACTTCTATTATACTATTTGTTGTTCCCTGCTTCTCTTAGTCTGAATTGTTAGGAATCATTCTCTGCAACTTCGACCACTAATGTATTTTGCAATGCACTAAGAGTATAAAGTATGGAAGTACCTTTTGACAAATATATACAAATATCATATTGATGTCTTCAATAAAAATATTGAGATAAACACATATCCTAAAATGACACTCTTGTGTGACTGTAGGAGTACATAAGATTGAATCTTTATGCGTATGGAAGTTGGGATAAGCACTTCTACATATAGTTTATTAGACTTGACTACTTGAGCATAATGAACAAACTATTTATCTGCATATCATGTTTGATTTTGCATATCTGATATATTTTTGAACTTTTTAAAGCTTGCAACATAAAAGGCACAACAAATTCTCCTTCTATTACTAATGTTTAGGACTTAGCAGGAAGTTAGCCATAGGTATTTAGGACTTAAGACAAATGAACTGCTTACTACTGTTAACAGACTGAAAAAGAGGGGCCAGCTCAGTGTGTGAAGTTCTGAATCTGTGTTTGGCCAATAATATATAAAGTATTTTCATTTCTCACGAAAAAATACATTTCTATTACAGTATATGTGAATCTGGAGCTAACACATGATTCAGTACTTATATTTATTGGCAAGTTGACAGAACTTAATAGCTTTGTCTTTTGATTCAACTATATACTTATTCTGCATCTGGTCATAAACGAAGCTGGATATAGTGCTCATTTATCTAAAAAATTTTATATGGATTTACTCATGATGTTGCAAACAATGCCAGATGCCATTTATATGAACGATGTGAATGCATTGATTTGAAGCACGAAGACGCTGCCATAATATTATTGCAGATTATTTTTCTTCGTCATCTTGTATACTTGTGCTATGGGTTATGTTCTTTGGGTATCGACTTATCTGATAGCAGTTTTCCTTTACGCATGTAGGAAAACGCAAAGGCATCCAGTTTGGGGACTGGATTAGTGATGGAAGAAAGCTTTTGTTTCGTGTGCAGAGTTGGTACAGAAGTTGTGTGTAGTTCTTGAGTACTTTCCCGAGTGAACTAAACCAACATGTCTACAAATCTCAAGCCATATACCAAAGGAAATCAATCTCAGACAATATGAATTTATCTATTTAGATATAAAGCTGAACAGACAGTACGGCTTCGCTGCGTTAAGATCACCAGATCAACCAGGAAACACTTTGTGAACAGGAAAAAAGAGAGAAAAAAAAAAAGTGAGTGAGTACATGGAGGTTTTTCTTCTCCATTCATCTACTCTCCTAGCTTGAAGAACCTTATGCAAATTCAGACGTGCCAGTTTCGTCCTACACTCCTGAAGTAGAGGATTTGTTCTTGACTTGCCATTGAAGTACTCTGTGAATGGCAAGTGAAGGTGTCAACCAAATTTCTGTTCTGCCTCATTTTGCGATGATTCACAAAGCTGTTGCAACGTTGCAACATAAGCTGTGTGGCAACTCGACTGCAGAGTACATCATCACCCACCCCTTTAAAGCACTAGAAGTTATTGTTTAGCTTGCGCCTTCGCATCCTGTCCATCTTGGATTCTACTGCAGTTCAGATAGATGTTGGCATAACTTTTTGGATTATAAAGCCCTGGTCAAGGCAGGCCAGGTACGTGAGGAAATTATTACGTTTCCAATTTCTCTGGTTGCTCGGTCAGCCACAACATTGTCAAAATCTATGTGGCTTTCGAAGAGTTGCTGTCTGTGCTTCCCCCCTGAAAAGAATCCAGAAGCTCGACAGTATGGTTTCGTTGAAGACAAAACTGTTTACTTCATCTTCCGCAGTCCAATTGCACTCCAAGCATTTCAGATCTTTTTCCCTGTGAATTTGTGGCGTCACAAGTTAAACTGGTGGCTGCTCCTCTGCTTGAGCTGCGTGGACCAACCCTCCTCCAGAAACCAAACGGTCGCGATTTCACTCCATGTTACCCCAAAATTTGAGTTCTTTCACGTCAGCGTACACTAGCCTCCACGTCAGCGGACTCCCGGAATTCTTGGCGACCTCTGTACTGCATCATCACACCAGCGACGCGTGAAAAACACAGCCCCAATGCACTCCTCCCAGGCAGCAGATAAGGTGCCTCGCGACCAAACGAGAGCTTCTATCCAATTCCCACCCGTTCCCAGAGTGATGCCAAATGCTACTCAGACTGGCCTCCCCTCCCTCCTCTCCATCCATCAAACGAACACACTCCGCAGACCTCCTCTTGACGATTCAGCAGCTTGCATTCTTCTCCTGCATGCCCAGGTCGTGCCGCTTCCCTCTTCTTGAGCCGCGGAAATTTGCCAATGACTGCATCCTTGTCCATGCCTGCGACCGGCGCCGTGCCGGTCCCGCTAATGCCCAGCTCGCAATCTCGAACAAGTTCATCCGAGCCTCGCCAGGACCGCAAACCGAGCCAGCTCGCGCTGAACACAGGACGGGCTCTGCACCAGCCGAGTCCAGCGCACGGACAAAGCACATGAACCACCCGCTGACCGCAGCCTGCTCAGGCTAAGCAGTAGCTCGCCTGACTCTCGTTAAGATTTCAGCCACGGGGGGTGCGCCGGAAAGGCGGACGTGTGCGCGGCTTCGTGCGCGAGCTGCATTCAAAGGCGAGGAGCTCGGGCTCGCCGACGTGGTCTCGGAGTCTTGAAGGCAAGAAGGGCCTCCGCGCTGTGGCCTCAGCTCGGCGAATGCAGGCGTACAACAAGCTTGCCACATGTACCGGAGCACGCTGCTGGTGGTACGAGCGGATGAGGGCGGCTCGCTTGTCGCGCGACGCCGACGCCTACCGCGCTGTGATGGCGGCGTGCGGAGCGTTGGGCAAAGCGACATGGTGGTCCTTCACTGTTCAATGCAGTATCAGGTCCCAGAAATGCGTCCTTGAAAGTGTGTCGAGACTCGCCATCGTCTGCGACTGCACTGGACGAGCTGGTAGAGCCTCGGATGCGCTGAAATGCTGCGAGAGATGGGAGCAGACGCGTCATTCCGACTGCCACAATCTACTCTTCAATCATTCAGATCTTTGGCAAATGCCATGAGTACTTTCTGCAACAGAAGACGTACAACGAAAGCATGGAATGAAAGGGTTGCTGGGGGATCCGGACATGTTCATAGGTGTCGTCTGCACGTTGAGGCTGGGGCGGGTGGAGAGACGATGGGAGTTGCAAGGAATGAGGGT